>VWYH01001940.1:603279-816515 GCA_013399365.1 Pampusana beccarii
AAAGACTGAGGGAGCTGGGTCTCTTTAGCTTGGAGGAGACTGAGGGGTGACCTCGTTAATGTTTATAAATATGTCAAGGGTGAGTGCCATGAGGATGGAGCCAGGCTCTTCTCAGTGACAACCAATGATAGGACAAGGGGCAATGGGTGCAAACCGGAACATAGGAACTACTTAAATACGAGAAGAAACTTCTTCATGGTGAGGGTGACAGAGCTTGGAACAGGTTGCCCAGGGAGGTTGTGGAGTCTCCTTCTCTGGAGACATTCAAAACCCGCCTGGACACCTTCCTGTGTAACCTCATCTGGGTGTTCCTGCTCCCGCAGGGTGATTGGTCTGGATGATCTTTCGAGGTCCCTTCTAATCCCTAATACTCTGTGGTTCTGTAACATGAGGAATTAGCTCCACATCACAGATGTGTGCACCAAGGCTGTCATGAGGGCCAAGGGAGACGTTTGCCTTCCACTCAGGCAGAAGACACAGCACTAGAGCAGATTCAGGCCTCTCACTGGCCTTTTCATGTAAAGCAATGACACAGATAATTTAAAGAAACCCCTGTATGGTCGGTGAGGTAAAACTCTTGAAAGTGCAATTAGAAGTGGGAAGAGAAATGCATCAGATAAATCTATTGTCATGTAAGAGGAAAACTAAGAATTTGCTATGGTCTTGGCAGAGTGAGCGCGCCTCGATGGAATGAAATACTGGAGATCGGGCTGATTAAAGGAACCAAGCAGCTGTTTTCAGAGGATGCACAGAAACCTCTAACTAGGAAAAACATTATTTCCTCTAATGGAAAACAGCTGTTCAGCAGCAACAGCACAGGAAGATAAATCTAACAGGAAGACAGGCCCATCTGGACTCCCAGGTCTCCTCCAGATCTGCAGCTGGTGTGAATTAACATACTTTCAACAGAGTCCTACAAAGCCAGAAGACATCAGATGCTGAATGGTTCAGAGTCTTTAGCCACTTCCAGTTACTAAGAATTATTATTTTAGAAGACTTTGATGTAAAGAACCACTGAAGATACAGGAGAACACAATTAACCTAAAGTACTACAAAACGTTGGGCAAGCCATCTGAAAGCTTTCGGATAAGCTGTAGGAAATGGTGCAAAGCCTGTTCTGAAAAGCAGATACACAAAATACCAACACTGAGACCAAACAACACTTGATTAAATACAAAGTCTTAGAGCAGGATAACTAAGCTGTCAGAAGAAAACTGAAATTCGTTATTTAGAATTAACCCCATCTGAACAGCTGCATTAAAACAAACTACATTATCTCTAAACACCAGTAAAACTTTTCCCATGGAAGGAGAGATGGATGACACTACCAGACCACTCTCTGAAAGCTTGTGAGAAGCATGGATCAAGAAGCATTGCAGAAAGAAGAATGGATGAAAATAGAGCATCATTAGAACAAATGTGAAACACAGCAACAACAAAATCTCAAGTTTGGCCCCATTCAGAAGAGGATCTGGACTTTGTCAAGGCACTTCATTAGTGCATGTATCAACTGCCAGCATTTCTGAAGTCTAAACTGAATGTTCATTTGCTACCTTAATTAGTGGTAGTGCTGCCAGTCCCCCACCTGAAATGTGGTTCACTGCCCACAAAAAAAATAAAATAAAATAAAAAATTAGAATGATTACTGATCCCAGGACCAGCAGATGAGTTTCTCATGGGCTTGTTAACCTGAAGATGCTGATACAGACATTCCCCACTGAAGAACAAAGATGACCCCCATGTTTTAAAAACTGCACACATTGTAGCTAAGTTACTATTCCCAGTGCTTGGCAACTTCTGGTCAGACTCTTGTCCTTATTTTAAGGCTGATCTAAAACTCACAAAGACTTCTGGGAAGTATGATGCACCCTGCATTGCAAAGAACTTTCTTCTGGCTGTAGAAGTGTCATGGAAAGAGAGAAAGGAAGGTTAGAGGCGAGTAACATGAACACGTGTGGTCACCTCAAATTCCACCATTGCTTTCTTCATGCTCTCCACATCAAAGATCATCTTAATAAGGTCTTGGATTGGCTTAGGAAGTTTTGACTTAGTCCCAGCACCCACTGTCAGTTTCTTGACAGCTTCTTCATCCTAGGAGGTAAAAATAGTACCAAACTTAGCAAAAAAATCACAAAAGATAAAAGTAACAGGCTGGCTGCCATGGTAACAACTCAAAACCAATTTCATATATGCATACTATGACTAGCCAGAAGTTCATGTGGAGCGTGGGACATCGCTCTGACAGTTTGGAACAAAGAGGATTTAAAAATCCACCTATTCAGTAATTTGGCAGATATCCTTTTAACAGGTGGCACTGTAAAGTGTCAGTAGAATTAAGGGAACGTGAACTCCTTGTGCACCTCTGCTTCACCTCAAGCAGCAATATTAGTAACTTTTTCTGCAAGCCTTCTGTTGCATAGAAACCTTGAAATGAAAATATGACTGTTTACTTTGTTGCTTCTATGACAAAATAGAGAGGTAATAGGCAGTTTCACTAAGTTTTTGTAATAAAAACTCTCACAGATGAGTACAGGAACCATCAATTAGCCATAATACCACCTAGATGCTTTCATGGATAGAGCATTGCACCAATAAAGCATCTGCCAGATGCTTCAGAATATCAGTGTACAGACACTTCACTGCTGCAATATTCAAATTTCCAGAAATAAAGCTAAGCAGCGAGTACTTTGCACTGAAAGACAACATCCAGTAATTTGACCACAGAAAAATGCAATGTCTTGAAAATATGTTCTCTGGTATCTTTATAGCTATTAACAGCATTCAACTATTTCATCTGAAAATAGTTTAAGTTATGGTTATGCCTTTAAATAAACACACAAACCCCCACTGGACAGAAGGAAGAGAATTCTTCTTTAGCATAGCTGTCTGAATTGCCAAATCTTACTGTCAATGTATAATTTCTCTTTTTCAGCCTGCTCAATATGTGCACTAAGCAGAAGGCTGCATAGGAGCCACTTCAGCATTTGGGAGGATTTTGGATGTGAAAGACAGATGAAAAGTATCTATTTAAATATAAGAAAATGGTGTTTTCAGACAGGAACTATGTGAAATGACAGCTGAAATAAGGTCAAATTAATATCCTTAGAATTACAGAGTAAACAGGAATGAGGACTCAAGGGACTTCAGACTTGACAATGGAAAACTACTTCGTTTCACAACACATTTATTTTAATGCATGACACACAGGGACACTGCAGAGTTACCTGCCCATAATCTATTTCCAGCGGGTAGAATTTCTTGGGATACTTAGTGAAGTTCTTCGAATGCCATGAATTTCCAGTTTTCTCTTCATACAAATTCAAGAAGTGTTCAACGGCATCTTCTTTTGATGGCATCTGCTCCAGCTTGTTACTCCCGATTACAGTGCCCACACGACCCCAAGATCTGAACACCCAGTATCTAGAGAAGTAAAACATGACAAAAGAGCAGATATAAGATACTCTGACTCCAGATTTCAGTCCAAATGAAAGTGATCCTGCAGCAACCATGCAACCACACATGCATCAGCCATTTGCATACCATTAATTTTATGGAAGACGCTCTCTGTTAGCAACTGCAGGAGAGCAACAGAAAAGCCACCACTGAGCATATGTCCAAATAGCAGTGTGAAAAATCACCCAGCGTTAACACACTAGCCCTGAGGATACATGTGCACACAGCAGGAATAGAGAGGCTAGAATCTCTTCAGCGTTAATGTTTCACGAATATGAATTTTCAGGCTATTGGGATCATATATTTGAAAAGCAAACACCATGCATGTTTAAGCTTCAAGCCCCAGAGTTTGGATTTTTAGAGAAACTCAAGTATTGAGTAATAGCTCAAGTATTTTTTATTGCTGACACCACCTTGGGTGAGCTTCCCTATTACACAATCAATCAGCCTTTCCAATTTGTCAGGCTGGAACACAGGCACAGAGATCCCACCATGTACTGAATCACAGATCCAGACACACACCCCACATACAAGAACCAGCAACAACATCTTATTGCAGACACGGTAAAGTGCAATAAACCCAGAGCTGAACCAGGGCTGTTGCTGACAGCCATCAGCTCCTCTAGATTCTTGTGCATCCTTATGTGCTTGGAGGAGCACTGACCCTCTCCACTTCTTTATCTGTGTTCAGTAACACAACCACTGGACAGCTCTGCCATGCATCTGATGAGACTGGAAAGCTAAACACATGATGGTCCCCTGACCATTTTGGTGCATTTTGTTAAGGCTCAGGGCACCCAATTCAGGACTACATTGTGGCAGAATAGCCAGAATCTAGTTTTGGTTCCCAAGGTTACTCTTGTCTTCTAATTGTGGAGCTCCAAGTTGGAGAATACGGGAAAGATTCCCAACATTGCCAACTTCTACATACGGGGTCTTGATGTTAGAACAGAGGAACCTTCACCAAATTCTGCTTCTGTATTTTCAAGAGCAGCCCTGAGCACAGAGCACTCCAGCCCTCCTGTTGGCCAATTAACCCCGTCCTAACGACACCAACTGTACACACCTCACTCACCCCAGCATGCAGGAATGAACACTACCAGGTGCAATTCCACAAACTCACCTCCCAACTTAGGTTTCATCCACACCACAAAGAAACGCCTCCACTCCGAGCAGATTATTCATACTTTGCTTTTGTAGATGCCAAAAATTCAATATTTTTTGGAAAAAAAGTGAAAAGTCTTTCTAGAGAATACAAAACTCACCTGTTCTCTCTGTCATCCTCTAGCAGCTGCAGTTTGTAATAGGAATTTGTTCCTTTCACAATATCTACCAGGCCCAGGGTTGCACTGAAAATCTTTCCACCTTTTTCAAAGACATGAGCAGAATCCTCCAAACCTACAGAGAAGAAACAAATTAGAACACAGAGGAGGTTGCCATTTTAGGTCTCCTTCCTGCATTTGTGCTCACCCAAAGGTTTCACAAAGCAGCGTGACTCTTAACAAAAATACTGCAAAAAACAGTGACCATGTGCTCACGCAAAACTACTTGAAGCATGTTTTCTTCTAAACACACTGTTAGCACGCACCTTTAGTTACAGTGGAGTGAACATCAATCCTGACTACAGAAAAAAAATTGTAATTTTTGATAAAGGACCGCCTAAGATCTAGTATTTAACACTGCGTGACAGGCTGAAGGAATGCTCAAGAGAGACACAGGTGTCACGTTAGCAAATGGACTGAAAAACCTAACGCTGGCTCTGGATGCAGTACAAATTCTCAGAACAACACCTGCCACCACAGGTTTGGAGAGCAGCATCAGCTGCCCCCACAGAGTTCAGGGGCAGGTGCTCATGCCAGACCTGTGGCCTCTGCCTGCTGTGCCTTTATTCACTCAATGACAGACGCTGCTGAAGCTGAACAATGCGCACTCCTTAGTTCAAGTGGTCCTTCTGAAAGCTGTCCTAGAAAATCCTGGAATATCCAGCTTTGGATGTCAATCAACATCCTTCCTTTGACAGCAAGAAAAAAAAAACCAAAACATTTTAAAAAACTCATGTTGCTTTCATGGAACCCTCATCCTTTCACAGAAGAACATTTTGCAAATGATCGCACATCCTGAAGGTTGTGGGTGGTGCAGGCGCAGGCATTGTTATCACTCACCCGAATCAGGATCCACTGCCGCTCCACCCTTCACTGTTAGCTTCATTTTCTTTTCAGACTTGCTAGGTCCTGCAGCAAAAGACAGTTAATTTTTTTCCTACGCAGGCAAGACAGTCTGACTTGAATCAACATTTAAATTCTCAATTTGCATAATTATCACCCTTAGGAGACTTCAAATCAGATTCCCAGTCTATGAGCACAATGACTTCAACAGCTTTTTTTACCTGGCTTTAGCAGACAATTCACAGCCCCCACCCCGCCAATTACATGAAAAATAAGAACTCCCCAGATTCTACCTATCTCCTTCCTTCTGGCCCCAAAGCATGAGCCATATCATTTTTTTACTTGCTGTGCAGGTAAAAGTCACATTTGTGGTTGTGTTTAAGTGGGATTTAAAAACCTCACAGGGCATGAGGGGTGTTCAGGTCCCCTGGAGATGCTGCTGCTGTGAGATAGTCTGGCAATAACACACCCAATTGTATGACAGAAACCTACGCGTGGAGGACACAGAGAAGAACGTGTTCTGAAGATAAGCAAGCAGATCTGATGGTTTTGTTCACTGTCCAGCGTTACTAAAACAAGCTCTCTATGGCACTGGTAAGGAATGTCACTGGTGTTGGATATTTTTCCTCCTCCATTAAAAAAGTATTATTGCTCTGGACCCTGGTATTTTCTCACTTGCTAACACCCCTTGGGGGTCACAGTAGTGTCTGTCACATCTCTGTGTCCCAGCACCTCCTTGGAGCTGCAACACTGACCCAAACTGGCAGAGAAGCTGACATGTTATGAGAAAGAGACAGGACCAATGTTGGGGAGCCTGAGTACATGCAGCACAGAAGATCTCTGAAGCGAGACTGAACTAGGGGAAAAAAGAGCCAGCTTCACATTTATTTAAACGCCAGTCTTGCTCTGGGGTCTCATTATTTAAATTTATTATCAGAAAAAGGGCAGAGAACTCAAGGAAAGGGCAAGGACAGATTATACCCAGGTTTGCTTTGTGCATGCACAGCACTGAACAGGCCCGCGGAGAAACAACCGCTTTGTTCTTCACCTTGTTCTTCTTTGACCTTCCCAGCACTCTTCATACTCGGGGGCTTGCTGCACTTCCCATCCACGGCCATTTCCTCGTGCTCCATTTTCACCTCTGCACCCCAAGGTGAAAGTGCGTGGAGAGACACAAGCTCCTGAAAGTCCTTGCTGGAGGATTTCACATCCTGAAGAAACTCCTCTGAGACTACACGGACTTTGGCCGCCTTCACTTCTTCCATCTTCTTGCTCATTTTCTCCACATCCTCTGCAGAAATAGGGTGGGAAATGGAAGAAATAAAAAGCATCAGCGAGGTTTCAGACGTTAGCCCTTCCCTCTGGCCATGATTCAGGGCTCTGCAACGCTTTGTGGAAACAAAATTCCACCATGTTTTGGATTCATCATGGTTTTGGAGAGCAAAATCCCCATCGTCTCAAAGCTACAGCTTGGGCTAGAGCAGGAACACTGCTGTTTTACCTGGCTGGTCCCACTCCCCGCTGGGGCTGTACAGTCCCTCTTGGACCTCCTGGCAGGTAGGAGCAGAGCTCCTACCTCAGCAGCCAGCTTGTACCTCAACTCCAACAGGGAGCAGGAGCAAACCCCAAGTTGCCAGCAGAGAAAACGCCTGCCCTCAGGCACCCACGGTCAGCTCTGCAGCTTCTGCAAGGCAAGGATGGACACAGCCCCAGCGCCCCTCACCCCAACAAGGGCGGCCTGCACACCACCACGGTCTGCATACAGACCTGATCTCCATCACTACAGAGCCTCACGGCACAACCCGCAGGGTTAACATGCTAGGTAAGCAAAACTCAAACAGCACACACCTGTCTTTGCTTTTCCAAGCACACTAAGGCCATGTGCGCACACAAAACACTCCCCCTAATCCAAACACTGATCCCCAGACAGCTCCGGGGACACATATCCTCTGTAATCCACCCAACTCTACCAGTGCTCCCAGTAACCAAGGCACGGCTGCTCACTCTGTGTGCTGATGCACAGAGTGGCCTTGTTAGCTGTCGTCGTCATCTTTCCCCCCAGGTCCTCCACAATGCTCTTCACCTCCTCCTTGTTCTTTGACAGCTTTCCAAGAACCAGGATCTTCATATTGGTCAGCGGTTTGTCTAGGGGTTCGGAAATAACAGAGCACGTTAGTCCCCCAGACAAATAACACACACTAAGGGACAGAATCCCCCCCCACTCAGTACAAGCAGCCGAGCTGGCACGGAGACAAACAGGTCTGACCTGTGCTAAGCAAGTGGGAGAAGTCTCTTCTTCACCTAGGAGAGGCAACAAAGCTCAGCACCCACCAACATACAGAAGTGACGAAAGACACGTAAAATTAATATGTAGATGCATTATTTGCCTGCCTGTTTTGTTGTTGTTGCTGGCGGTTTTGTTTTTTGGTTTTTTTTTAAGAGAGAAAAATAATAATTTAAAAAAAAAAAAAAATTTTTAAATGGGTCTGCTTCAGCACTGTGCTACTAGAGACTGTGCTCTGCTTCCCTTCCTTCTTCTTTTGATGCCTGGACAGCATGGGAGAAACTCACTGTAACATGAAAGCTCCTGCCTCTTCAAAAGGAAATCTGTTGTTTTTGAAGGGCTGGAGAAAGAGGATTATCTCTCAAGGAACAGTGTTCGTGCATGACAGTACATCCAAGTCTTGATCTTACAGACAGGTATTACACAAACCCCACAACAAGTCAGGAACCATCTGAGACTCCATCACATCGTCACATTAATGCTTTGCAATGCAGGTGGCTCCAGGAATGGCAAGTGTCTAACAGTGTATCTGCACTGCTAAAGATAAATGCCATCAACTCTGGCTGACCAGCTGAGGATTTCGGTTCCTCTTCTCCCTGCAACTCAGACTAGTTGGGTTGCTCGCAAACAAAGTAACTTGGCTTTAATTCTGGTCAATGTTTTGAGTTTAATTTTAGGGCACACTGGGGCTGGAATCAACCTGCCACTCAGAAGCAAGACCTGGGTTGTCTTCGTTGCTGAAAGAACACGATCTGGCTAAAATCAGCTGTGCAGAATTACTCCTGCCCTTTTCACCAAGTAACAATAATCCCCTGCTCCCAAAACTATGCCCAGGGCTAAAAAGGTTGAATAAGAAGTCAGCACCGCTCTTAGTGGACAGGCTACATCAGCAAAGCATGCATCTCATTCCAACAGCCTACAAGGAATTTCTGGAGTCCAACTTTTTGCCAGTTTGTGGGCTGGAGAGAACATATCTATTTTGCATAATGGGAGTCAGCATTTGGTAAAGCCAAATCCCAATGGGGGACTCAAAAAACAAACAAACCAACCAACCCTGAAAAAAACTCTTGCCCTTAAAACCTAACACAACATGGAATATCTGGCATTATGGAGGTCCCTGGATGTCACCCAAGAAACCAAAACCAAGCAAGAAGGCATTTCACAGCAGGTCTCCCTTGGGACACATTTTGCAACATCGGCCTTTAAGTTTCAGACTGCAAACACATCATTTCCTCACCATCAACAAATACCCCAAATGATTTGATAGAAACCAACCAGGACCTCAAGCCCACATCCCCAGGTAACCCACCACAGGATCTACCTGCACTGGGAAGATGAAGCACATGAGACTTTTTTACCAGGAGAGCTCTGCCTGCTTGGGGGCAGTAGAACAGCACGCCTGCTGGGGTTGGCACATTTGTCTGGCTGGGAATAGCACTACCCACCACACTACCCACCATCCCGACCTCCCTGAGCCGTGCCCAGCCAGCTGCCCACCTCTGGGCGCAGACATGGTCTCTGTTGGAGGAGCAGATGCGGAGGGAGGAGGCACAGAGTTCCCAGTCCCAGCATCCGGAGGGAACACCCTGTCCTGCTTCTTACACTTAAATTTCTTCAGGTAAGGAATTTCCCGAAACTCCTGTGGGATGGAATCATAAGTAGAGTTTAAAACCAGCAAATACTACTATAAGATTTAAAGGCTAACTTGGGCACTGGCCAGATGTTGGCATTTACTGCAGGTCTCGGAAAAGATTTCTGACACATTCATACTAAGGTAGGCAAATACCCACCCTAGTGACTGTGAAAAGAAAGCTAGAGGAGGGTAAATGATTGGTTTCAAATATGATCAGCAACATGTCCTTCAGCTTCGTGCTACTGGAAAAAAATATGGTTTAGTTATCCCTTAGCTGCCTGCCCCTGGCGGGATGTAGCTATGATAGGGCTTTCCCACTGTCACAGCTGCTCAGCACTGCAGGACCCTGCTCTCCAGCACCCAACACTGACTGCCGCTTATTCCATCTCCTTACAAGACGTAACATCAGTTTACAAGTGTGCTTCAGATCATCGAATTTGCAATAAACACTCACCTTTGGGATCACCCAGTCTTTCCTGTTGGGAGTCTGTGTTTTAGCAACACACTTAGTCCAGGCAGTGATATCCCCCGAACAGTAATATGCATCGCTCTTGAACACAAACTGCCCCTTACACTCCTCGCAGGGGAGCAGAGCTCCAAATGCCATCCCATCTGCTACTCGGTCCAAAATCTAAAGCAACAAAAAATACAAAACAGGTCATGGCAGAAGGAGGCTGGAAGCCCACACATAACATCACACTGGGATGCACAAGAAAATAACCGTCAGGCTGCTGGCACACAGGTGTAGATGGTTCCAGCGCTTGTCATGCACACACTGCACAAAAACCAAGACTTGTACCAGAACTGAGCGATTTATGACACCCTAAAGACAAGTCACACCATATCTGCTCACACCAACAGCTTGCAGTCTCTCCTATCCAGATTCGGCGTTCCAGAGAACATACACACCGCACCTCACCAGGCAGCCCTGCCAGAACAGCCAAGGAGGAGATGAGCTACTGCACTGGAGCACATGAATAGGTAGGTGGGAATGTCGGCTCAGACAAGCCCAGGTTTTCCTGCCTATAGTGTATTTCTTGACCTTTTTGAGCCTAGACACTTTGCACATCCCAGCCCACAGTGCTTACGAAGTCTTAGTAAATGCAAATAGTTGAGGTGATGTGTGGCTCCAAAAGGGAGAAGATTTTCACAGTTCCACAGACTAAGTTGTTACTGTTTTTAGAAGAGATACCAGGAAGAATTTCTGCAGTTTTTGCTTCTTTTTGCATAATTTAACAGTTGAGGGAGGCGACATGAGGTGCCATAGCTATCCTGCTCCTCAAGAGACAGCAACAAAAAAAACACGGACCAGTTTGGGCACAGCAGAATAAAGGCACATCACTGAGGCACTGATTTCAGCACCACACACCACCGCGCAGCCCTTCACAAGCAAGCCTAACAGCAACAGCATCGGAGTCCTGGGACAAAAGCACCGGGCTTTGCACTGGGCTTCTTTCTGAAGTGTTGTGTTAGGAACGTGCTTCAGACCTGTGGACCTCAGAGCAATATTGGTTGAGGTCAGCTCCTCCGACTGAAAGACCCAGCACCCACGCAAAGCAAGTACAGACCAACTCACGGCATTCTCCCCTGAAGGAACTTCCTGCTTGTTGGCAATCAGCAGCTCTTTCAGGTCGTTAGTGGAACAGACGTTCCTCAGCTCATCCTTGATGCTCCAGATCAGCTGTGTCTGCTCCTGTTGACAAAACCCAGCAGCTTAGCTATTTGCAATCGATCGCTTGCTAAGAACGCTCCTGGAACTGCAGTATGCGGACGTAGTTTTAGCAAGCCCACGGTATCTCAAACACAGACTGTCAGATGAAGAGCACCAAGAACCAGTACCAAAACAGAGAGTCACACATTTCACCACAAAACCTACAGGAGGTCTTTAAAGCCACAAACTGTAGATTTCGGTATGAATACAGGAGCACATTGCGCCTTCAGCAAACACTCTCTCTTCTCAGTATGACACTGCAGGGACATCCCTACGGGATTCTGTATAAACCAAGGCTTGTCTACCATGTACATGTGAATCAAGGCCATGGAGTAACCTTTACGGCACTATCCCACACAAGGAGGTACAAGCAATAGTAACAAGACAGCTTTTAGGTAGAGTGGAACCCACGTTTCTGTCACACATCTACCCTTAGCGAGTTCTGAACAGCCTTCGCAAATACCACCGAGTTAGTTGACACTGACAACAGCAGGGATGTGGCTGCACTTGAGCCTCGCATCACAACAAAAATCAGAAATGCTGACTGGCACTGTTCTTCCGTTAAGCCACAAAAGTATAAGAGGAATTTCTACCAGATCAGTCACCTGCATCAGTGCAGGAGCCTGCACATTCTTTTGGGCCTTTCTACAAAAGATTAAAGGGTTTGACAGCAGAGAAGCATCCTAAAGTACCTCAGATAGTTTCTAAATGTTATCCACTTGCTACAGTAAGAATGCAGTCTAGCCTGGAATAACTGTTTGACTGTGTTAATTGGTTTAATTTTCAGCATTAATTATCATACCCAATGAAATGCTGTTAAAAAAAAAAAAAAGGAGTGAACCTTAAGTCAGCCCTGGTCCACAAATTGCCTTGATCTGACCTAAACATCTGCACTGCAGCAGCAAAACCTTGATAAGTTTTGTTGAAAATTAAGGTATTGCCACACAACAAAAAGGAAAACTTTTGTTCAAAGGCAGACACACCGTTTTTCTACAGCTCCATTAAGACTTCAACTGCAGAAAAAGCAGCTTATTTTTTCTATTGGAAAGTACCTATGCCAAACTTTCAATAAATACAAAATTCTTGATGTTCTATTGAGAACTCTTCCCACAATATTCTAGAAAATGAAAGGTAGAAAGCTGTGATCTATCACACTTTGTACTCAATAACTGAATACACGTCCCCAGAGAGTGAAAAAGATACGATTTCTCATAATCTAGTTTCGCACTTTACCTCTGTCTAATTTTCACAATGAGCTATTTACTGTTTTCCAAGCTCTTCTCCAACAGTGCTCAGGCTCAGAGTTTCAGACACCACAACCAGATGATACAGGAAGGACCACAGAACCAGCCTCCCCAAGAGAGAAGGCATTTAACCTCATCTATTTAAATCAAATAAGCACAAGTCCTAGAGAACCTCCTTCCTGTCTCTCAGGAGAAAGCAGCAGGGGGAATTGCCTCCAGCAAAGCTGTGGGGACACGACAGGGCATCTCCTGTGCCAGGACACAAGGACCTGCTGCGCTGCAGCTCCGCGGTGTCTGGTTAGGAGGTACAGACCCAATTTGGGTCAGTGCCTGACATGGCACGCCTCTAACAAAGCCATTTTTAGGATGCGGTCAGCTAAAACTCACCTTCAGCTGTTTTTCCTGCTTTGATTCTTTCTCTTTTTCCTTTTTCTGTTTCTTTTTCACAGTCACATTTCCATCTACCTCTTCTCCTTTTCTCTTTCTAATAGAGAAAAACAAAACACATACACATGAAAGGAAATTATTTAAATGCCTATCCAGTAGTTACCAGAGCTCAGTTTACCGACTGCCGATATCTGCAGAGGCTTGAATATCCTCTGTTTTGGCAGGCAAACCCATTTTTCAAATTCCTCAGGGCTAGATTGTAGGCACGTACTCGGCTCTGCAACTGAGCCACCTCAATCAGGTCAGGTACACTTAGAACTTTTCCACAGGGTAACCATGGTCTGGCAGAAGAGCACATGAATTATTGCAACATTTGCAGGCATATATAATCTACATTTGTATTATTTACACCTCAGGCATATCTAAAAATCACTGAATATAAGCATACCTCTCCAAATCTGAGAAGGTGAAGCAATGCAGATTAAAAGACTATGGTGCCTTTCAGCTGAATCAGCAGCTTGATTTTTCAACTAAAGACAGTCCATATTGAAATAAAGGACAGCAAACTTTGTAAGCTAATACACTGAGAAAATAGATATTTCCCAGCTAGTTTCTCTTCAGACTGGAATGAAGTCAGGTATCTGAAATCAGACCAGAGGAAGTTTCTACTTGCAAGTGCTCCCAGGCTGACAGCAGTTTCATGATGTGCTGCTGTGCAGTTGTGTGTGAGGAAATTCATTGTCATTAGCTGGGGCCTTAGAGCTGTGCAGGGAGAAGTTGCAGAAAATGCTGCTCAAGAAAGACAGGAAAGAAGAGGAAGCCAAATGAAAAGTGGGAGATTTTAGCAGACTTGAGAACGACAAGACACCTCAGAGTAAGATCATTTATGTTTCCAGAGTCAAGTCATGTCATCCCCTCCGTCTGCCTGGCTTCAAAATACATCAATATCAATAAATCAAATCAGTGTGTGCTCTCCTCGTGGGAAATAAAGGGAAATTTTGCCCCACTTGAGGCAGGATGGGTCTGGATCTTGAGGCAGAGCACAAACACAGCTTGGATCCTGCACTTCATTTTGACAGAGCTGCTACTGTTTTGAAACATCAGCCAGGTTTCTTTTTAAGAAAGCATCTGTGTTAACTTTATAAGCTGTGGTTGATGGTTGAGCCATAAAGTTGACATTCTTGATTGCTCTCCTACTTACATTTTTAAACATTTTACTTTCTAGTGTTTTGCTACTGTTAAGACTAACCCTGTATGACAGCTTATTAGCTATAAAGCTGCAGAAGGATGTTAAACAGCACTTCTCTTCTGAAGACTCATGTGTGAGAGACCTGTAAGTTCCAGTAACTGTCTTGGCCTGAAAACTGGGCCAAGTTCTCATTTTACTTGCAGTGGCCACCACTCACCTGTCACTAGCACCTCTGACCAAACCATCATTCAGAGCACTCTGCAAGTCTTCAAGGCACCAGATTTGCAGAATTCATCTTCCAGCTGTTCCCCTGCAAGGTCCTATTTGTGGGAGCTGGGGCTATGCTGCAAGGCGCCCTGCCTCAGGGGGGACAACAGCCCTGTGGTGCTACCAGCAATCACTCGCATTTCTTGAGGAAAAACTCCATATTGTTTTCTAAATCAGCAAATGGCGACCAGTGTGGCAGGACTGGATACAGCACACGCGGAGCTGTGTCTTCCAAAGCCTACAGGCCAAGCAACCCCCCGCTCCTCCCCAGCAAGGAGTAAGACCAGAGCATCCACTGAGCCCCACGAGAATAATGACTTCTTTACGTTTTAACAGCCACGGATACACAACACACTGTGCTGTAACCACATCAGCTTGAGTACAAAGTGCTTTGCTGCACCTTCTGAAGCCAGAGGGCTTAATAATTTATTATGAAGTATTTAGGACGGGTGCCCAAACGCTGTGTATCTGCAGTGCCTCTCCCTCGGCAGGCTGACAGTCAGGCTGGCTCCGGCGAGCCAGCACTCCTGTGCTGTAACTTGTCTCCCAGTCTCCAAAGGGAGGAAAGCCAGCACACCAACCGCTGGAAGGCGACCACCCTGCCGAGGGGCCCCGTGACCCTGGGAAGCATGCAGATTCCAGCAGGGACTCACACTTTGGCAGCTCCTCCTCAGAGTCAAGGGGACAGCGGGTTGCTCTCCCAGTCAGAGTAATGATTACTGTACCTGTTCCAGCCACTTGAACAGACCACAGAGTGGGAAGGATCGTTTCAACTGCAGAGAGGCATAAAGCTGTCAGTCACCCCCTTCTCTTTCGTCCCTGGCTATGTCCAATGTTGAAAGCAAACACTAATCATAATTTTATACAGCCTGGAGAAGGGAACGGCAAAGCCGAATTCACCTCGCATCCTTCCAAAATAGCTAATCTTAGAACAATCGACAAAATACACAACCACTGACACACACATTAACTTCATCTGCCATCCTTGGGACCCAACACTGCGAGTTGCAAACAGCAGCTGGATGCCCCTGTCTACACCCCTCTTGCTGGGGAAGGGACAGTGCCCACACGGAACAGGGACGGCCCAAGGCTTGCTTCGAAGGACTGGGACTTACCAGCCAACACAAACCACTTCTCACCTTCATGGGGGATAAACAACTATAGGATTTATTCCAACTTTCGAGAAGAGAGAGGAGAACTGTCACACACTAGCCTGGCCCTTCCTTGCCACCCACTCCATTTTTCATGTCCTTCCTACAGTGAAAGTGAAGGGTGGAAAGGACACTCACGATAGCAGCGAAACACAGCAAGGAATAACCCCCCTTTTCTCCTCCTCCCTGTAAAGCACCGCCAGATTGTTGCTGACCTGAGTATTTACCCTCTGCCTTAGGCAACCTCTACAGCTAATCCGGTGCTGCGTGACACCTCCAGAATGACACTTTGCTCCAGTCCTGGGCAGCAATTCTACCCAAACAAGCGAGGCAGAAAATACAGGAAAGTATTACAGCTCGGAGCAGGAGGGCCAAACACACGCTACTGAAGAAGCACAGTCAAAGGGAGCTCGCAAGCTGCTCCTGCATTTCCTACATCGGTACATGAGCACTCTTCCCACAGAGAATCTGCTGGCAAGGACACAAAACCCTCCTTCCCCAGGCCTGCAAGTGCTTGTGCTTGGGCACGACAGCCCATAGCCCAGGGGAGACCAGAGCCGACCAAGGAACAGAGCCAGGATCCTTGCAGGAAACATTCCCATTTTTGCCCTTCAGAGGGAAGGGATTTTCTAACCTACTCTCGGTAGCCTTGCTTGGCACCTCACTGCTCTCATCTGCAATAGGCACGTCATGCTGCTGTCCTTACGGAAAGGGCTGACAGGGCAGACCCACACTATGAGCTTCTCCTCGGAGCATGGGCTAGACAAGCAGGAGCAGCACATGAATTTGGATGCGTCACATCTGGATTGCAGAGACATCTGAGTCAAGACAGACGCAGCACAACTAGAAATATCTTTAAAGATCATTTTAACAATCTCACCTACAGCAGATGCTGTAACAATTCCTGTGAGATGCTGTAATTTCTGTCATTAATTGCTGTTATCTGATTGAATGCACAAGATGAATTATGAGAGGTAACTACATCTCATTCAGGCTTCTGGGGTGCTTTTCTTTTGACTTCTCCAGAACTTCTACGCTTGGCAGAAAAATCACCAGGAAAGAAGCACACCACACCTCTTCACTCATTCTGTTTATTTACACTCTCGCTCATTCGGTTTGTTTGACAGACAACTATTTTTCCAATTGACCCTTGACACCTTTGGCTCAAACAGCAGAAGAAAGGTAGTGGAGCGTAAGAGCCAGCCAGCACCTTCACAGTTGAGGGCCTCGTTCATGCAGTGCTTAGAAAGCAGGAAAGATGAGACATCCTGCTGCTTTTCTGGCATGAGGTCCTGGTTCGCATTACTCTACATCACCAGCCTAAGCTTTTTTCCATTGCAATTCTTGACTTTTATTTACACTGCAACTTGGCAAACTACTCTGCGGCCTATCTTTGCAAAGCCTTCACATTTTGCATAGCATCCCCAGAGTGGCCCAGAAAAGCAGAGTCAGGGCAGACAAGCAAAACACGTACGCAGTCACATCTCCAGAGCTTGGCTGAAGACACGGGAAGAAACTACAAATAACCCTGTTAAACTCACACGCTGCTCTAGGACAAAGAGGAACACGCGCCTCAGCACAAAAAGCAAAGGACTGCTTGAAAAGCTGCCGATGCATTAAAATGCTCCACTTCTCCTTACTCCCTGCAGCACACAGAGGTGAAACGCCTGCGTGCGAAGGCAGCCGGCCGCCGTGCAGATGCACACAGCTCGCCTCAGCCTCCAGTACTGCAGCTCAGAGAGGCGAACAGCACAGAACCTGATGGGGGTCCGGCAGGACCACCTGCTCCTGCGACGCTGCAGGACCATCCCCACAGCACCCACGCCACCGTGGGACGCTTCTGGAGTGACCAACAATAAAGCACGGAAGTTGAACAGCAGCCTCTCAACATACAGATCAGTTAATGCCCGCTCTGCTCTGTTACCTGTGTCCGAGGATGACACACACACACGCACGGCCCTGAGCAGTACACCGTGCCCATCAGCCACATGTCCGCAGGACCAATACTGACAAAGACTGCACAGATTTGAGGTGGTTACAGCTTCTCAGAACCCACCATCAGTCTCACTGAACAGTTCTATGGTGAATCCTTGCAAAAGCAAAGCTGAATTCATCCTACAAGGTACATGGAGAAGCACAATGTTTCATAAAAACAAAATCTTTCCTATTTGTAGGATGCAGAAACACCCTATGTTCCTTCCTCCACGGGGACAATGCAATGCTAGCTTGTGTTATGAAGCATGAATCTAGGCAAAGACACTTCAAAAAGCAATAACGAAAGCCTTCATTAACAGAGAAAGATTGACCCAAGCTAGCAAGCCAACTGGAAGTGCTTCTCTGTCAGTATAAGTTCCATCAAGAGCCTCAACTAAAAATTTCAATGCAAGGCAATGAAGTTTCAGTCATACCATGAAAGACTTAGCAAAGAAAAGCATCCAAGTGTAAACACTACATGCCCAATAAACACCATTATCAGATTCAGTGCCTGTCACAGATCAGCAGCTCATAGATAAGACATGTCAAATCAATTCTCTAACAAGTGGTTAAAGCAGAGAAACCATCACTGATAACAGCATCACACAAGCAAGCACAGAGCCCACTATCCATTTGTATTAAGCACGCGTTATTTTATGGTTGAAAGCCCTGCATCAGTCCTCCAAGTCACAGCTGCTGGTCTCTGCACTTTCTCAAGGCAGTCACAGGGGGCAAGCAGACTGCAGGCTCCAGGGATGGGGAATTTGTCTGTTTTCATCTGCCTAAGGTCACAGGAAGGATCAAATCCTCCTATGACCAATATTCTTTTAAGAGAGACAACGTCACAAAACATTTATCACGGATGCACTTGAAGGCAAGCAACGGCTCCTCTAGACAAGGCAATTTGTTGCATCCCCCACATACCCTTCACTCTTGGTAGCCGGGAGCTGCTTCTTCAGAGTTTCTTTATCTTCAGCTTTCAAGATGCTGAAGCCCAGGAGCTGGGTGGCCCCGTACACCGGGAGGAAGCCCAGCTCCGCTCGGCGGCTCACGAAGCAGTCTGGGTGGTACCAGTTATCTATCATTCCCAGCTGCGGCTTCTCGGGATGCACCATCTTCTTGGAAATCCGGATCTGGCCCTGGGGCAGATTAAAGCAATGCAAAAGCAATTGTTAGGCCCTTCTGGAAAGGGCAGGGTGTTAACAAGTTACCAACATGATGCTTCCTAAACACCTGTAAAACAGCAACAGTTCCCCTGTCAAAGCCTACAACTTTTGTTCAAGCTCTTTCACTACAGTTCCTCTGCTTTCTTCAATACCCTTTCTAGGCTGAAGGAAACCCCAGCTTTTTAGGTAGTTTTCTGTTGAAAAAAACCACTCAAAACAGATAATCCTGTAGTCTTTACTTCAACTCCCCAACTCCCAGTAAGCCTGAACAAGCAAAACTCATATGATAAACCCCCACGCAGGCAACCCTAAAAAACAACTTCATACCCTACCACTAAAGCATAAGCGCTAATACGATCTCACCTTGTGATACTGCAAATTACTTTTCAGATGCCCAACAAGTAGCTTTTCTAGGTGCTTTTAGACTGCAATACTTCATGCTCCAACAAGGAAGTGTCCACACAACAGTCATCAATGCTTCTGTAGACATAGGCATAGCAGCATGGGTGTCTGGCCCTTGCCAGCTTCACCCAACTGGCAGGTCTATTCACATCAATCACAGGCTCACGGCTTCATTTTGCCAACCGTCTTTAAAAGCAGAGCACCACGACATGCTCAACAACAGAGCTGCATCATTAATTAGCTGCATCGCTGTTTTTATCTGCTTTCACCGAGTTAATATGCTGCACACAAGCAGAGCTGGTCTGGCTGAGGAGGAGAAAGAAGCCAACACCTTTGCAGTGCTGCAATGAGCAGGAAAACCTGCTGTTAGGGGTGGCTCTCTCACCACGGAAATGCTGGCAATGGGTGTTCTAGCCTGATCTAGGACCCAAGTGAAGGGAAGCATCAGCAGGTTGGAAGCCCAGCCTACAACACCTGAGCAATACCTTTACATCAGCTGTCCAGGACACAGCTGCTCCTCAGACACAGAAATGCAGCTCTGCAAGCGCCTTCCATATGCAGGACAGACAGGAAGCAATTATAAAAGTCACTGTTTGAATTGGAACCCGTGGGGGAAAAGACAAGAGATGGAGAACTAAAAAAAGCTTTTTACCTTTTCTATTTTCTGTTCACAGCCTTTGCAAGTACTTCTGTTAGACTTAGCATATTCTGCAGCAAAGTCATTCAGGCTCTTCTCAGCCTTGCCACCTCCTTCCTGTTCTCCTCCTTTTCCTGGAGAACAAAGCAAATACAGAGTTCAGCTTTAAAAGGCATTCCCTTATTTTCTTATTTTCTGTCCCAGATTGTTAGCAGTCTGCATTAATAAACCCCGGTGTTCCAACAACATATCTGTCAAGAATTTGAATACAGAGCAAGATAAGCAGTCCATGCCCAAAAGCGCTTTTAAAATAGAACGAGTTCTTTAAATAGCCAAGTAGCAGTTGTACAGAATTGCTTATTTAATGATTTTAAAAGACTTCCAATGGTGCACAGAGCTGACCCTTTTTACTTCTTTCCCACAAGTAGTGTAAAATGAGATCTTACTGAAGAACTGACTGTAACAGGAGTAACAAACAGCTCTGCTTCAAAGCAGAACTTCTCTTTTTTGTATTATGCATTTCAACAGGCAGACATAAATCTAAAACTGTCCACCATCCCTGGTTTACAGCGATATGGCAAGTTTAGTCTGGTCTGTCCTTAGACCCTTCTCACTTGCTCCCCTGAGTCACTAGTTCACAGTGCAATAATTTCAAAGACCTACCATAACCACACGCTGCAGTGAAGGTACCATTAAAATAACATACTTCAACAGCACTCGTTAATATTAAAGAGCTGAAAACAAAATACATCAATCACGATAATAAGAAATATTTGGCAACACATCTGGCAACTAACTTGGCTTTTTCCTGTGTTGATTTAACATGCCAGATCATACTGCCAGTGTCCTAGCTCTGGAGCGTGCAGATGCCACAATTCTTCCGATACCACTTGCTGAAGGGACATGGCAATCACATAACCACAATGACAGCTCGAGAAGAGAGAGCACAGTTCCAGCTGAACCTCCAAACACCAGAAGACCTCTGCTTACCTCCTCCAGGGCCTCCAGTTTCAATGGCTTTCTTGATTTTCTCCTGGTCTTCCCACCGGAGCTCAGGGAAGCCGTCAATGTCTGCATGGGACAAGATTCGAGCCCGCTTCCAGAAGCAGCTGTAATGGTGCCAGTGAGGGACTTTGCCATCAAACATGGGCGACTAGGAAGAAAGCACATTAGGCCACGATGAAGCAACTCAGGATCAAGGGGGCAGGGAGACAAAAAGGAGTATCTGGGTAAACAAAAGTGACTTTCTGGCTGTTTAATTAAGAGATGGATACTATTTAGGACAAAGTCTAAGAGGAAAATCTCATATGACAGACAAGCTGCTGAAGAGACGTCCCAAAGGGGATATAAGTGGAAGGAACATTTATCTAGCTTAACCAGTTCATCGCCCTGCTGCTTAGCCCATCTGTTTCACCCAAAACAGAAAGGTCATAGCCTCAGCGTGACTATACCAACCCTGAGCAGACACAGAGGGGTTTCTTCTCTATGAAAATCAGGCCACCCGCAGACACGAGCAAAGCAAAACGGAGGTTGTGGAAGAAGTAACACAAGTAACAGCACAAGGCTCATCCGCTACCACCTCCTTTGGGATGGCTGCAGCACAGGAGGCTGCTGGCCTCGCTCTGCAGGACCTCCCAGTGCGATGCACAAGCTGTTTGAGAACCACTTCTCAAGCAAACCATCCATGCTCCGGAGAGCCCATCGCCAGGCATAAGACAAGAGGAGCAGCTCCAAGGACTGTGGCCTGAAGAAATTCCTGAGGGGGCTGCAGAAGACAGAAGCAAGATCTAAGGGAAACACCAGAGCCCAGCGAAGTCCTGCAGCGGGACAGAAGCATCACCCACATCCTCCTCGAAGCGCAGCTCCTGAGCACCCTGCCTCGCACCAGCCTCGCCGTGGAAGTGCTCCGCTTGCCTCTGACTCAGACACACTGAGTACCAACCTGGCACCGTTCCGGTTACACATCAGACAAAATAACCGTATAGTGGTTTGGCTCCAAGGAATGCACACAAATATCCACTGTACTAATAATACTCAGCTTTGAATAATTATTATTGCTGATTACAAAGAATTAATGACCTAGGAAAGCATTCTACATATCACTCACCAGCAGAAGGGAGGAGATTTCCAAGCTGAAAACAACAGCAGTTTCATGCAGGAGCAGAAAGGAGGAGGAAAAGGCTTCAAACACCACAGGGTAGGACTAGGAAAGCTGAGAGCCCCAACTACAACTAACCATCAAGCAAAAGTGTAAGTTGACATTTGTTATTTCCAGCCGGACTCTTCCCACAAGCTAGGATTTGGATGACCCAGCTACCCTCACAGCACCATAGCCACCCAACAGCCACCCTGGGGCTGCTCTCAACACATCTGGAAGTCACACGCAGCTCTGGCACTGAAAGCTTGTCACCCCTGAGCTCTGGGCTTGGAGTTTTCCCTGAAAAGGACTCATGGCTCTGTAACCAAGACAAAGGCTTTGGGTCACAAGGCACCAGGGGGTGTGGAATGGTGTGGAGCTGGCTCAGTCTTCAGGACAACCATGCAAACAGTGAGATCTCTGCCACATGCAGTTGTGCACCTGCAGCACGACTTCTCGCTGTGTGGGAAGTGAAAAGCCTCCAGGAGAAACAGACCTTGTTTACAGAACTTCTCCCAGATCACCTGCCTCTAGGCCATGGTTTCCTAAACAAACTATGGAAAAAGGAGAGACCATTTCGCTTTCACATTGCAGATGCAGATAACAGAAACAGTTCAGTTCCAGCTGGAAGCAAAAGCCAAAGCCACACAGTGCCTCAGTGCCTGCCCCATGCCAAACACAGAGCATCCCACTGTCATTCAGAGCTCTTCACGTGAAAAACCAAAAAGAAAGGGCAGCTATAGTACAAATGGAACCCAGATAACAACTTGTTCTGGGCCTCCTTTTAACTCTTTCTGCACAATTTGCAAAAGACCTCAGTGCACTGAAGGTGGTGGTGCAGAGGCTGCTCTGCAGGGGATTTCCCTGAGAGGAAACAAGGGGCCCGGGTGCTCTGGTGAAATTTGGGCCCTTGTGTGGGGGATGCTCAGCAGCAGGTTATGGAAAGTGCTCTGCTGGCACAAAAACTGGCAGTGGAGAGAGAGCCCTTTCCAGGAGAGATCAAGCAAATTCAAGAGTGTTTGGGGGGCGGGGGGGGAAATCATAAGGGGCTGATGTAAGCCCAGCAGTTTTGGGGAGACGGTTGGCTAAAAGGCAGTGGCTTTGTGAGGGATGCTGCAGACCCAGCTGTCCCCCTCCACCTGCCTCAGAAGATCACTCAATAAACCCAACCCTACAGAACCACACACATCCATTCTGCCCGGCTCCCGGAGCTAATGCACGCTGCAGTCCCTCAGGACCCAGCCTGAGGAAGGCAAAACTGCCTTGCATCAGCTTAAACTGCTGGGGAAATACAAGACAAGCAAGGATAACAAACGTGAGGGAACCAGAGAAGCAGCAGCCGGAGCAGGGGAGGAGGAGCAGAGCAGACACCGATGGAGGGCAGCAGAAGAAACAAAAGGAGAAGGCAGCTGGAACACGTGCGAGCAAACGCTGCAGCTTGGCACTGCAGGGCTGAACAGCCTTCCCAGGGGACGGAAGCTCTGGGGAACAAAAGCAAAAACCGGTATTTCCCCTCCGGGGAACCAGCTGCTGTCCCCAGCCCGGGCAGCCCCGGCAGCCGGGCACCCCCGCGGGGAGCCAAGCTCCCAGCCCCGGCCCTTCCTCGGCAGCTCCAAGCGCAGCCTCTGCCGGGGCACAAGCGGGTCCCGATCGCACAGCCTGGTCCGTTCTCCAGAAATGGCTCCTCAAGCGGCTGGGAGCCTCAGCGCCCAACTGCAGGGCTCAGCTCTCGCGTTCGCAGCCCGCGTCCTTGCTGCCCTTCCACAAACACCTTTCACGAGGCACACACACCACATTCAGCCCGCCGTCCCTCGGCACCACCTGAACGCTGGAGGTGCCTTTTCATCCTCCTAGCTAGAGCCAGCCAAAGACCGCCAGCCTGGGACGGCAGCTCTTCGCCCTTCCCGAGCGACCTCCTGAGAGCGGCGTTTGCCGCCCCTGCAGAGGCCGATTCCCTCCCCATCTTCCCACAACAGGGTGCATTTCAGGCCAGCCAAAAAGGCTGCACAGGGCTGTGCACAACACCCAGCCCTCCGACCCCAGACGGGGCCCTTCCCTTCATTTCGAAAGGAAGACGAGCAAGTCTCTTCCCCAAAAGGCAAATAACTTGAGGACTGCTGACAGCAAAACATGCCTTCGCGTTCAGTCTGCTAATTGCAGTTCGGTTCTCTGTTTCATGTCTGCAATGTGCCAGCCAGCTCTGTAAAAACACCTCTCTGCTGCTGGCAGCCCAAGCCTGCCCACCAACCCCGCAGCTCTCCGTGCTGGGAGGGGAAAACACGGGGCTGTTCACGGTCTCTAATGCGTTTCGGGTCTCAGTTTTTCCTGTCTCGTATGCAAAGCGCGCATCGAACGGCGATGCCTCTGACCCGCTACAATACACCCCGAGTGACAGACGCTCCCCCGGGCACAGAAAAGCCAAGCCACGGCGCTCGCCTGCCTCCTACGCCCACCTCCCGCTCCGGACAACAAAGAACCTCTGTGCGCGGCCCCGAGCCGACCCCTCCGCTAAGGCACTTAACGGGGAACTTTGCACCGCGTCACCTCCAGACGCCTCTACAGCCCAGGCCACCGACACCGCCGGCCTCCGCGGGAGCGGCTCCCCGGGGCGGCGGGCAGGGCTGCTGCGGGCGAAGGCGCCGCTGCTAAAAATAGTCTGCGCTCGCCCCCGCGGCGGCGGAGACGGGCCCGGCCGAGCGGCTCCGGACGGCCGCAGGGAGCGGGGCCCGGACCTNCGCCCCCCTGCCGGCCCGGGCCCCGCCACGCGGTACCTGCACCATGAGCGCCAGGCGCAGCGAGTCCTTGGCGATGCTCTCGCCGCACTTCTTGCAGGACGCGCGGCCGCTCTTGGCGTACTCCGCCCGGTACAGCTTCTCCGCCGGCTCCGCCATCGCCGCCGCCGCGGAGCCACCCCGCGCCGCGCGCCCGCCGCCCCGCGCTTCCCCCCGCCCGCGGGACAGCTAGCCGAGCGCCGAGCGCCCAACCCCGCCTCAGCAAGCCGGCCGGATCTGCCGCTCGGGCATCGATTCGGAGCGCCTGCCGGCGCCTGGAACGTTCCGGTGCGCTGCGGTGTATCAATGGGGGGTGGGGAGCGGCGGCGCGTCACGTGGCGCCGGGTTCGCGCTGCCCTCGGGGCGAGGACGGGGCCGGAACCCCAGAGCCGTGTCGAGCCCTATCGCGCCGTATCGCACACGGTCCCGCCGCCCGGAACAGCCGAGGCCGGCACCGAAGCAAAGCTGTCCCCTTCCCCAAAAGAGCCTTCCGGAGACGCGAACGCGCCAGAAGAAAACGGGTTGCAGAACGGTGACCGGCTCCTCCCGGTGCTGCTCCGTCACCCGCCCCCTCGGTCTGAGCTCTCCGGGCCCGGCCGTTGATCTCCCACAGACGGCCAAGAACGGCTGGAGCCGCGGGAGGGACCGTTAATTAACACCGGGCAGGGCCGCCCCCGGGCTCTGCCAGCGCTCCCCGGCCCGCGGCTTTGCGCGGCGTGCGGAGCCCCAGCGGGTGCTGCGCGGGGGCGAACAAACATCGTCCCGCTGCGGAAAGGCAGCGCCCGGCAGCCTGCCCGGCACGCTGGGGAAGAGGCAGGCGAGTCTCCGGAGAGCCTGCCCGGAGGGACCCCCGCGCTGGGGAGCCCGGGGAGTGCAGAGAAACGGGGCGTTTTGTGTGCAGACGCGTTGGTGCCGCTGCCTGGAGTAGCTGCTTTAGCCGTGGTAGAACCTGCTGCAGAAAGCGGAGTGCCGCGGTTCTGGGACAGCCTGTGTCCGCAGCTGTCCCGCACCCAAGTACGGGCCAGGTGGTTTCAGTCCCAGCCAGGAGTTTCCTCCCGTCCCTGGGGATAGCAGTAGGTACAGGTGCTGAAGAAAGAAAAAAAAAAAGGCACTTTGATTAGTTAAATCTTGGCTTTTTTGGTTTTATAGGAGGTAATATCCTCAAGTAGCAGCAGATGGCATTGGTTCTGTAGCTTCGCTGGAGTAGGGAGCACTAGAATACTGAAGTTATCGCAAACGCTAAGAGTTTGTCATGACTTTTATCGTGATTCTGGAGTTAGGGTTGTTCAGGATGTTCAGTCCCAGGTGGGCTTCAGACACCTCGCAGGTATCAGTTGGAGTTGCACAATAGCATCTCAGCAAGCCTGTATGGCCTGAAATGTTAACACACCTCTAATTTGTACTTTCTGCCTCCCAGTTTGTCACATGCTTGCAATGAAAGTACATGGTGTTTGGTTTCCAAGAGCCTACAGACTAGCAGTGTGCCAGGGATGAAACGATGTACCCTGAACACATCCCTACTGATTTGGGGTAGGAGGGGAAAAAAATCTCTGTGAAGCACTAGATGGTGCTGCATCCACACCGTCAGATGCAGATGCTCAATATGCAGAGTCTTCCGCTATTTCTAATTACTTCTTGCGGAAGTTCTTGAACCAGATGCCAGCGGTTCAGAGGCAGATCAGCAAGCACATTTAGTCTCACATCAGAGAAAAGTGAAAGGTCCAGGAGAGCTGACCTAGATGATCTGACCAGGAGCCAGAGGTGGTCCCTCCCCACGCTGCCCAGCATCTCTGCCAGGGCTTTGCCCATTTTGAAGGTGACTGGCAGTGAAGTGGGGAGTTGCATTCACCCATTTCAACAAACCTACTGCCAGCCTGCTCCATCAGGTTTTTTGAGAGAAAAGCAAATTACATACAAATAATGTTTGACTCACAAGAGTTGTCCTGAGTCAAGTCAATGGACTGTTTAACTTGGATCCTGCCTCTCCCAGTGACCATCTGCCAGGAGCTGACATAAGAAAGGCCAAGCAAGCAGTACTTGTTCTCCCAAATATTTCACAGCCTCCCGAGATTTGTGGCTCAGGGATTTCCTGCCTGCCATCATCCTGGGGATAATTTTTCTTCCAAGAATATATCCAGTTCTTCTGAAAATACTGATTTGTTTATACGGTATTTATTTATAGGGTTTGAGCAAAAGAGAAATGGCTTCTTGTTAGTGTTTCCTCCAGCTGGGGCCATTTTCACTTCTAAGGAAAAGCAGCCCTATCTAACTAACAAGGTGCTGCTCCACAACCTGCAGCCTAGAGACCAGCTGGGGATCTGTACGATATCATGAAGTAGTGTACAGAACGATACACAGACATTCACCGGCATGCAAGCATGAAAACAAGCAAAGAAAGTCACAGTAACAAGTCACTGTTCGAAGTTTAGCCTAATATGTTGGTTTGCTTGTTTGCGAATGCAAACCACTAAGTTGATACTACACAAAATGGGGTTTAGTGGATTTTATTTTTTAAAGTGGGTAGGTGGTTCTGTATGAATGAGCCCAAACACACCACTTGAAAGGATCAAGCTCAAAGCTCTGGGTGCTTTACCTTTTTGACCTTACCTTGAGAATGCATACAGGAGTTTGGATGGTTGTAGCCAGTGTAAGTCTTGCTTTCAAACAGGAATGTCTACACAAAGAATTACATTGTTATGGTTCTTTTTACTGCGACGTAATTTCCTCTGTAGGCAAACTGCCGACCTGATTTGTGGTATTAGAGTTGCCAAATCACATTAATCTCTTTTATAAATCTGTTGATCTCAACACATCTCAACCTGCCTTGCTCTGCGCCTCTGTTGCCCGAGTGTGACACGTGGGTCACTACGTCCCTTCCCCTGTCTCGGGGCACCGGTGAGTTAGTGCTCACCCAGGGTCCTCACTAACACAAACAGCACCGAGGACGCACAAATTTTGTTACAAACCAGAGAATGCTCTGGTGGCAGCCGTGAGAAGTGGTGTTTGCTTGGCCAGTTTCCTGGGGGACCATCCCTTTAAGTAAATCCGGAATTTCAGGACCCCTGGTATTTGGCTGCTGGGTTTTACCAGAGGCTGCAGCAGGAGCAGGGACAGTAAAAGAGGAAAAGATGTTCATGATCCCATGCAGGCTGTCTACATCTGTTTCTAACAATATTCCCATCTCAGTGCACTGCTCTCTTTTGGGATCCTGCTGGATGACAACTGCTACATGGACATATAAGACTAATGGTTTGAGTTTTTTCTCTCTGTTACCAGAGTAGAAACCATGAGTAACAGCAGCAAAATCCTTAGAGATAAGTTTTATTTATCACCAAATACTGACGCTGAGATACCAAACTGGCTGCTAGTGCTTAAAATGTGGTGCTTGCCAGGAAAAACCCATATGACACATGCAACCATGGGCTCCCATAGCTGCACTGTGGACAGAAGCATAGGTGAGGAAGGGGAACTAGTCAAAGGTCTGATTTGCAGGCTTCATCGTAAATGTTGGGGTATTTGGTATTTTTCTTCAAGCCTCTGTTTCTGGAGTCATGTGATGATATGGGAATCTCACCTTCAGGGTGCCCCCAGCGATTTCTGACCTCCAGAGGCAAACCCCTCCAAAATATGGCAAAGAAGAAAAGAGCAACCCAAGAAAGCCCAGCTCTGACAGTTTTGAGTAACTCATGATGTGAAACTCAATGCCAAGCGTTCCAGTGCCTGGCTTGTGACTTCAGGACACCACAGAGAATTGTCTTTTCCTTTCTGGGCCATTTTGCATTAGATTCCTCTGAGAGCCAGAGGGAAGCAGGTCAGACTCCCAGTACCAGGAAGCCATAAGATATCTCTTCAGTGTCACAGGGCCAAATGCTTCCCCTCACATTGTGCTGACAGTACCCTGAGCACTAAATCTTTCAGACTGTGTAGCTTTGGGCTCAATTTCTGACACATGCTTAAGATGCCTTCCTACAAGATTTCTACCCTGCTAAGCATCTCATAAAGGGTGAGAAAATGTTGGACGTATATAGGGAACATTATCACTTATAGCCTGTAGAGGAGTCAGAACCATTCTTGCTCAAGTCTGAATTTGCTGCTGGGGGAGACTTTATACTATCTGCTCTTTGACAGTGGACAGCTGGAGAGTTTTGTAACAAAAACCTGTACAGTGCTAGGCTATCCCGTCTATATTGATGATCCACTGCTCTTGTGCTGCTGCCCATGATCAGGATGGCTGGTATGACCCTGTTTACATTTAGGCAGTAGGCTACAGGCAACAACTGCTATGGCTCAGCTGTGCCTTCCTTGCTTATGCAAATGATCCATTGACATTGGTGGGACTACTCCAATGGGAAAGGGATGCAAAATCACCCCCCCCACATCTAACAGGGAATCATACTGTCACTTCTTTCCGCTGAATAAATCAGAGGGCTTATCCTGTCTGGGAGTTCTAAAAAGTGTTTTGAATAGCTTAATAACCTGCCTGGATGACAATTAACAAATGCAATCTCTTAAGCTGAATTTAGATTCTTCACACAGGGCAGAGATGAGTTTTGGTACCCAGACATTACTTTTTTTCTCAGCCCTCCTCAGCCATTTTGCATTACAGACCAGCACAGAGCTCTCTGGGAAGCAGCTCTGCTGGTTCCTCCATTCTTTAGAAACTTCCTTAAACAAACCTGTTTTTTCAGCTTTCAAGATGCCTGGGAAAATAGATGTGGGAAGAGGCAAGGAAGGAAGGGTCGATATAGAGGAGAAGCAGCACTTCAGAATGACTGGGAGCTTAACTGAGCAGCCTTCCCTCAGTAAAATCAGTGGTAACCTAAAAGTGGTGTGACTTACACATCCTGGGTCTGGGGAAGATCACAGTCTGAAGTCAGCGGCAGAGAGCTGAGTGCAGCCACAGCCCTTGCCATTGTCAGTATCTGGGCGCTTGCCAGGCTCTGAGGTTATTCACTCCAACATTATCCCCATATAGGAAGGACCGTACCATTATCCCTGTTTTACAGTCCCCCTGTGGCAACTGAGATGCAAATGACTATTTGATGAAATGAGAGAGTGGGAAATTAAAAAAGGGTAAAAGGAAATTCATTCTCATGGCAGGTTAATTAAGCCAGAGAGTCTACAGCCAAAGGCAGATGTTGTGGCAAAGTAGTGCTGGAAAGAAATTACTTAAGAGTTCTCCTAACTGCAAATGTTAAAAAGAGACATAAAACAGAGAGCTTTGGAAATGAAGCCCAACCTCATTAATGACCTTCATGGGGAGACATAACATGGGGAAGAGATGATCCTCACTCTCACCATGAGGCGTTCCTTTGAAATGCTCAGTCTGGTGAGCTGGAGATGGATGAGTGCTCACCGAATGGGCAGCTGTGGTCCATCCTTGATTTCTGCTACCTACCAACAAGAATACAAAACCACATCTAAGCAAAAAGCATATCACAGGTCTCCCAAATCTGGGGCTAATCCCACAGCCATTTGGCTGAAAATTATGAAAAATTATGGCAAAGTCCCTCTTGGGCTACTTTGCTACTTTTTTGTGTGGATGCTGCCTAGAAACTTGTTCCCTTACCCAAGGTCCCAAGCACCACCTTTCCCGCATGTGGTGCAGTGTGGCTGTTAAGCATCCTGCCTGTGTGGATGCCACTCACAAAAACCTTTGCTGCAAAGGAATGAAGCATCAGCTGCAACACTGGAAATGTTCAAGAGCAGGAACCAAGAGAAGGAGTTGGAAAGTTCATGCTCTGAGATCTGTATGAGCCAGTCCCAGGCTATAGCGTTACAGAGAAGGGTTTTAGTTAAGGCTGGCAGTTTCCCCAGCCAAAACTCTGATCTCAAATAGATCTTGTCTCCAGGTAGGCTTGAAACCAAGCTGACTCCTGACTAGACCACCATGCTATGCTGTTCTGGACCCACAGTAGATGACCACACCTCTGGGGTGGCAGATATCTGCCCTATCTGTGACAACAGCCTCGGTACCCTCTGTCCCAGCACAGCTGCCAATATACATGCACAGCACAAGAAAACAACTAGAGAGTCTGGATATGGCTCCTAGTTTGGTTTCTTGAATAAAGAAAAGCAAAAAAGAAGAGTCAGAGGGCTAAAAGGGACAGAGTAGTCAATGACACTCTTCAGTAGCATTGTGCTAATGGGCTACAGAAGAAAATGATATTTCTACTGTCTTGTGCATGTGTTGTGTTAGAGTCAGGCTGCACGGATCTATAGGTTCCTTCCACAGTTAACACCTGTCTCTGAAACAAATCCATCTCTGAAATGGTGATTTCTTACAGCATCCTAAATTCTGTTAAAAAGCAGTGAAACTGCACATGGAATTGAAACATGTCAGGTTACTTCCCAGCTAGTCCCTACAGTTTATCCAAAATCTAAATCCTGTCTGATTTTGATGGACACAAACAGTTGAGACCGTGCTTTCCTAGCCCAGCTGAAGACGGACTTTGCTTTGCTTGCACCTACACTGGCTCTTTTTGTCAGGCAAAGGCCAGGCATACATTTGCTCAGATGTTCTGCAGTTTTTCCCAGGTGAGCAGCAGGACATTTTTTTCAGGTCTTTGATGTGTCTAATTCCAGTAATTCATTAGGTGCAACAAGTGAGCGGTGACAGTGGAGGCTACACTACCCCGTAATTCATCTCCCTTGGCTCCTGACGAAGAGGTTTCGTGTTACACTGGACAGACCTCTGCTCGTCGCTCTCCTTGCAGGCGCTCTCAGTCTCATTTGCCCTCAGACACAAACCTGTCCAGTGCCAGAAACTTTGTATGCTCTTTTTCCTCAGTTGCCAAAAAAACGCAAGATGCTTCCTGTCTACAGGACCCCGGGTTTAGCTAAGAGCGCAGCATCGCTTACCCTCATTTAGAAGAGCTAGATAGTTCTGCTTGGGTCATAACTTGGTAAAAAGCCAGTCTAGCTCCTCTGTAATAATCTGGTTTCAGAAAACTGTAAACTGCTTGTATAAAATCTCACAACAAAGAGCACTGGCCATTTGTTTGCTTTCTGAAGTATTTCTCAGCTCTGACTATTATAATGACACAAATTCATGTCAAAAAATATCTCCAAGTATGGATTTTTATCTTGACAGTCTTCGTTTAAATTGTGTATTCCTGGTAGGGAATCTTAGTCTGGCTTTGTGACTAATAACTGTTAGGAGATTGCTTAAAGCCTAATTGGTTTCTTAGTCTTAATAAAAATGAACTTTTTTAGGGGCATCTGATATATTCAAAAATCTGAAACACATTCAGCCACTAATTTAGGTGCCTGGCGTTTATTCAGGGTTCTAATTCTAGAGATCTGATTTACACAATTTACTCTGTAGTGATCACACAGAGAAGGAAGGGTGGAAACAGAAGCCAGGAGTCCTGATCCAAGAACACCAACACTGAGCACTCATGCTTCTGTGTAATTAGAACAGGCCAGGTACAATCAGATTAACTTTGCACTATGTGTGTAGACAAACTACGTAAAACACACCAGAGAGCTGCAGTATGCAGGACAAAGGTAATATATGGCGTAAAGAAAGCAGTTGTGAAAGTGACTGCTTGATAAATACATCAATTCAACCAAAGGCAGCACATTTCAGAGGAAGATGCTAGTTTTCAGTAAAGCTGCAGGAATCTCTCCAGCTACTAAGTGAACTTTACAGAGGATCAGCAGCCCTGGAAACTGAATTCCTCTCTACACCCAGAGAAAAATGGCATGAGGGCAGTATAAGGCCAGTTTTGCCACTAATACATCTTATTGTTGGGCACACTGACCTCTTGATAGGGGCAGGAGGGGAACCCGTCCACCTCTTTGCTGAGGCTGTGGGCAGCCAGAGCTGGCTGTGCTGCCAAGAGGACACAGCCCTTCTGTGAGTGACCAGGTGCCCGCTTTGTGAGGATTAGCACATGTTAGGCTGCTGGCAGCTCATTTTGGATACAATCAACATTTAGTTACCTGCGGGGAACTTACACGGCCCTGACCTCCCACAACACAGCTGGCTGTGGCCCAGTGCTGTGGAGGGTGACGCAGAGGACAAGCAGCTCTTTCCTGCTGCGATGCACTGGCAGCGGCTGCTGCTGCTGCTGCAGAGAAACCAGCTTTGGCATTTCTCAAGTGGGAAGGCTCCAGCTTTGCTCACCAGGTCTGGATTACGGGCATCCCTTATAAGCCTTATCCCTGCTGTTGCTCTGTCTGAATAAGGGAGTTATCCCCACGTGCCCCAGAGCCAGCTTTGGCAGAGGCCTTGTTGCTATTCTCAGCCTCCTCGGGTCATGTCCCCTCTGCTGTGTCAGCCCGATCCCATGGTCTACAGTTACATTTCACAAATTGCTTTTGGAAAGTGTGGTCCTCTTTTACAGTCTCTCTTTAGCAGAATCAGCTAGTCGCAGGACCAGTGCTGAGGTGGTAATCATCCATTTCATTAAAGGACCAAGAAATCAATGACCTCTGGGAGAGATCCTGGAGTCCTACGGTCTTCCTCTTCCCAGGTTTGCATGTGTAGTTGCTAATTTGTTGTTGTGTGCATGCTTATCTCAGTGGCTGCTCATTAAGTGAGACCCATTATCATTACTGCTGATGGGAAGAAATGCTCAGACCCCCCACTGAACCAGGAGGCTGTAGGAGTGAACAGGATATGGTACATTTCATTATTTCCTTCTTTAACATCAAGAATTCAGTGACCAAAACCAGCAGGGAACATGTAGCAAAGAATTTGCATTTCCTAGCCAAGGGAAACCATATGGAAATAAATTATCTAGGGCATGAAACACTAATGGTTTTCCCAAAGGAAAATACTGTTTAGTTTAATCGTTCTGCAACTAGTCTTAATTAGTTATCATGCGTCATATTTCTATTCACATCCACAGGAATCAAAATAGGCCAATACATAGCAGTAGATACTTCTCAGGACAAAGTAAAAAAAAAAAACCCAAATGTATAGCAGTGCTTTGGTTTACACCAGCTTTCATACGGTGCAGCTTTCATACTGCATCTCTATTTTGGCCACCTGACACCTCGGAGGTCAGAGCATCCCGTCCAGGGAGGACCCTGGTGTGAATCAGCCCCACACGGTCACTCCTACCTGCACAACCTGCAGAAGCAAATGGAGCCCGGAGCTGCTGCGAGGGAGTTTGGTGTTGGCTGTGCTGTCACAGTCAGTCCGCAGTGTCTGGCCTACGGGGACAGAGAAGTTCTGTGAGAGCGGGTGATGGTGATGCTGTGGTGAAGCAACCGATGCCATTTCTATATATCAGCAGTTCTCCTGGCCACACTGCTGCTGCTGGGGTGTTGTTACTGAAACTTAGTGATGAACTGTAGCCCTGCTGCTGAAACAGGCACTGAATTTTTCTCCAGTGCCTGTGTGATTAGTGGCATGTATTTTTTTATCTGCTATAAGGAAAACCATAGAACCGTAGAATCATTTCAGTTGGAAGTGACCCTCAGGATCATTGAGTCCAACCATAACCTAACTCTAGCACTAAACCATGTCCCTGAGAACCTGGTCTACACATCTTTTAAACACCTCCAGGGATGGTGACTCCACCACTTCCCTGGGCAGCCTGTTCCAGTGCTTCACAACCCTTTACAGGAATAAATTTTTCCTAATATCCAATCTAAACCTCCTCTGGCGCAACTTGAGGCCATTTCCTCTTGTCCTATCACTTGCTACGTGGGAGAAGAGNCAGCACCTCAATGTCCTTCTTATGATGAGGAGCCCAAAACTGAACACAGGATTCAAGGTGGCGCCTCACCAGCACCAAGTAGCTTTAGACTGATGTATCCTCCAGCTTTCTAATGCCACTGTTTTTTGGTTTTTTTGTTTTTTTTAAAGAGAGGAGCTGGCAAAGCTTTCCGCCCTCCCTAGTCCTGATTCAGCAAAGTTTCTGACCTCGTTTGCATAGGTTTTATCTGCCTGTCTAGAGTTAAACATACACTTAACATGTCTTGTTGGATCCTTAGGCCAGACGCCCAACACAATATTTTCTTCGTAACTTTGTATTGCACAGATTTCTGTCGAGGTGACACTAGCACCCAAAAGTGTGAGCTTCAACAGAAGAGACTTACTGTAGCTCTTCAGATACTCGAGAGTACAGTTCCCGAGAGACCTCTCACTTACAGTTCTTTAAGGTTTACTGTTTCACAGATGTTATTCTCATGATCCCACATTGCTGCCATTGCCATCAGGTGACCAATGCATTGAGCCAAGTTCAGAGCTGACTTCAAAGTCTGAACACATTGACAGAATTGCAGCCTTTTCCTCTGTCTTTGGCTTGGACTCGGTACACTGACCAGTTTTAAGGGGATCTGCATTCCTGAGGGAATCAGCATTTAACATCACATATTAAATCCACCTGGAAGGACAAAGGGCCATCTCAGATGTGACCACCACAAAGTGTTGGGGCACTCAGAGGCTTTTTCAAAAGAAAACTGGACAATTTATTTGGAAGCTTTTTTGGAGAGGAGTTTCCCTTTGGCTTTTCTTAGTGGCAGATCTGGTCTGAATTCTTTGATCTGTGCAAGGCTCTGAGTAATGTTTGATTCTCAGATTAAAAATGGGTTTCGTACACTTTTGTTCCTCATTTAAAGGTTATCCGGATCAGTAGCTCAGACTAATTCCCCTGGAGTTGTAATATCTAAAGTCTTAGTCTTGATATGCATTCTGTGACTCTGCCCGTCTTTTTTTTCTTATGTGACCCAAATTCTGCTAGTTGGGAGCATTTAGAGAAGACAGAGCCAGACCTTTCAGACAGACGTACACCAGGAGGATGGAAGGCAATTGAGACAATTTGAACCACAAGAGATTATGACTTTGATAGCAGGAAAAAATTACTATCATGAGTGTGATGGAGCACTGGAACAGGTGCCCAGGGAGGCTGTGTGATCTCTATCCTTGGAGACATTAAAAACTCAGCTGGATGAGGCCCTGAGCAACCTGCTCTTGCTGGACGTGATTTGAGCAGAGGCCAGCAGTGATCCCTTTCCATCCACCCCGGTCTGTGACTCTGGTATCAAACCTGTTAGCAGCATGTGGGAAAAAAAAAAAAAGTAATAATTTCCACATTCTCTTTAAAGGAACAGTAATTCTTGTGTTCCTGGTGAAGGACCAATGGGGTAATACAACGTTTGACATGTCAGCAATGATAAAGAGTCATAAACTACACACAAGTATAGGGACCAAATCCTGCCAGTAGCTGAGTGCATGCATTGAGTTTAATGGAATTTGAGGCTGTTCATCATTTTGTAAGACCAGCTTTTAAGAAAAGGAACCAGTATGAGGTCCTTTTCACACTAAAGTGCATGGCAAAATGTCCAGCAAGTTCAGTGCATGCAAGCATGGATGCCTCAGTTTTCAAGCTCAGAGTACACATTGTAATGAAGTCTGATAAAGATTCGTGCAAAGTGCTTCATCCCATCCTTTTTTATAGCTAAAACAGAAAGCACACCCAGAAAGGTGACATCATGGCTGCTTTCTGAAGGGAGGCTGGAGCCACAACCATTTTGCTCCAGTTCCCTCCGTGGTGGCCACAGCTGTTCTGGATGGCTTTCTGACTTCCAGTGCCTTTCTCAGCAAAACCTGTTTCACACCGGGTTTCAAATCCCACTCAAGCTCTTGTTCTTCATTGAGGAAAGACACAAACACCAGCTTGTCTCTTTTCAATCAAGGAACATGCAGTGCCAGAGGATGAAGCATCAGATTCTTTACTCTTGATTGAAGCTAATTAGTGTTTCCCCTAAAGAAGATTAGAAAAAAAAAAATCCACTGGGTATTCAAAACAGAAGTTGCCTGAACTCACAACCAGAGAAATGTTGCCTGAAGGAACTGAACTGCCTGATACAACTCCAGAGGTTTTCAAATGCTTGTTTGGAGATCTCATTGATGGGTGAGGAAGAAAGCCCATTGAAGGCAGCTTCTTTAGCTTGCTTTACAAGCAGCAGAAGTCTCTGCTTTTAAGAAGCTACAAAAAATCCTCACACTTGGAGAAAGTATGTTTCTGCCCTTCTGAACTCCTCTGACTTTCACAGTAGGAATACCAACCGTATGAGGCTCAGGAATTCCTGCTATGGCTGTAGTCAGGAATTTAACCCTGTCTTTCTGAGCAGGGGAGGCTCCAGGACTGGGGCCTGGTGGTGCCTCCAAGAGGCTTTGAGCCAGAAGGCAGTAGGGGATGAAGTCCTTCTCTTCCTTGAGGGCTGTGTTGCCCCAGTCCTTAACTCCAGGCACAACAGTGCTCTGGCTGCTCGGGACAGGCACAATCCTGCTCTACAGACTCATGAGCTGCGAGTTGTCCCTTATCAGTCAGCCTCACAAAACACAGGGTCACCCCACTCTGCTCGCAGTTGGCAGTGCACAGAAGTGATCCTGAGCACTTGCCTGGTCCCTGCCTTTTCTGGGCTCTGATTTCTGCACCTGCTCTGCAAGGAGACGAACCATGGTGTTCCTCATAGGGAGCCCCTGCAACCTGCTGGCTGGATCAAGTTCACGAGGTAGATACTGCACGGGGAGTATTTTGTAATACACAATCTTACGGCAGAGGACACCGAGGCTCTGTGTGACACCCAGTGGGGCAAGCAAAGCAGCCAAAGGAATGAACCTCTTGGTGTCTGCTTGTTCAAAGCAGCTATTGGCACACACGTATCGGCCTCCTGGGCATTCAGAGTGTGGGCAGAGATCTTGGAGCTTGCTGTGCTTTGCTTGCTGTGAGGCTCAGCAGCCGGACGGTCCCACTTTTCTACTGGGTGTGGATAAATGGCTCTCTCCTGTTTCTAGCTCTGGGGTAGGTATGTTAGAGCTTGGATCTTTGTTTTCACCCTTTCTCACCCAAAGTTTGGCTTCACCAATACACCCACTTCAAGTCACTGTGGCTGGTGCACAGTTACAAGACTTTACCCCCTCTGCACTTCAGCATACCTTAGCTGTAAAGTCTGCTTCCTCTTTATGTATGCAAAGCGAAGAAGATACACACATAGATTTCATAACAAGTCACAGCCCTGGGAGAAGCTGCTGTTTTGCACACACTGCTGCACTAAATCAACCAAACCATTTTTCAAGGTCTGATTTTCTGGGCAGCAGCAGAGGTTTGACAGGAAAAGACAAGTGCCAGTGCTGTGCCTGTGGCTGAGAAAGAGGTGGCTGCCAGGCTTGAAGGATGCTGGTGGTCAGCCCTCCACCCCCGGGACTCTGCTCACTGTCTGTGGGATGGGAGGGCAGCTGGTGCCTGTACTCTGCCCCCAGCAGCAGGACACCGGGTACATGCAAACATTTATTTGCATCCAAGTGGAGTGTGGAGCCCACTTAGCTCAAGAAGTGGCTTCGCTTTTTGAGCCTCACCCCCATCTGTGACACACTGCCCATGGATGCTGTGCTCTGCACTTTATCTATTCGCACATAACAAGTGTAATCAAAACATCACTTCTGACGCCAAAACAAGAGATTCTACTTTTGCATCTAATCGGTCTTGTCCAGGAAAACTCTGTTCTAATACAGCATTCCTTCCATGTTAGATGCAATGCTTTTTGGGTTGAGAAATTGTTACCTTTGACTTTTAGAAATACATGTTTTAGTATTGGCAGTATGAAATAGTGAAAGTATAAGACGCTACGGAAAAAATATCAGCAGATAAGTAAGAGGAGAACTAGGAGGGCAATAAAAACGAAAAGAGTAGGAACACAGAGAAAAGAGAGAGAAGGATGAAGGACAACCTAAGATCTAGAGCTGGGTTGCAAAGTGGCTCTTTCCCCAGGTCTTTGAGACAAATCTGAGTTTGGGGTGCAGGCTCTAGTACCTCCTCAAACTCCAAGATCTCCTCAAGCTCTGCGATATACATTTATGGCTGCTGACTAGTTTTACAGTAGGCCAAAAAATCTTCTACAGCTGAATGTAGCTCGATTGTGGAGAAATGTGCCTGTGAGCACAGATAGAAAACTTGTGGCCTGGACACAATTCTTCTCATGTACTCCAAGAGATTTTTTTTTTGTGGGATGGAGCTAAATTCCATTGCTTAATGGTAAAGTTCACATGGATTTGTGCTGAACAGATGGGAGAGATATTGCATAAGGATCAGTTCCTGTGTTCTTTCATTACTTACTGCCTATTAGCCTTTTTCTCAGACTCTTGGAAACACCAGCTTTCTATCAAAAGGAAATGTCACTGCTTTAGCTAATATACTTTTTTTCTTTCGTTTTCAAAGGCTCTAATTGATTTTTTTTTTCAGTTGAGTACAGCTTTAAAAAGGAATATTTAATGTCAGGCACTAAAGTTTCCACATTGGCTTGCAGAGGAAATCTCGACTTAGAGAGATGCTTGTCAAGAAAAAGAAAAGGCAAACCATGCCTCCATTCCCTGCCATACATAAGAAAGGATTTGTCTCAGTGTAGCTCTGCTACTCAGTTGCATAGGTGATTTTATGCCTGAAGGGAACTTTTTCCACCCAGTCCTTCCTGAAGGGTTATGAGTGGTGGCAGAGCCACCTCCAGCACCCAGTGACCCGCACACTCCATTCAGAGAAACACTGAATCTGGCAGACCTGTGACTCATTCCTGTCCAGAAGTCAGGGAAACCTGCCTGTTGCATGCAACCAATGTTTTGCACTTTTCCCCGGATGAATAATTCCCCAGCTTTACAGAGGAAGCAAGAGACATTAAATTTGCTCTGCAAAACTGCATGCCAGGCCCTCTGAAGCAAATGGAGGACTTACAACAAATCTGTTGAACACTTGTTTAATTCCACATCTCTGCTTAAACTCCTTGACTGCAGACTTAAAACGTCAGCATATGCTTTGCGCAATACCAGTTCAAATATTTGCAGAATTGGGGCCATCTGAGGCACTGTTTGTATTACATGACAGTGTATGTAATAGCTAGATCACAGCCATCTCCTGCCACCGCAGGGCAACCTGATGGCTGATGCCATGCCTGTTTAAGAAACCAGTGTTAATTTCAGTGAAGTGCCATGTTTAATGTGACACACAGAGCTCTGAGGGATGACCAAGCGTTTGCAAACAGCCACCCTGGCCCTGCTCTCTGCCTGCACCCTCACAGCAGCAGATACTCTCCCAGTCCCCAAAACAGGCAGACACTAACCCACGGCACAGCCCATGGCAGGCTCTGCTGCTGCTGCAGACACACACACACTTGTGCCTTCTGGAAAGGCCAATGAAATAATAGCCTGACCTGCAAAATGCCAGATACTTGTCATCAGCCCCTTCCTTTGTCTTAGGAGAGAGCCTTGAGTGCTGCAAGTGGAATGCTGGCTCTGGCTGCCACTGTAACCCTCATACTGCAGCATCAAGCCTTATGTCCAAGTTTGCTGTGTTAATCTGAGACTAGAGCCAGCGCTGTGCCTCCCTGGGAACTCCCCTCAAGTGTATTTTTGTGAATCCTGGGAATATTAATTGGTTATTATTAACAACACTTTAAGGGAAGGCACAGACTGCCATGTGCCGGGAAACTCAACTGGATTTTATTGAGAACTACATTCAACAGGAAGAGTTTGCCAGATGGGAACAGGTCACGCTCACCTACTGAGTATTTGGTCCACCTCTAATGTTTCAGGGGAAGGTCTGAGACTGTGAGCTGAAAGAAGCTATAGTAATGCAAAGTGCCACCATGAACTAGGCAAGGCAGGTGAATAGTCAAGTTCTTCTCAGAATGGGGGCAAACAAATGCTAAGAGGATGCCTCAAGGTTATATTCCTTCCTGACCGTGCCTCAGGGACAGTTTGTAGTGTGAAGATTTCCATCTATGTTAGAAATGGTAAGCCCTGCTTTTATCCAGAGGGATATCTGATCCTTTCTGGTAATCTACTAAACCATTTGCTGCCTGTGCGAATCATGAAAGGAACATTTGAATACAGCTAATTGCTAAAAATAGCCCTATTTGCAGCAGTAGAAGAGCTGGCAGTTTTTTTAAGTCGTGTTAAAAATACTGCTTTAGCATGACTTCAGCAGAGAGCTGCCACCTGTGCGTGCTGTGAGCGTGAGTGGGGACTGCCTAGGCCCTGGTGGGATTTCCTCCAACGTGTGACATGACTTGTGGGTCCCACAGCTCAGAACTGGGTAAGCTACAAGGTCTAAAAACGTGACTGCAGTAACAACTGCGTACCGGGTGCCTGTGGTTTCTTCTTTGCAGCTCTGCATGTTTTGAGTCCAGTTTAAGGACACACCTCCAACTATTAGGTTGAAGTGAACAAAATGTTATTTCTTGTTGGGTAGGAACCATCTGGTTCCTTTGGTGTGCAAGCCAGGTGGTCTGAAGCCACAAAAATGACATGGTGATCGATGTTGGCACCTGATAATGAAGAGCAGCAAGTCACGTATGCTGGAGAGGTCCAGACAACCAGTGATCTCGCTGGGCTGGGTGTTCTCAACTGGTAAGGGGAAATAACTGTGGCGTACCAACTACTGACATTCTAGTGTGTGACAGCTTGGTACATTTTGGTTATAACACAGATAAATATGTGGAAGGTCTTTGGACTTTAGAGGACAGCCTGCGACAAATCCAATTTTCTAAACAAAGTCTCAACTTCTAATTTAAAATCGAAAGATCACTGTATTTTTGGGTAGAAATGTTTGAAAAGTCAGGAGGACATGATTTTTACTCAGCAATAGCAGGAAGCTCATGAGAACAGCTGGATTCTGCTACTCAGGATGATGGAACTCATGCAAAGAGTGCAAGAGAAGCTGCCAAATTAATGTATACTGTGGTTAAGTTATAAAAGACATAACCATCATGAACCAATTGACATAAATGCTTTCTGACCACCTGCAAAATGAGGGGATATTTTTCAAGTTTTAGATCCTTCTGTATGACAGGAGGGAGACAGAAGATTGACTAATACATTGTTTAGAAGCAGAGTGCTTAGTTTATATTTAACTAATAATTAATAGATGTATTGTAAGTAAGAAACTAAACAATTATCACTAACATCATCAATTATTTCTAAGTATAGATGTATTGTATGCCAAAATTTTAAAAAATTGTAATGCATATATAATAATTATGTGAATACAAGCAATGCAAGAGCATCCAATAATTGGAGCACTTATGGAGGATGACCCCCAGTGTTCCCCAGCACTGATAAAATAAAGAATGCCACTTAACAGTATAGTTGACTCTGCTGTTAAGTTTATTACTTTGTTTCAGTAGCTGTGTTTCAATACTGAATCCTGTTTCAGAAGTTATTCTTAACTCAAACATGACATGTTAGCCCAGCTGTACTTTGAATTTATGGATCTGGAAAGCGGAGGGAGAATTCATGGCTCAGGAAATATTTGAGACAGTTCAGCTGGAGTGGGACTGGGGACTTGAGTGGTGTGAATGTGTCCACACAATACACCCACTGCACTTGAGTGTCGATACATTGATAGCGCTGAAGGAAAAACATTACAATCACTTTGTGTGTAATGGGCAAATAGCCTTTTGCTAACCTGCAACTGTAATATATCTGAATATTTTTTTAGCTTATCTTTGAGTCAGCAAGTGCTAGGATGGAAACACAAGCTTTTGCTGGGCTCTAAAGAGCAACGAATTTGTCCCAGCACCACAGGTGACCCAGGTGCCAAAACTGTCCCTGGAGAGTGGGTCCTGCAAGGAGCTCTCAGTGGCAGCACATCTGTTAACCTTGGCTGCTTAGATGTGCCAGCCAAAGAGACACTCTAATCAAAATGTACCAGACCCAGAGGCTATGTTCTGTCCTGTTTAATTAGATCTAATTTTGTTCTGCTGCCTTTCAGAAGTACAGGATAGTGGCCAGCAAGGCAGCAAGGTCTAACCAACTCTGGATTCTCCCTGTGAAGCAAGGGCTGGAAGTTGTTTCCTCCAGCTTGTGCCAGTTCCCAAAGGTACACGGGAAGCGCTTAGTGGGACCTAGCAAAGAGTAAAAGTCCCAGTCAGACCAATATAACTCAATGGCCCAAAGGAACAGGGCGGCCTTCACAACTGAACTATACATATTTTTATTTTTTTTCCTTTTTTTATCTTCCCTTTTTCTTTTCTCCCCTAATCTGATGTTTTCTTGTCTTCACTGCTTCTGCCAGATGTATCTGTAAATCTGATATCGCAATGCAACATCTAACTGCAGAAAAAGAAAGAATTTACAAAACATGTATGCTACATTAACGAAAAAAGAAATTCCTCATGCTCTGACCAGTGCAAGTTGCAGCTGAGCACTTGTATTTTATACGACAAAAAAAAGCAATTTGAAAAGATGCTGTCTTGTGGGTAAAGACCAGATCCAAGGTTTTGTAGCGGATGGAAGGAAAGGAAGAAAAAAAGGCTGCTGTTTGTGAACCTAATGCCAGAAATAAACCAGACCCAGTGAAGCTCATACCGGCTGTGACGACATGACGCACTTGCTATGTAGTTCCGCACTGAAATTGTGCGTCGGAGGTTTCGGAGAAAAGGATGCGCTCACCGTCCTGTGGCTGCGGCCAGCTGGCGCGCAGCTGCTGCTGCCGCCCTCCCAGATGTCCTGCCCGCCACGAGGACCGGTGTGCAGGGTGGGGAGGAGGAATGGACCTGACAGAGCAGGGAGCCTTGCTGGAGAGGAATATCTGCTAAAAAGCAAGCTGAATTTGTAGGGAAATAGTGTTTCACACAGTGACGGGGTAACCTTAATAGGGCAGATGAATAGCGTGTGTTTCAAAGTAAGAAACCCTAACAATTCAAGAAGGAATTTAGAAAGCTAACAAGGGAGTTTTCTGAGCAGTAGCAGAAGGGGTTTGGGAGCCAGGGACCAACAACTCCCATCTGCACCTGTGGTAAGGCCAAGCTCAAGTGTCCATAGGCACATCCTCTTCCACACCACAAAAATAAGCCTGGCCTAACAGCAGTGTCTGCTCATTTCAAGGGTTCTTGAAATATTTCCATTCCTTGTATCTCTCCCAGAAAATCCAATACCCTCTTATCTAGTAAGCTTTCTCACATGAATTGAAACGACGTATTGATCACCAGTTAAACCTAGTGATACCTGTTGCTGCCAGCTGAATACAACACAGCTACCCAACCTGCGCACTGCAGGAACACAGACAACACCTGCTCCTGCCTCAAGAACTGCCTATCCAGATTCAATATACAGAAATACTAAGAACTAAATATTAAGAGCTCAAGAGATTAATTCAGTGGTGTTACACTGAAATTGTACAGCAGGCAAAAATTAATTCTGCCTTCCCAGCCCTGATGTGTTGCACAGCAACTCTGCAATACTCTCTCTCTCCCTGCTGCCCCTTCCACGCTCTGCCAGGATAACAGCGTCTCCTTGTCTGGTCATATCCCAGCCATGTGGCACTGGTCCCAGTGGTTTAGTACTCCCATTGCTGCTACATAGATGCAAAACTTTTTATAAACATGTTTGGACTGACCAGCTCTCTCAGCCCACTTGAACCAAGATTACAGGAACATCTATGGTGTTTTGGGGCTGTATAAAACTCTTCTCCCCAGTTCAGGTTGGGGCTGTGATCCCCTGAGCTTCACAAGGCTCCTGATGGAGCCCAAAAACAGTGTCCCGGTATTGTCATGTGTTCTATGGGGCTGTCTGTGTGTAAGTTGAGATTGGCCTTCTTGCCCATCTGAACTAACAGGCATGCCTCATGTACATACACAAGTTAAGCACAGAATCACAGAATCGTTTTGGTTGGAAGAGACCCTCAGGATCACTGAGTCCAACCGTAACCTAAATCCAGCACTAAACCATGTCCCTAAGAACCTCATCTATGTATCTTTTAAACACCTCCAGGGATGGCGACTCAACCACTTCCCTGGGCAGCCTGTTCCAGTGCTTCACAACCCTTTCTGTGAACAAATTTTTCCTAATATCCAATCAAAACCTCCCCTGGCACAACTTGAGGCCATTTCCTCTTGTCCTATCACTTGTTACTTTGGAGAACAACACCCTCCAGGCTACAACCTCCTTTCAGATAGTTGTAGAGAGAACTCAGTGTTTCCCCTCAGCTGGGACCTTTTCGGGCATATTGCCCAATTCCTTCTGCCCCAAAACACCCATCCTTTACAAGCCCGCCCCACGTACCGCAGGCTACTGCGTCCCAGCAGCATCTGGCAACGTGCAGCACCAGCGGAGCTCTGGTCCTGCAACCCTTAAGACTCCAGCATTGCCTCCCGCTGTGCACCCAGAAAAGCTGCCTGCGGGTGAGGGTTTTTATTTTGCTCGCTGAACAACGTACTGCAGCCTTGCAAGGGAGTTTCATTAGTAAATTAAAATAAATTTTATTATTAGATAAGATTCCATTAATAAATTAATATGTTTCATCAATGGATCTCAAGGCATTTCTGTCGACTTAAACTTCATTTTACATCAGCTCAGTGGGGCAAGGCAAAAATCAGTGGGATGTCTTTTGCAGAAAGGAAAACCGAAGCAAAGAGCGCACTGCACACCAGCGGCAGAGGTCAGGATCTCCCAACCCTCAGTGCCTTGCTCCAACTTCTGGCTGAGCTTCCTTCTGGTGACAGATCGATTGCATATGCACTATATGAGATGACAACGTTATATAAGTAAGAAGTAGTAGGATTATGGGTGTGGGGGAGAAAGATCTCCTGGGGAGAGGGGACATTTTGCATCAATCACTCCCTCCCCCACAGCCACCCACCGACTGCAGGGATTTTTCAAAGCATTAAAGATGATGTAGTTGGTACATTTTAATCAGTTTCTTACCCCAATAGAATTATGGTAAAAACATTGCTCAAAAAAAAAAATTAGACACACAGCAATTAGGGGCTACGTAACCTGCAAAGGAGCTACACATGCGTGACAGCATGTGCACTTCGGACACCATGGAAGAGACCGTAGCTGCTACCTGATATCTCATTTCACCCCACTGGACAAGAACTGAGTCAAGTACTAGGACTGCAATTAAGAAGTGACAGCAATTTGAGTGCAAAGTAGAGCAGAGAAGCCTGGGAAAGGACTGTGGCAATGGGAGGTGAGATATCGAGACACACATTTTTCCAGGGGGAACAAAACCAAATTCTGTTCAAGAAGGAAGAAAGTGTGTTAGAAGTCAGCTAGAGGACTGATGCTCTGGTCCTAGTTTGGCACTCTAGAAAAATCCTTGGTGCTAGAAGTCAAAGTTGTGAGCCAGATCCTCCCCAAAAGAACAGCGAAGATCTCTGTCCCTGTCCTCATTTTCCTCTCAAACCTTCAAATATTTGTTTTCCTGTTCTGGCCCACAGACATGGAGAGAAGGGATGGTGCTGAGGCAGCTCTCTGCGCCAGAAGCATCAGAGGAAGGGAACAGCGCCCTGTGGCTACTGTTGTCACAGTGGTTGCAGCCAAATCTGGCACTAACTGGTAGCCTTTGGGCTACTGCTCATCTTTGCTTATGTTAGGGTTGTGCCTGAAGGTCTCATCCCCAGCGGGGAGAACATCAGTAGTGTCAAAGAGGGAAAACAAATATCAAAATGAGAGAGAGAAGTCTGGTCTGCTGCATGCTCTAGTAATCCCTTCAGGGCCGTAAATCTATCATCTCTAATTTTAATAAACTGCCTGAATCTGACAGTCAGGAAATCTAACTAGCTGTTGAACCACAAAAACATGTTTTATTTTTCTTGTTCATTGAAGAATAAAAGAAATACCCTAACAGGCATCTAGACCCTCCACTGTGTCTCAGATTACCTGAGCCTGGCCACTTTCTGCAGCCCACTCCCTGCTTAGTCCCTGAGGATGCCCAGCTGTTGGCTTAGGGATGCTACAGGTTATACATCGACAGAAGCTGCTCATCTTGTCGGTGGAAAGGCTCAGCCTGCCCTCGAGTGCAATTTCGTCCATGTGAGATCGCCTCAGCGTGCCTCACAAATCTGCTCGCTCACCTGAGCTGCCATAGGATGGCTGGTTTATGCCTACATCCTCTGTGGGCAGTGATGTTGGTAACAAAGGAGGGATCTCACCCTAAAAAATTGACTTTTTCTGCTAGTTTTTCTCCAGTCTTCCCTGGTTAAGAAAGATGTATCCAGAGAGGGCTTAGATAGTTAGACTTAAATCCTACTGATTTACTCCTGCTTTATAGTAGCTTGTCAAGCAAGCCAGAAAGTTTGTCTTGTGTAAGCTAATCTTAAGTATCTATTTATGTTACTTTATGAATTTTAAAGGTTTCTGGTTTTTTGGGGGGCAGTGCTTATTCTTGTAAAAAATCGTTATCTGCCATACAGATTCTGTGCTGTGGCAGCACTGTGCAGCTGTAAGGAATCAAACACAACAGCAAGGGAAGCCCTTTCACAAGCTGCACGTGAAAGAGAGAAAAGCATGGGATAAAAGTAGATTTAGTGCCGTTCCTCCGGTGACACTGACTGGGACATCCTAGCATGCTGTGATACAGCTGCTCCTCCCTCCATTTGGGCACAGCAGTCCCAGCTCCTGAGGGATACACAAAGCTGACCAGCAAGCCGAGCACACGGACAGCACACAAAGTACCCCAGGTCCTGCCCATGTCCCCAGCAGCCAGAATCAGATTTGTGTCACTCTGCCTGCGGTCACACTGTGGCTCCATGTGAGCCCACCCTGAACACTCGTCTGTGGATCTGCCGTAAGCACCAACCCTTTGCGGGGGGCTGGCCCCAACAGCAGCCCAGCAAGAGACCATCGCCTGCACCAAATATGAGTTCTGAGAAAGGCAACAAAGCTGGTGAGGGGTCTGGAGCACAAGTGTGATGAGGAGCGGCTGAGGGAACTGGGGCTGTTCAGCCTGGAGAAAAGGAGGCTGAGGGGAGACCTGATCGCTGTCTGCAACTGCCTGAAAGGAGGGTGTAGTGTGGAGGGGTTGGGCTCTTCTCCCAAGTAGCAAGTGATAGGACGAGAGGAAATGGCCTCAGGTAACGCCAGGGAAGGTTCAGATCGAATATTAGGAAAAATTTCTTCACAGAAAGGGTTGTAATGCACTGGAACAGGCTGCCCAGGGAAGTGGTGGAGTCACCATCCGTGGAGGTGTTTAAAAGACGTGTAGATGAGGCTCTTAGGGGCACGGTTTAGTGGCAGTGCTAGGTTAGTGGTTGGACTCAATGAGCTTCAAGATCTTTTTCAACTTAAATGATTCTGCGAAATATGCTGCGAGGGGAGGAAGCGGACTAAGGAACAGGCTTAGCCCATCTGCTTCTAGCACTTCGGTGCTGCAAAATTAGGAAAACATCCTCCCAGCCCCTGCCAACAGCACGTAGCAAAGGGGAGATAGTGAGGGATCGAATGCAGGCACGTAGGGCCCGGCGCTGCCAGTCACAGAGGGCAGGCTTCTTGACCTACCGGGAGGGAAATGCAGTCAGCCAAGGAGGACCTGGAGTGGCATCCAGAGTGCACGCATGCCCTCTGTGGCATCAGAAAGCCACCCCAGGTTCCTCTGCCAACACAAACGCCAGCACAAGAGTGAAGCACGGACTTGGGGACTCTGTGGCACGGCTCCTGGCATGAGAGCTGCTGGCGAGCGCTGGGCCAGAGCGGCTGGCTGAAGGGAACGAGTGCTGCAAGCCAGCGGGCTGGCCCCAGCACACGCCTCTTGTGCAAAGAGACACGGGGATACAGGGGAGCTTCTCTCCATGCCATTCCCAGACGTATCTCCCTGTTGTTAATGGGCCAGGAAACCTCTCCCCAGGAGCACTGAGCAGCTCTCCTGAGCAGCAGCACGCTGCTGGCTCCTGGCACAGGCAACCAGTGACCCCTCAGCTGGGCACATGCTGGAGGTGTTGAGAGAGGCCAAGGTCCAAGTGCCCTGTTTCTCTCAGAAGCGGAAAAGCGAACATGCAGACAAGCCTCTCAGCCCGTGCTGAGCTGGAGCAAGAAGCCAGGGCAGCAAGGAGGCAGCAATCCTGGGGCAGCTCCCTGCTGTTGTCCCTGGGGTTGGACACAGGTCGCAGGTCCTGATCCCACGGTGGAGGCACCCACAGCCTGCCAGTGGCACAGAAGTGCACAGGACAAAACACTGTCCACCTCCAGCAGCTGCTCAGCGCTTTGTGCCCCATATTGGCGCTGTGGTCTTGCCAGTCTGGAAACTCAGCTCCTCTCCCCTCTCTCAGCTACCACAGTGCAGCAAACCTCAGCATTCCTTCCAGCAGCTCAGTGCTTCTGCCTCTATCCCTGCAACTCATCTGCTCCCCCACTCCACATGTGATTGAGCTGCTATTAATTGACATTGAGAAACCTCCAAGAAAATCTCCTGGCCCAGATTTTGCCTGCCCTTTTGCTGAATAAGTCCAAAAAGCCTTCTCCAGAACCTGCAGCTGTTGGAATGCACATCCTGCACAGCAAGACAAAGTCTGGCTTTTTTTTTGAGCAATTACTTGCTTTTAGTAAATGGAAGAGTAATCTAGAAAATGTCTGACTACTAGGCACAGCCTTCCTTAGCATACCAGTTTACACTGCATGGGAAGCTGGTTTGATAATTCAGTTAATATCGAGTGTGTGAGATCTTGTGGCCTCTTCACAGCTGACAGTAAATGGGCAAGAGCAAGTCTAATTTATCCATCTGGTTTAGGTAGCATGAAGAGGAACGTTGCCTTTGCTATGAAAGGCTGCAAGCGAGACATCTAGAGAATAACCTGAGAATTCCGTCCAGGTTGCAAGACCTTCTGTGTTTGGCCTGGTAGAAAAATATCTGAAGAAATACATAACTTGGAAAAGGACCAGGAACAGCCTGAAAACCTGTTGCACCTCAAATCAGATTCTGATTAGAACTGGCTAGAAGGTGACATGAAGCCTTATGTGTGGGATCTCTCAGATGCCCATGGCTCACCATCACTCCTACCGTAATCAATCTGCTCTTGGTAAGAGGCCAAGGAGAGGCCGCAGGGTGTTACCGCTTCTGTTCCAAATGGTCCACCAGATCTGAAGTAATCCCTGGAGTACTTTCAGTTGCGTTGCTTGCCATCTGTGCTCAGTTCCATCAGCTTCCCTGCCTTGTCTGCCCTTGGCTATTATTTTCTTTCCCACTCCTAGGCTGGTGGAAGCCTGGGCACAAACAAGCCTCTGGGGCTGCAGGGTTTATAATATAGAGCTGTTCTGCTCCTGGCAAAAACCAGCAGCACGGAAAGCAACTATGAGATGGTCTGGTTTTAGGCTATTGTGATTAAGCTACAGTCTCTGCAGGATGAGAGAAAGTGTGTTGAATACACCTGAATTTGCATCTGAAGCCACCCTGGCAGGCTCTAATGGGGGCAAAGTTCGAGCAGTTCAGTGGAAAATTTGGACAGTGTTGACGTTCAGCCTGTCCAGGAGAGGAGAATCATTTCCGTTTGCTGCCCAGATAACGAGTCCTGCCAGATTGGGAAGCTGAGACCAAGGGTCTAAAACAGGCGGCTGTATTGGGGGAGATGGTGGGAAAGAAGGACAGAAGGTAGCAGACATGCCTCTTAACCCTAGTACTCCTGCAGTGAAGGCACTCTGATGAGACACGTTTTTTTGCATTAACTGCCTCTCTACGCCTCACTCACTTTTTCCTCTGCTTTCCACCCATCCTGACTGTGGTTCTGCCCCAGGGATGCCCTCCTTTACCCCCACCAGAGAAGTAATTTAGCGTATATTTCTTAAAATGGGACTCCTCTGTCTAGGGCTGTCTGCTCAGCCACAGCAGCACCTCCAACACTTGCTACCCAGCAGCCATGGCTACCTCCTCAAAGCCATCACAGCCACTCGCTCTGGTCTAAGTGCTTGTCCACTGCCTCAGGTCCACTCAGGTATCCATCTGAATCGCATAAGGAAGAGTCCATGCGACTCTGAACACAGAATTTTGTGATTTAAAAAAGGCCATTATGAAAGAAACAAACAAACCAACAAAAGAAAGCAAACACACGCCTCATAGCATCCAGCTTCTCTTTTTCCTGGGAGGACACCAAACTTGCCCACTTGGGCATTGCTGCTCGCAGGTGCGAGAAGGGTTGGGTTGATTCCCATCAGGGCTGGAGCGGCCTCAGGAAAGTCAGCTCCTGCCCTCGCCTCTTCCCTCCCTCTCACCCCTGCTGAGACCTGCTCTCTTTGGCAGTGACACGAAGACCGTAACATTTAACCAGAGCCCGAGGGAATGAGGAGGAAGAGCAAGAGGAAAATGGGGCCAGAACTGCCTTTGCTGGGACCTGAGGCTCAAAGGTGGCATCACTGGAAAAGCCGGAGAACTGCTACTTGAAGGGTTTCTGGACGCAGATAACTTTACGCTAGTGCTGTAATTAAGGTCAGTGTACCCTAATCTATCAGGAGGGAAAGGAAAAGTCCTTCCCGAGGCTTTGATTTCCCTCCCCTCCACATCCCCAGGAGAATCAATATTTGTGGTTTGTTGTAGCTCCCCACAAAGGCCCCGACTTCCTTTGCAGTATTCCTGGCTCCACACACGCGGAGACGGTCGTTTGCGCTGAGTGAGAAGATATTTGCTGTCTCTGATGGATTACTCCCCCAGAGACAGCAGCAATAGCACTTTTTCCTAATTGTTAAAGCAGCCATGGCAATACCAGCTGGCTTGCCCAGGTGCAAGTCAGCTGTGCAGCTCTGGTCCCTACACTCTCTGCAGATGACTGAGCAAAGAAAACAGTTTCATATGGTTGGTCCCCAGGGACTGACAGATCTGCACCTTGGTGCCATCACACAGCAAGAGGCAGCTGCAAGTTATAAACATGTAGGTAGTTTCTATCCATGAGCAAGAGAGAATGGGAAATGCCAGTCTGCCCCTGGAGTGATTAATCTGCAACTTAACCAGCATTTGCTTCATCCTAAACAGGAATGAGTTTTCCTTAATTAACATCTATTTCCAAAGCTGCTGGCTCGCATTAAATCTGAGAGCTCATTCTCCAACTCCTTTGTCTCTCTGGAAGGGACCAAGTGCCGCTTTTGTGCCACTCTGAAGGACTGAAGAGGCCTCATGTTTTGCAAAGGGCTCACACATCCCTCCTCGAGGAGGCTGACACATGGACTAAGTGATGCACAAATGTAATGGTTTCTGTGTTGAATTTTAGGTGCTCAGCCGGCCCAAGTCTTCTTGAGCACTTGACAGCTACTAAAAATCTTCCCAGGCAGCTGAGCTTTGAGAATCACAGAACTGTGAGACCTTTCATGCCACCCACACATGTGCAACAAAATACAGCTGCATTGGGTAAAGTGCTCTCATCTAGGCTTCTTTGGTCCCAAATCCTGTAACTTCTGTAGGGGCATTTGGGCTATACCAGGAGTGGCCATACAACAGGGAAATGAATCAGAAGTGAATAGAGATGCAGAGAAATTGAAAGGATGGAAGGGGTGCATGGGAAGAAAAAAGGCAGAAATAAATGCAATAGGTAAAGAAAGAACCCATGTTCAGTTAGCAGGCACACTGCTAGTGAAATAAATGGGAACGAACCAGGGCCATTTTGTATCTTGACCTATGGTCTTGTAAAACAGAAAGAGAACGAAGTTTGAATTGCAAAAAAACCCTAAGCAATATAAAAATGCTAATCCAGCACACGGTCACACTTTGGACACTTGATGGAAATACTTCTTTTTGGATTCAAAAGAAGAGCACAGAGCAGCAACAAATAATCATAAAATGAAACAAGACTGAAGATTAAACCGGTGTGATTGAGAGTCAACACTGACAGCTGGCCAAGTCCAATGGCAACAGAACAAGTGCCTCAGCTAACAGTGACAGAGCTTAGCCAAACGCTGCAAGTGGAGGACCTGTCAGTGCAGAACATCTTGTTTTATTAGAAATAGGGTCTTTTCAAAGTATGAGAAAAACAAAGCACAAGCTTTGCTTCTAACATATTTTTTTTTTCTCTTTCAAGTGTAACAGAAAAAATGTTTAATTTCAACATGCACTGTCAGACACAATCAGTAACACACGCGGGAGAGGAATAATGGAAAAGGATGAGAAGGCACTGTGCACACCATGTCTTACAGCTGAGGAAACAAGTGCTGCTTGTAACGGTGTGTCCTGACTATTTCTCCTTTGTAAGGCCCTGTGTTCAGCGGCCTCCAACTTGGAGAAATTTCCAGTGGAGCAGATTTAAGATTTCCATGTCAAATGCCTACCTGTGGGTCAACATGTGGTTCAGACAATGAAGAAGGTATCTGAATAAAGGGGTTGGATTATGCTGTGGGCATAAACTCGCCTAAATAAAATGCATAGAAAATAAATGACCACATAAAGAGAAGCCTGAGGAAGAAGCAGCCAGCAAAGTGAGGCTTCACTCAGCTCCAGCCAGTGAAAGAGCAGACACCATGGCTTTGAATACAGCCGCAACATTAATCACTGCTGCTGTTATAGTGCTGTCTCTCTCCAATCTGCCTCTGTCTTAGCCAGCTTAAAAGTCTCACCTCTCAGACTCTCAGCATCCTGCAGCATGTTTGTGCAGTGCCTCAGAAAATGGGGCTGGACCTGCTTGGCTTCTGAGCGCTGTCACAAAACAAATGTTTAAAAGTAACGGTAGCTATGGTGCTGAAGGCTTTTTTCAGCTAAGCCCCAAGCAGACAGAGGCTTAGTTGTGGTCCTACGGTTGTAGTGTGCGTGTGAAGCAGCTGCTTGACCACACATCTTTATTTACAGGGTCTGTAGTTCATCTTTTTGTTAAAGGATAAACATTCGCTTCCTGATTTTCTTAACATTTGAGTTGGAGTTTTAGATTTCTCCTCTTCCCGAAGACTGAGGAGGCAGAAGTCCCTGCTGCACAGTGGCAGACTCCATCTTTGCTTTAGCATGTGCAACAGCATCATGGTTCATGCAGATGAGTATCTTCAGGGCAGTAAATTAACCTGAGATCTTCCTGGCCTTCTGTTTAGCTGAGATACATCTAACAAACTAATACCTGAGTGGAGAAACAGTGAATTCAGCATAGAAGGAAATCAGAAGGAATGAATGCGAGAAAGCCTTCATATTTCTTGCAAAATAATGGAACGCTAACACGATTAAAACAATTAATAATAAATCAACCAATCTTTCCTTCAGCAACCTGTTGCTGTGGTGGCTTTTCTGTCACTTTCTACTTTCAAATGCTTTGTGTGATCAGAGGAGAAGAGAGAAGTGGAAGCTATATTTTGATAGCTGCCTCAGGCACTTGTCTGTCACAGATTAACTTCATCTCTGCACTCCTGTGACCTTTAATTCCCTTTTCCTCACAATTTCTCTGTGACAGCAGGCAAGATGGGGCCAAAAGCTGGTGAGGGAGGTGCCCACGGTCCCTACCACCAACCCTGCTACCGGGGCTGGCATTTGGAGAAGCGGGGCTGGAGAGCAGGCTGGCACTGTTACAGAGCTCCAGTTCCTGGGGCCAGAGCTGGTCTCTCCCACCCCAGTCCCCACCAGCATCTCACTGACCCGAGCAGGCTCTGCCCATCGCGTGGCCACGGGCCTAAGCAGCCCGGCTCAGGGTGACACAGCGGATTAATGGCAGAGCAGGGACTTGAGCACCGGTCTCCCAAATGCAAGGCAAGGGTGCTTGCAAATGCCTGGTTAGCCCTCTCTTCACATTTTGCTATGTGATGCCCAATAGGTTAAGGTCACAGCAAAGCAGCACTTACAACTACAAAAAACCCCACAAAAATAAAAAAACAACCCCAAACCCAATGAACCAACCAAAACCACACACACTAAAACACCACCAAAAAAAACCCAAACCACCAAATCTGCTCATCACTGTAAAGAAAGAAAACACCAAGATCCATCCTGCTTTCTTCTGTAATAGCTCAGTGCTCAACCCTGCCCCTCTCCAAGTCAATGAATTTACATTGGTTTGCATAATCGAGACAGGCTCAAGATCAGGGCCAGGTGTGAATCCAAATAACAGAGTTTCAGGCCTGCTTCAGTTCATTTGGACTGGCTGATCTAGTTCAGTGGTTTAGAATGAGCTGGACCTCTTGGTGCCAGCAGGAGAGGAAATATCTTCAAAACATTTCCCTCCTTTACGCAAATAAGCTGCCACTGTAGCAGCTGATGGAAGCAGCGTGATTGCAACTCTATTTTATTTCCGTACACGTAATACATGTCCCTGTTGGTTACTCAGAGTATATATAGTGCTAGATGCACTTGGCAAACTAAGAGGAGAAGCTATGATTATTAATCCCTAGATATATGCTTAGTGTTAAGTAATTTCCTCAAATACATTACCTGGATATTTGCTTGAATGAAGATGTCAATTAATTTGGCTTCATTCATTCTCTATTCACTTATTGGTGTCCTAGAAAATGAAATTCTTGGTACGTGTTTGCACAGACACAGTACATTTTAAATCAACTAATTCAAGTAAATCCAGACACAGGACAAATACCTAAATTCCTTTATCAACCAAAATGGAACAAAAAAATTTCTTTACTCCATCATTTTCCTCAAGAGGACCATTTATTCAATTTGTGGAAAAGAAAGCAAGAATTGCAAGTTCAACTAGTAATTCTAAACTGAGCAGTCAGCTTATTAATGACATAATTTATATCAGAACTATTTTCCACAGCAGAGAGGAAGAAAATTGTAGACTCATTTAGAAAGCAGGATTTGCCTTAATAGGAAACCAACTGTATAGCTACACCAAACTACAGACTGAAATCTTTCCTGATTTGTAGAGCTTTCACTTATACTTTCCAGAAATTAATAACTCTTTCCAGAAATGTACATTACAATTGCATTCAAATGTAGTTTGTATTTTTCTAGTTGCATACCCAATTAAAAAGTAAACCAATGCCTCTTTTCACTTGCCCGCAGAGCACCTTTGAGGTGGGTTAACATTTCCATACTTCCATGCTATGACGGCTCCTTTTCCTTTTCCCAGCTTGCCATGCTGATTCAAGAGGCTCAGACTTACTTTGCCAAAGCCACCCCATAGGTCTCAGAAGACGAAGAGCTGCAGTGACTGCTGCTGCTGCTTCTAGCTGGTGGTCTACCAGCGAGGTAACTCAAGGCCCATTCCCAGTCATGCATGACAGTTATTTAACTAAGCACTCTTCTTTCCCAATAATTACTCAGCTCATTCAGAAAAGGCCATTTTGCTTGTGGTAACCACACACAAATAATCTCAATTTCCAAGGCAGCATTACTCCCCCACCCCCGGGAAAAGGTCAGAGTAGGAAATATGACGAGAAAACTATTCCCAGCACGTTCCAGCTGCTGGGTCACTGAGCTCCATAGACTTCTCCTGTGATAAATAATTGTTTGGAGATGTCACTGCAACAATGCTCTACACTTAAGGCATAGCTTGCTGCAGAGATGATTTATTCTTTGAGAATCACCTTGTTATTATTGCAATTAAATTGTTCCTACCCTACAAACACAGTGGTAGTTGAAGACTTTCTGCTAGCCTTTCTGTAGGCAATCTCAGCATAACAAAAGGACATTCATTTAGGAGCCACAGGTTTCCATCAGAGACTTTAATCACCTGAAAATGGTTTTCCGGAGCATATTTCCAGCACAGTTGTCTTCCACCAGAGGGTTGCTAGGGGAAGTAAAAGACCTTTGCGGGTAAGGCAGTGATTATTCACAGGATCTGATGATCATTTCTGTTACAGTGAAGTGTTTGCAAATTTGAGACAAATGAAGTATTTTTGATTACAGAAAAAAACTAAGAAAAAAATCCAAATGCAAAATAAATTAAAAATAAAAGTCTCGAAGGGACCTAGCACAGCTGACACCTGAAATCACAGCCTGTTTCACAACTGGCCACAGCTCAAAGCTGGACCTGCTCCCTTCCTTTCCCAGCCCTTCCTCAGCTCTGCCTGTTGCCACTGTGAACCAGACACCAAAGCTGAGCCAGTGGGTCTTTTCCTCCTTTTCTGTGAAACTGGGGTCTCTGCCATCTTTGCTACCTGAATTTAGTTTCTGTGTGGCCAGATAAATGCCAGAAGTGGTACAAGGAAAGCCACAGGACCACACAGGGGCTGAGGGAAGAAGAACACCCCCTTCCCTAGCTGGCAGCTGTTAAATCAATATCTGATGGGAAACTGCACCCTGAAATGCCATTCACAGCATGTTCCCACCCTTGCCCCTCAGCCAGGGCCCTACTTATATCCCTTAGCCAGGAATGGGGCTCAGCTGCCTGCAAGCACCTTCCCAGCTGAAGAAGCCAGCTGCTTGTGCAGGTCTTTAGCAATGTTCTTTTACATCCATCTCTGTAAGTGCCTTATTTGCACAGCCCTAATACCTAATGACAACCTGTTTGGGTTGTGAGGTTCTTTTGGTAAGATTAAGAGGGTACTTGTGCATGGATATTCCATAATATGACAACAGCCAGATTCTGCTGTCTAAAAGAAATAATGCTGCAGGTCTACAGCAAGCTCTTTGGCAGGGGCAGCCAACTTACCCCAGCTACCTGCCAGGCTTGTCATCCAGCCAAGAGCCACCAGAGATACGTCACATTTCATGGACGTGTTCACAGGCAGGGAGCAACCGTAGCTTACCGGGGGTTACACTACAAGGTGACACTGCAGTGGGCACACAGCTGGAGTCTGCAGCAATGTGGAAATAGGAGCCCAGAGCTTCCTGGCTCCTTCCCTTCACCGGGAAGGGGAATTTCCCAGCAACGTCTGTGCCTGCGCAGCCTCTGTGGAGGGCAAGGGATGTGGCTGGGGTGTGCAAGAGCCACACTGCAGCTGTGTGTGGAGCCCGAGTCTTGCTGCAGAGCTGCTCGGCTGTGGACTTTGTATCACTTCTACCACTTCTATTGCTTTTCACCATGGCGAATAGGAGTAACAAAGGAGTCTTAACCTTTTCCAGACACTGAAAGATCATCAAGACTCCTGGGTCACAGCCTCTCCTCTGCTGCTTTCTAAATCTATGACCTCTTCCTTGGAAGTCTGACTTAGCTCTTTAAAACAGAGAAATAGATGTTACATTTCTATATCACGTGAACGCTGGTTATTTAGCTTAAGTAATGTTTATGATGTGCTTTGAGACTAAGTGTAATCCTGATTTAAGTCTGGTCATTTTAATAGACTTTCACATAAGCACTAACATTGCCGTTTACTAACGTTATTTTTCCTAGGCTATTTTCAGCAGCTTTTTCAATATGTACCTTGGATTTATTGTCTCTTTACCTATTTAAATGATGCCCACTGAAAAAAGCTGAGGGCTTAATAAGAAATTTGAATATTACCAGTGTATTTTACCTGAGGTGGCAGATCTGACATCTGTGAATTAGTGCAGTGCTTTGTATTGCAGTCTACTAGCGAGGGCTATGATCTTGTCAGGTCTCATAAACTAAACAAGGTCAATCCTTGGATGGAAACCTTAGAAGAGCACCACGTGCTACGTGAAGTAATATTTCACCTCTGAATCATCCCTCTTACTCCCGAGTCATTACTATAGCAGGAGTTCAGTTAGGGGTTTGGGGTACTTTGTTTATAGTTACCATACTACAGTTATTACCATTCAAAATATGTTCAGAGGGGGTCCTTACTACCTGTGGTCATTAAAGAACTCAGAATTCTTACCTCACAAGAACAAAACTCTTTGTATAGGTATTTTGCACAGGTAACAGGCTGTACTTTATCTTAGGAAATCCTGCCAGCAATTTCATTTGGATTCAGTATTTTTGTCCTTTTGTCTGCCTGGAACAATGACAAACTGCTACAGGTTTTATTTCTCCCAGACACTTGTGAGTAATCATTGTTACGAGAGAACCAAATGCTGATCATCCAGCAGACTCCTGCAGTTTCTAGAGAATGCGGAGGGGAGCTGCAGGTGCTTGACATACCTCCAAGCTTGGCCCCAAAGGATTTTGAGTTTTGGACACAGCTGAGCACCACTCACGTAACACTCTGGGCACTTTCTCCTGCCCCCGAGTGCATTAAGATCAGGAGAACGTGCTCTCAGACATACACACTTGTCTACCTAAAGAGGTGCTGGTGCATTCAGTGCCTGGGCCAGGCTCCTGGCGTTTCCCAGGTTTGAAATGGCCATTCCGAGTGTGGGCCCAGTCCTTGGGCCGACTGCTATTACCACAGAGGTGGGCTTGACCTGCCAAATTTCAACACGTGCAGTTTCACATCTGAATCTCAAAAGCCCCCATGCGACACCCATTTGTACCCGGAATCTGGATTTAAGGATCATCTTTCTTTTTCTAGGTTACCAGTGTAAAGAGTCCTAGTTGCCTTGCTTGCTTTGCAAAGAGCAACACATAATTTGGCCACAAATATTACTTGTTATTGCTTTAGAAAGACAAATGGTAGCCTTCTCTTCTTAAGTATCTCTGTAAGCCATAAGAGACATGTTCTCCTCAGCCCATTCAATGTTTTGATGGGGAGAATTACATTTTTCCTGTACAGAGCCATCTATAATTTATTTTTAATTTGTATATATGGCACAGTTTTGTCTGGGGAGCCTGCTACTGCAGCTCCTGTAATTTAATATTTCAGGAAGATTAGGATAAAAAATGGTTTGGAGAAACTCTATGACAGCTTCATTACTTAGTTCTCTTCCTAACCATGGAAGTTAACCCAGGCTTCTTGCTTCCTCCACAGATACAGTGGCTTTTTTGTTTGTTTGTTTCTGATTCTATCAAGGATCTTCCCTCAGTCACTTGCAGCTTCCCTCAGTGACAGCTACTTGACCTGTTTCAGGTACGAGAGTGTATCAGCAAAGATATAAAATGTAAGATATTTCTGCAGAAGAAATTGGTGATCAAAACCACACTTGCAACAGTGACTGCTTATTTATCATACTTTCCCTGAAGAGCCTCAAAGTGTTATCAGTGGAAAGCCTGAGAAAGCTGTGTTTTCAAAAACTTGTGAGACTGAGAAAACATAATTGCTTCGTTATATAAGAATGGTTTGTTGCAGCTTCTGTTACCTTGCTGTCTAACAGAGACAATGCTTTCGGCTTTAGTTTCTCAGCTCAGCTTCGGCACTATAAATTCCCCAAGATGTTTTTATTGCCTTTTGTACTCATTTGACATGAACGGTATCATCAGATGAATGCTTGGTATCACACTAAAGCAGCCTAAAAAAGTTACCATGCCTGAAACAGAGATCCCTATTGTACTGCAATAAGCACAGTAATCAGCTGCATGCACACACGTACTCTGTTCCAACACGACAAAAATGAGTACGGGTTAGTAACTTTCGGCAGGTCACTACGGAGCATATGATGAACAATTATTGCTAGAAGAAGCTGGTAGCAGGGACAGTAACTTTCCATCCATCTAATCACTTTCAAATGATGCCCCTTTTCAGCAAAATGGAGCACTGGGACTGGCACAAAGGAAGTCAGGATTGTTTAGGTGTAGCTCACAGGTTCACGCCAAAATTGGGTCCATACTTACCTACACTGTTTGGGACAAGGAATTCTTACCAGCCTCTATTCTATGTATGTACTTAGTATGAGGCACCCCAATCTTAGTGTTTCCTTAGAGATTAATGGAATAATAATAATGTTGTGACTTCTAAAGATCTGTTGGTCCCAAGCTAAGAAAAATAAATTGCCAGCTCATAGCCCCTTTCCATGAGTCTGGAATATGAAATAACAAGGATGATGGCTCACCATCTGTTCAGTAACTGATATGAGAAGGCTGGAGGACCTCAGTCCAGTTTTTAGCAGATGTCTATCAATAGCACCCGTACCCATCACGGGTGTACACACTTGCGAGCAGTAAGCTGTGTGGAGAAGGCAAGATTTAACACAGGGACTGCCTACACATTGCTTTTGTACATGTACAGCTCTAAGTCCCTCCTTGGAGTGGCAACTTCATTTTCGAGTTGCCTATATGCCCATGGCCTGCTGATTCAACAGAGCATCGTAGCAATTTGGCTCAAACATGAACCACATAGCAGATTGTTCTAGGGCTCCCACCGATATATATTACACCCCTTTAATTATGCCTATGACAAGGCACTAACAGGGAAAGCTCTGTAATAAATGATTCCCATTCTAATGGCCTATTAACACCACAGCTAAGGATTTTTCTGCTGTTCTCCCACTTCAGTTATGTGTTCCCTCGCTCTATCTGTAAGCTGTACCAACTTTTCAATTTCACTTCAAAAAGTGAAGACTTGCAAGTCTTAGTTCATCCAGAGGTCTGCATTCAGAGCTTCATCAGTCTGCCAACTGTACAGCAAATTGTTAAGTTGCCTCAGTGTTTCTATGGAAACAGGAGAATGGCTGTTAATTTTAAAATACACAACAGGATATGCCTTCCAGATGAGTTGCTTCATATTTGATTAGATGTTTACTTTTCTCACCTGCACTACAAGGTTTTGATTGCCTCTAATCTTGCTGCATGTAGTGGCCTGGATCAGGCTGGCTCAGACCTCCTGCACAGACCTCACGCAGTCAAGGACTTTACAGGAAAACTCTTGCACTGGGAGTTCTACTCATAAACGCACACATACTTTTCCCTGGACTTGTTTCACAGGCAGCTGAGATTCCCAGCTTCAGTCTTCCAGCCTTGGGGAGATCAGCAGCCCTGTGCAGAGGTTCCTGGGGTACCTGCTACTGTTCATGCTGGAAATATTGAGAGAGCAAATGGCCTTGTGCTCCCTCATCACACATTATGGCCAGGCTGGAGGAGTGTGCAGCTGGGGAGAAATGGCTCATCTTTACCTGATGAGAGAATAAGAAACGTAAGAAAGCCAAGGGGTGAGGAGGGAAGAATGGGAGAAAAATGGCAATGCATCCTGTGTCTGTTGTAGCATGGAAGGTGTTGGTCTCTTCTCCCAAGCAGCAAGTGATAGGACAAGAGGAAATGGCCTCAAGTTGCACCAGGGAAGGTTCAAATTGGATATTAAGAAACATTTCTTCACAGAAAGGGTTGTCAGGCATTGGAACAGGCTGCCGAGGGAAGTGGTGGAGTCAACATCCCTGGGGGTGATTAAAAGATGTGTAGATGAGGCTCTTAGGGACATGGTTTAGTGCAGGATTTAGGTTATGTTTGGATTCGATTATCTTGAGGGTGTCTTCCAACCAAAATGATTCTGTGATTCTATCTGAACAGAGGAGAGGCTGATATTTGATCAGGAAGAAACACTTGTAAATTGTAGGAAGTTACAAGATCGAGAACGGATGGGAACCACTGCTGTCCTTGAGTTGCACAGACTAGCTGGGGAACCCAAACAGCTTTTCACCTGCAAGCACACCATGGGCATCACTAACAACAGGCCCCGCTCAGGATCTACAAAGCCACCCATGCCAAATACCCTTTTCTTCCTCTCAAATACCAACTAGGAGTCTGTTAGTCTTAGAAAACGCACTGAGACAGTGAGGCTGGAAGTTCCCAAGCCCCTGGTAACTGAAAGCTGGAGATGTATTCTGAGGAAGAACCTCTATTGATTTTCCTTGTTCTTATACTTGCCCCTAGTCATCCTTTCTTGGCCACTGCCCAGGGACAGGATGCTGAGCCAGATGGACCTTTACTCTGAGCAAGTGTGGCCTTTCTGATGTTCCTGTGTGAAGCATGACAAACTGGCAGCTACAAAAAGCAGTGGAACATTTTAATTTAGTGCAGAAAAAAATGTCAGCTTAATATCCATTGTATCAGTCCTTAAAACTCCTGATATACACTTCTGTTTTTGTAATGAAAACAACAATAGTCATTAAAAACAGAAATACTCAGAAGCATGCTATTCACCAGGCTGCTTGATCAGCTGTTGCTTCTACATTTTCTAAATTTCTTCTAGTTTTTCAGATTAAAACCACAAGAATATGTATAACTGGAATTGCAATTAGGAGTCACTAGAAGAGCAATTCCTACCAACCTCTCTGTGAAGAGTTCGGAGAGCAGCCTGGAACCACTGCTCTACTCGGATTATACAGGCTTATTAGGAACACGGATAGTTCGTCTTCCTCTGAGCGCTCCATGAGGTTACCAAACCGCAGACACGCATGTTTACCATTGCGGATGCACACAGTACTTGATACGGAAATAATCTCACTGGTTGCTGTCCAATCTATCTGTCAAGACTGGCGTTCTTTTAATAAATGCAATGTTTGCAATGCAATTCCCACGTGGCTTCAAGTGAGCTCACCATTTCTTTACTATCTTATCCTAAAGCATTACATAGCATTGCTATAATTAATTAAACAGATGTCCAGAGTTAAATGATCACTATGTGCTATTCACTGACTTCATCTGGGTGCTTTCAGATTTAAATAATTAATATTCCCAGAGCACTTTCTGATCATTGAGTGAAAAGCCTTGTAGCACCCAAATGGAAATGTGTTTGCTGTGTTAACCTGTCTGACAGCAGTGTGAAATGAGAATACTGATTTGAAAGGACAAGGAAGAGCAAATTGTCTGAAGGAGCAGGCCAAGCAGAGACATAATGTGACAGGCCAAAAAAAGCCAATATTGTGATTTTGACTGAGTGATGAATTTGGCCTACTCATTGATGTCAACAAGATTTCTTTGTCATTAGCAAGGAAATGAAGGTTGATTTTCAGGGCCCAGGATTGCTGAAGCTGGCAGTACACAATTTGTTGAACATTAATGGCACAGACTTTTTTTTTTTTCTTGAACAGTTCTATAGAATTAAAAGCTTCCACTTGAAGATTGTTAATTTTAATCTTTATGGCATTTGTTGAAAGAGTTTTGTGGATTTTCAAGTTACTATTTTGGGGGCAAAACCCCCAAACTACACCCTCATTATACCTTCGAAAGAAAATAACTAATGGCAGATTCCTGTCAAAGACAACTACCCATGTCCAGAAAAGACTAAAAGTTACCTGCTTGAGAATGTGATAGTTCATAGCACGGAACAATACAATGTAAACAGCAGAGGGTCCACCTTAAAGAATAGTTTAAATCTGCCCCCCGCTCCCATCTCTGGATCCAATAATTTCATAAGCAGGTGGGACCATGTTGTTATAAATTAAGTACTAAGACTTAAGTACAAACACACTTAATCTAAGTGAACATGAAGGCTGTGACTCACTGAACCCACACTGGTGGCTGGGGGTCAGTGAGAACAAATTGGATCTTTCCTTGTTTTACACAGAAGACATGGAGGGAAGTTTGATTTGAAAGTCACAGCAGTGACTGAGTGTCAAAATCTTGGGGTTGAGGCTCAGCTCCACCCAACGCACCGATTTCTCTGTTCTTTCAGCGGAAAGTGTACGCTGAATCATATTTCTTGCAGTAAATTATTCAGTAGGTTCTGGTCCATTGGCCTAAGATCAGCTGGCTGAGAAATTCACAGTTGAGTTTACTGAATAAGCTGTTGGAGCTGTGTGCTGGGACTGCTCAGAGAATACCTTCTCTGGGGGATAAATGACAATTTGTATGTGTTTGTGTATATAGATGCTTTAGGTAAAACTGCTTGCATGGCCTGCAATTAAGACATCTCCTTACTTTTGGTGTCTTAGACACGTTTCAGTGACATGGGCCAATCTTTCCTGTGCTGGCTGAGTTTGAATTAGTTTTGAAGGTTCATCCAAGATGGAAACACATTACAGAAAAAGATATTATTTAGTTCAAATTAACAGACCTTTCTTTTGCTTCTGAAAAAATTGTTGCCCATCTCTGTCACAGGGCTGTAACCTCTCATAAAGAATATAGCTGAAATACTGGATTCAGTATTTTGCAGTAAAAGCAAAATCATCATTAGCTCCAAAAGGAACGGCATTTCATTGTACAAGTTAAATGCACTGTTTTGTGGTAGTGCAGTTTTGTTTTCCTTAACAAAGACATGGGTACTAAACTACTTGAATTCATCTGTACTCTTTTCACCTAAACACAGATACTCCTCAAGCATTTTCCTCAGGACTGTTCAGTAGAGTTTATTGCTTTCTAAGTGAAAAACAAAACTTAAAGCTTTAAACAGCATTGGGTTTTCAGGGGACTTTTGTAAAGATGCTTTTGATAAAAGCTTTTGTTTTTCTACTCCAAAATGAAAGCTAACAATGACCATTTTTAAAATGAAAACCCAGACAATAATGTCAAAAATGGACCACTGTCACACAAATACTTTCAGAACAATTTTGGATAACACAAAAATGTCACAAGGCTGTTTTAATTTTGAAGCTGTTCAAGTTCCTCTTTGCTTTAAAGACAGTGACCATGTTCAAAGTTTTATTCAGCTTGTGTGTAACTTGCCATCCTGCAGAAAGCTACAACATTTCCCAAGTCTACCCAGATGAAGCTTTGAACAGGGCTTTCCCTTCCATTAGGACAGCAAACCTGATTCTGCAGAAGTCAACATAATGCTCTCCACATTACTACTAACTGTGCTTTAAATGCATTCTCATAGTGAGACAGTCACGTTAGGAACAGTTTCTGGCGATGCCAAGTACTGCTAGAGAGGTAAATTAATATAATCCTGTAAAATCTCTTAACAGACAATGACAAACCACTATTTTTGAAAAATTTTATTATTGCTCTTGGTTTTAGGGACTAAGCCAAATAATGTTTAAAAAGCAGATGTGTCTCAGCTTGGTCCTTTTAATCTAAGTTGGATGTACTACATTGAGCAAATGCCTAATAACTCTGTGGGTGTTTGCTTAGAAATGGCATTTAGATTAAACACTGCTTCAGTGTCTATACTTTAAAGGGTCAAGTGGTGGTGTCAAACTTGAAAGACAATGAAATTCAGATGCTTGTGTTGGTCATTTAGAAAGGGCAAAACTTCAAAAATCTACTTTTAGAGAAGAGTGAGATTACAGCAGCGCATAAAACTCGGGAATGCGGCAGTGACAGCGCAGTTTGTGCAGTGATGATGATGTTGATGATGATAATGATAATGATGATGGTGATGATGCAAAGAGATGATACCTGGTGTGCAAAGAACTGTTCACAATTTCTGAGTCATGGTAGATGAGATCTGTTGGCTCCCGAGATAATTCTAAGTTGGATGTAAGGCCGAGGTGAAGAGCATTTGCTGTGCTGTTGAAGAAAGGAACCCTTGAACTGTTACACCATGAAGTTCACTTTGTGACTTTAGATTAATTAAACTGTCCTAGAGTTGGTCCATAGATGGAAAGTCCATATTTGGATTCAGCTCTTGGGCACACGTAGTTATGATCCAGAGTTCTGATTCAGTCTCTGACCTAATTTAGCACAACGCTGGGCAAAAGCTTTGAATTGTTTCAGAGCATTCAAATGAGAAAATCAAACCTCTGGCAATGATGCAGCTTTGCTCAGTCAGGAGTGGGTCAATATACAGCAGTCTGCAACAAGGAGACCTTTGTGTTCCTTACAGAGAATCTCTTTTTCACCATCGAGGTATTTCTGGTCAAGTATGGATTCCAGAACTGGACCTTATACACGTTGGATATAAATGAATGTCTACTTTCCATCTTGATACAAATATCAGCTGCAAGTCAGTTTTTGTGGTATCTTAGATCAGCCTCACTGAGAGACTCAGTTGTAATGCTGTAATTCCTCTTTGCTCATGACAATGCTGTGGAAAACACTGGCCTTACCTTCTCAACACTGCTCGAGCAATACCATAAACAGGGGATGTTTTGACAGCATCTCCTCTGAACTCTTTGGAAACAGAGTTTGCTGGGAACACCTTAAAAAGCAAGTCAGAAATCTGAGTTTATAGAAGGGATTCTTACTCAGTTTATCTATTCTACGTGGTTTTGTAAATCTTATCTTTACTAATGAAACAGCAAGCACGGAGGAAGGAGCTGGATTCTGTCCTGTCTCTGGCACCAGTGGTAGAACTGTCAGCTCAGCGCTATTTGTAGATTTTCTCTTGCTTGGGTGATGTGAGAGACAGAACATGTTTCTCAGGAAGGGGATGAGTCTGTGGGTCAGATTCTCTGCTGTAATACAGACTCAATGATTTCAAAGTGAACATTATGGCACAGTCATGCTCCAGAAGCCATGGTGAGCTTCCATACTCCTTCTACTCAATGTTTTTCAGATAAAATCCTCAATTTTTCAAGCTTAAAAGACAAATGTCGGGACTATGAAGACAAATTTTTCACTAATGTAGTTTTAGGCACCATCAATTTATATACGATTACAGGACATGAATCTCTTTTTAAGAGACTTGCTGATTTTTCTCTATCTTATTTTATTTTAGGTTTCTTACAGAGTTATTTTTAGTTAGCATTTATACCAATTTTCTGCCTTTCTGGAGGAAAAGCCAGCCTGGTGCAGGGCCTTCAGGATCACACTTGGCAGCTTTCAGGATGGGGATCAAACAGGTTGTTTTTTTAAAAGTAGTTACTGATTTTAATAAAGGAGTGTATATAGTCCTAGTAAGTCTGCCAATTGACTACATGCTTTCAGAATTTCTTGACAGATACAGTTTGATTTTTACTTCCTTCGCTTTTACCAGCGTTTTCCAGTACGTCCTTGGACACCTCAGCTTCTTAACACAGGTCACTACTGCTGACTGAAATGAAGATATATCCCCCAAATCTTTTCTTCTGAGGGTTCATACACTTACCTCCTTTCTCTCTTTTTCAGTACATCCATTTTCCTTAATTTCTTCTTTTACTGACTGACTGGCTAGTGGCACCAGCTCTGTGTTTGGTAGCTCTCACTGTCTGATTCACAGCACAGTCAGACATGGCAGCAACTGAACACAGGACAATCTAAATCTAATATTGAAACAAACATACAGCGTAAGGAGAACTGTAGAAGACTTATCACCTGTAGCTATTATGCAGATATGTTGCATTTATATTATACTTTCCCCCAAGAGAAATCAGATATGGGAGACAGTCTGTCAGATCATCTGCTGTCACCCTTGCTGCAAGCAATGAAGAGTTTTCCCTTATAATTTAATACCAAACGTCTTAAAAGTATCTATTTCAGGCATATTTTGGAAGGGGAGTGGAGGCAGATACACCTTCTACAGCTCTAACTAAATGTCAACACGTTGAACAGGAAATTTGTGGTGTGAGGTATGTTGAAGTGCTCAGAGCTAGATCTGGGTTAGTTTTGGAAAAGAACTCAGGGTCTGTGTTTGCAGGTAAGCTGAAGTCCAACTCTACCAGCCAGTGCTGAGGCAGCCAGTCTAGAGCTACAGCTCTGATTTCGAGATCTTGTTTTGACTTCTGGAATACTTTGCATGTCATCATTCCCAACGGCATTACCAGCTGCAAAGACAAAGTTTAAAATAAAAACGAGAATCCTTTTTTCTTTTCCCTGTTCTATGTGCTAATGTGGCATTAGAAGAAAATGAAAGTTACGTAGGTAAGGAAGAAATAACACTACCATTCTGAAAGCATTTCAATTCAGCATCCACCTGGCAGCTAAGAAACAGAGGTTCTTTGGAAGCTACAGTTATGCTGCTTCCATGCCATCACCACCCATAATGTTTCATAACGGCTTTAACACAATGCCTCTCCAGGTATAAAAGAAGCAAATGGTACAGTTCCAGAGAAAAGAACGCACTGATATTTTTTCAATAGGAGGAAGAAGGTTAAGCGGAACATTTTAACTCATGTCCCATCCTCATTTCTTCACCTTTCCTATCTCCTTTCCCATTATGATTGAGACTCACATATTTTATATACAAAAAAGCTATTTACATGAAGGAAAAAACAAAGCCTACCTGCTAGATAGCCAACCTAAACCATATTTCAGAGAAGCAATAATGTGAGAAGTGACTTAACATGTGCGATTCAATCTGTGTTCTAACATACATATTGGCATTACCAAGGCCACCGCTATAGGAGACACAGTTAGCACAGAGGGTCATGTACTTGGGTGCAACACACAGATTCTGGGTACCTCATTGCGTACTAAACTTTCCAGGCCCAATAAATATATGGAGAGAGACCTTAGAAACCAACTGAGCGAGAGGTTGTAAGGCAGAGGGAAGACTTAGGGCGCAGGCATCTGAGTGGCTGATGCACTGAATCTCAGCATCTGCCTCTGCTCTTGCAGGAACAGTCTTCCACCACACAGCGATGCAGCAACAGGATAGCGTGAAGAGGAGGTCTTGGTCGTGGCTTACACTACTGTTCTGCAGACAAGGCCCTGCTGAGCCAGGCAATGTTTCTGGGGTGAGGTAAAGACAACAGGTGAGCTGCCTGGCTCAGGTATTAATTAATATCTACCCATGTCGAAAGCCCCGGTGGGGATCATTAACTGGAAGGGGTACAAATGACTCCCAAGGTTGTGCACGTGCATTTCCTTCTGAAAGCCTGAGAGTCCTTTTTCTCACTGGCATCCCACCGTGACTGAAAGAGTAACCTGTTTGTTCACGGTGTGTATCAAGTAAGCCGTCTTTTATAATTTCTCTCCCAGTGTGATATGGTTCACGGTCTTAGTGACTCTCCCTCCCCTCATTTCCCATCTCCTCTATGCTAAATCTTTTTTGTTCTTCTTCATCTGAGAAAGGGGACTGCCCACCCCCAGCAAGCAGTGCCATACCCGTTGGGCCTGCTGTTGCTAAGAGACTAAATGAAGAGAGAGGGAGAGACCCTGCCCACACAATTCCCCTACAGATCCCAATATTCCTTCTTTTGCTACTCTCCATTCCTACTGAGATACCGTCGATGCAACCTTGGTGTCAACAGATCCATAGGGGGTTTTCTGGGATGTTTTCTCTCTCTGACCAGCAGAAAGTTCTGAAATGCAAGAAGCACTACGGTAGACGACATGCCATTGGGGAATTAGCATTGATAGCAGATGCAAACTGCTCTTTTGTGAGAAACCACAAAGGCCAGAACAGGTGGGAGGATCTTGCTACATACTAGAAGGCACGTGTAGACCAAGAGTGAGGTTCACAAAAATATCCTTGGAAAGACAAGCTAAAAGTGGGCCATTAGAAGGTCCAGCAACCAGCAGAGTACTGGACTGGTTGGATTCTTTCTCTACTGCAGGAAGCCCTCCAATTCTTAACATTTATTATTTTATTTCAGTGTTCAGATTGCTTATCTTTTATTTTCAGAAAGCAGGGGAGTTCACTCTGACAATATTTCTGGCAGAAATCTTTCACATGCCTATAGAAAGGATAGCAAGCTTCAAATGACAACAAATCTATTGACATGGGAAAACGTGGGGGAAGTTTTTAAAACTCTCCTGAAGTACTGTCATGTTGCTAGGCTGATGGAGTTATCGAATCACTTCTGTCCCTGACAGTAGTGACAGACTTTTGCAGAATCATAATAGCTCACAATTGTAAAGCCCGATTGCTGCCTGTATCTTTCAGGCACACAGCCTGCAACTTGCTAGATTTTTAGTTTTCCATTAAATTGGGGTCATTGATGAATACACATGGAGAGAGTTCAACCCTCACACCAGAATCATGCAATATGTGAGTGGGTAATGTCATGATACCTCTGTACATGCACAGAAATAGCTGGGTTGGAAAACTTTCCTGCTGAACAGAAGGCATATGGACGATAGATTATGGAGGCAGAGAGGATACTATCTCAATATCTCAAAAAATACTAAAGATTAGGAACTGGCCAGCGAAGAGCTCCAGGACTATGGATAATTTTATAGAGTGAGTGAACCTTGGGGTACAGCAGTGAACAACTTCACAAGTACCCTTGAAAATTTTGTGATAGAACAAAATGGAGCAAAGAGATTTGGGACTTGCCAGCCGGAACCTGGAATTTATGCTGTGTCTTGGCAACTTCAACTTCCCATTCATGAGCAAGACAGACAGATATCAAATAAGTCACCCTAAGAAAAGCACAACTAGATAGCACACTAGCCACTAGTTGTGCCCTTGTCAACAAGACTGAAAAGCTTTACCCACAATCAGATTGCATCTGATAAACATCTATATAAATATCTATATAAAGTGATCGAATCTTCCGTTGACCTTTCCATTAAGGCCTGTTTTCTACTTTCAGATAATTTGAAAGTGTTTTTAAGGATTTTTAGGATTAGATCCATCTGTCTTGGGAAGATAAAGAACTAACTCCTTTGTGTTTCAGCTGGAATATTACATGGCATCTGCAGCCTACTACAAAGCTTACAATTGCAAGTATTCTCCTTCCATGTGCTAGAAAGAAATTTGGGATTAAAATCCCAGGCAGACTACTTGAGGCATGTAGAAACCTACAATGAGAGACAAAGAAATCAGACGTGCAAGGTAAGCTGAGGAGCAAAGCAGCAAGTAGAGACTGACAGAACTATTGCAAAAATGCTTCCTCTGACGAAGAAGAATTATAGACAGCTAAAGAATATGGCATGTTTGAGAGGGGACAGCTCCTCAGAAGGGTAGAAGGGTAAATTATATACAAAAAGAAGCAGACACTGATAAAACAAATTTTCTGTGCAATGTTTATAAGGAATGGGGAATGTGGAGATGATGCCAAGAACAGCCATACATTTTCTAGGGGAGAAAGCAGAAATACTGTCAGAAGTTGAGATCATGCCAAAAATAGTTATAAAATTTTTCAGAATGTCACAAGGCTGACAAAACATCAGGGCCAGATGGGATCTGCCTCAGAAAAATCAAGCAATTAACTAAAAAAAAAAAAAGTACAGCAGCGTATGAATCAAAGGAGTGAGGTCCATCGTGCTTCACCCTGCCAGTTCCGCACGGCCGGCTGAGTGAAATAAGCTCTGCCTGGCCTCAGTAAAAGGCCACGCTGAATGTGCCACAGGAAGGTAAAACTCAGGAGCATCCAGCTTCTCATCGAGAAAAACTTGGCACAGTTGCAGCCATTTCAATCCTTTAGGTGCAAGGTGGCCATCTCAACAGGCAGCACGTACCTTTGGGGAACACTGCTGCCCTCTGCACTTTCTGGGCTAGTCAAGAAAGAGGGATGAGGACACTGTCTCTGCCAGGTTTTTAATGCTCTTGTCCCTGAGAGACCCCAGGAGAAAAGTACCTGGTGGGCTGGAGAGGTGCTAGTGCATATCGAGGTTTATGAGGAAACCAACAACCAGGAAGAAAGCCACAGCTTGACTTCCACAGTGAGGGGGAGGATACAAAACGGAGACACTAATTAAGGACACACAAGAACCACTCAGGAAGTTATGACTTCATTAATGAGGATGACTAGACGGAGAATCATACCTAACAAATCTGTTGAGCATGGATTTTCCAGTCTAATTGGACATTAGAAATGCTCTTTTAAACGCAGTAAAATCTAATACAGCAGTCTGTTCCACAAGTAAGCACACCGGGGCAAAGGTCCTCAAGCAACTGGAGTAAGAGCTTCATAAGACAGAACAGAAACTTTGGATGTGCACTGGTCTTGCAGATAAAGTGCCAGGATGCTCAGTGTGAGATCATGGGACTGAGTCTTCTGGTCTCTGGTGACATGACTGGGCAGCTCCCTACAACCGAGTTATTAACAAATATGGCTGGCTCAGTCAGCATTCCTATTGAGCCCAGGAGAATTGTATGCTGGAGTGAGATTTTTGCCAGCTATTTGTGACACAGAGCCCAGTGCGCGTGTCCTCAGCATGTGTCACCCCTAGGCCTCCTTTATCTCAGAAAACCACTTTAGGACACAAAGAGCCAACAACAACTACAACCTCTCTGGGAAAAAAAGAAAAAAAAGTTCAGATGAAATTAGGCAGATTCATTCAAGGGTGGAAAACTAAAGGCTACCCTCTCTCACTCAGCCTTTCAAAACCAAAATCAGCTATGCTATTTTCTTTTCCTATTTCTTTTCCATAGTCCTGTATCCAGAATCTATCTACCTGCTACCCATTTTTGCCTGGGAAATTCAGAAATGTAATAATCTCCACTGTAAACACTCCTGTCAGGGCTTAGAGAATACTTCCCACCCAGTCCCTGTTGCACTTGACTCGTCTCTCTAAATTAATGTACCAGGTATACCCTTCCTGTGGGTGAGAATAACGCACAAAGAGATCAGCAAATGCAACCTTAATCCCATTCTAGATTAAAAGGAGTTTAAGCAAGTATTTTTCTATGGCCTGAAATAATTTAAAGTAATCTTCCAGCTCTAGCAGGGGAGATAAGAGAGAAGTGGATAAATCTCAGAAAGAAAACAAATATATCTTAGCAAGCAGTGGTTTAGGCTGATAGTGCACAGGTAGCACAAAAACTCTCTTACAGTTAGATGAATTACTAAAACAAATGAGGAACCAGGCTGCCCCCAACACGTCCTTCCTTGAGTCCGGTTACAACAGGGCATTTGGTCCCCCTGCATGCTTCTGATATCAGCTCCCTTTGCCTGACAAGCAGCTTCTGTCATAATTGCCTTCTTGGTGATGATAATCTTGACTTCTACACTCCCAACTCTTGCCAAAATTAGTTGGATGCATTATGCTTGAAGTGAAGCCTTGCAATTTCTTCTTGTGCTGAACAAGCTTAAAAATACCATTTTTCTCCTATTCTAATTCCTAATAGCTATGAAACATTACAACAATCTGTAGCACTTTGTTGCATGTCAATGTAGTATTTACAAAATGAGTGAGCAGTCTCAGAAAATTAAGTTCCCTACTTGCTCATAAGAAAGAGAAAGACTTGGCAGCACGAACGTTCACGTTGCAACAAGTACTTGACAGTGCATAGATAAAACTTCTCCTTCTTGAGCATAACAGAAGACCTGCTGAAACATTTGTGAACAGGTCAGTCTGTAGGGACAGGTAGCAGAGGAGATAGGCTCCACATAGATTTTTACACACCAAAGAGAGATTCCCCCATAGCTTACACGAGGACTACTCCACTGAGTCCCATCCCTGATGGAAAGCCTGAAGTCCACTGGGTTATGTCATTAAAACCCCCTGAGATCCTAACATTTCACAGCCCATCAGTGCTCTCGAGAAATCATTCCTCAGGCAAGACCCTTCATCTGTTCTCAGCAAGTGTGGTTGGGACTCCTAAACTCCTGGTGGAACAGACCAGAGACCTACTGCTGTCTCACAGAGCGCTGGAGAAAAGCCTTTACGATGGACCAGAGCCCAGGCAGCCATGTTTAAGGGAATATAAAACTCCTTATACTCTATGCTTAAAACTCTCCATCCCACTGGAAATCCCTGAGCTGACCAGCAGTGCTTACCACTTGCGGCTGTGCAGATGTGACCTCGGTCACAGTAGCCGCTGATTTCCATCCAAGTGAGACTACAAAGCTATGGGCAGCTGTAGCAGGGAAACGAGGACTGAATAGCTCATGCTTTTTGGACTTCCAACTCATTTTTAAAATGGGTCACTCCAGATAAGGGGTAGGACAGTAGAGAAAAAGATGGATTTCCAGTGTTGTCGTGTTGGTAAATAGAGGATTTCATGCCTCACAGCTGTCAAATAGATGGGTACCTTTCTGCAGGATCAAAATGTATGTATGCTGGCAAATCAGCCTCTGCCAGCATCACGACTCAAGCAAAACTTAAGATAGGAGCAGCATATGTTTTTATATTTCACAGCTTTCTGAAAAGGCTGTCTTACGATACATAACATTTAATCCTGTCTGAACTAGCTTTTATTAAGAAATAAAAAGTATGATATAAGTGGCAAGAAACTTGATCTGAGAAATAATTTTATTTAAGGCAGAGCACGGCAGGTTTGCGGCAGTTTACCTGAGAGACTGATGTTGTTCTCAAGTCACAGATCATAATTTGACTCCCTCAGACATAATCTGAGAGAAAAAGTCTGTACACAAAAGGCTTCTGTCTCATCTGACACTCATACTAGAAAAGATGTCCAAGAATAATGACCCTCAGGGGGTCAATCCAAGTGTACAAGGAAGGGAACCTGGTCTGTCCACACATCGCTTTAAGTTGTAACTCAGATACCCTAAACCCACTGAGATCTGCACAGTAATCTGTTCCTGCTTACCTTTCAGAATTGCTTAATCTTACAGGCACCTAAATTTAGAGGTGCTTCACTACATACAGGATATTTCCTTATCACATAATTTTAGTTGCCTGTTGCTACCCGTTAGTGCTCCTCTTCAGAGACTGGTACCTCTCTCCCACCTGCAGTTCTGCTGTGCTCTGTTTTAGGCATATGAACTCTGCCCAAGTCCCTCAGAGAAGCCATGATCAAGGAATAACACATAGATATTTGGTTCTGCTTTGCCTGATATGTACTAAACCATTAAATGTTTGTCCTCCAAAAAGGCAGAAGCAGAAAGGATGCCAAATGGATTAAGACATCTCATATTTCCTACTGATTCCTCCCGGTCTTAACCAGAGAAACAGATGTTCAACTTAAGCAGACTTGATCATTCCTGGAACATTTGAAGATCGGCCTCTCCACTGACTGCAACAGGGAAATTACACGGCTACGTTAGGTAAACTAGATTGTTTTGGGTCAAGTGCCTTCAGTGCGATGGACTGGACTTTCAGCAGTTCTAGACTGCCGTAGATCGACTAGAATATGGCAAAAGAAATGGCATAATTGTGCCTGTCTGTTGTGTGTCCTCCTCCTTCAAACTATCACACTGCAAGGAGGATGAAAGTTTTTGAAGGGGAGAAGGAACAGGGTCTCATCTTGGCAGACAGCAAGAACCTGGCAGTGTTTGAGTAAAGCAAGGCAGAAGAGAAAATCGATCATCAGGTGGAGACACTGAGACTGGCTGGGCAAGAAGATTGTGTGACCAGTGGGAAAGAGGGAAAAAGGAGACTGTGTTCGTGAGGTGCAGGAACGGGCCTGGAAAACACAAACAGTTTAAAACAGGAAGTCTTGGTCGTTTCCAAGCACAGTAACCAATCTACTGAACCATGGTACAAGAGAACTAAGTAAACCAGGATGCTAAATGTCACAAGACTTAACTCCTAGAAGCCTCGTCCTGCTCACACTCATAAAAAGTGAATGCTCATGAGCATTGTATAATGCCTGTGATCAATAATTAGTGCATGCTGCAGCAGAGAACACTGCTTAAATCAAAGAACATGCTGGAAGTGCACAAGAGCACTAGATGAATAACAAAGTGGTTTATGCTATGTTGCAAGGTAGTAAGTTTCATAGAAGGCACCATAAAAGGGGAAAAGGACGTTATATTAAGAAGAAAAAGGAACTTTTCAACCATTAAAGAGAATCTCCATAAGCTGAAATGTGCATGGAGACATTGAAGACTGTTAAAAAATAATCAGCAGCAAAGCAAGTGGCCAATGCTACAAAAATCACTGCATGTGACACTGGCAACTGCTGGTGTAATAGTAGAAACCTATAGCCTTACTGATGGTTTCCATATGTACATTTGTTTCAATTACAGAAAAGAAATGAGAAAAAATACAGATAGTACACAATTAATAGAGCAAGGACCAAACCAAGTCACTCGTTTTCCTTCCTACAGATTTTGGTGGATGTTTGGAGGTGAAGTAAGATCTACTTCTAAATTTTGTCATTCGGGTCCATTCCCACCTAACAACTTTGTGACAGGGAGGAAAGAAAGAGGGAAAAAAAGAAAAGAACATTATGTCAGTGGCAGAGATTTATCAACAGGATATGGTTCAGAGCAAAAAACTTCCATTTGACAAGCAGTTGGTGTTAGTGAACAAGTAGGGTAGAAATTAATTCTAGTCAGGTTTCTTTCTTTATCTTCCATGATGCATGTGCCTGACACTATTGCAGGTTTCACTGCAGGTTGATATCTTTGTTAACCTGTAACATTCACACGTAAATTCTCGAATGAATCTCTGAACCATCAGAGATCATGCTAGACGTGCTGCCACATCATTTAGACAGATGTACACTGACAATAAGCCTAAACTGTACTAGTCTAACACAGCAACAAGCGACTGAACTGGAGACAGACCTAAACCTAAAGCTCAGATGCAGTGATCAAGGGATTAAGCTCCAGGTTGCCATTCATAGCTCACATTTATTGGAAAACCTGGAATGTGGGGAGATTAAGACTAGAGAATCGAAAGTACAAACCCTAAGGTAGCTGCTCTAGCTTACGCTTGTCTTTCTTCGCAGACTCCAAGACAACTGACATTTAACTTGCTGCTAGAAGGCATTTTCCATAACAAAATAAGTGCTAGACAAGCCTGATGTGCTTATGTGAGAGAAGCCCTCGTGGCTGGCACTGGGCTTCAACAGTGATATACAGCAGAGAAGAACCATGGGCCTCTTGGTACCATCACATATTTAACAGATGCTGTTTTGTTTGGGTGCCTTACACCTGGGGTTGCAGCCATTGTGGCTGGGGTATCTGCTCTACTTTAATGGCAAGTGTGTGTGACTCAGAACGGGGAAAATTAAAAAATAAAAAATAAAAAAGGTTGTGCTTGCAGAATTGCTTTGGGCCACCCCAGTATGTCTACTATGTTTCTCTAGTGCCTGTCCTCTTTCCTCACCTATCTTGTCATTGTTATGACAGGGTCAGATTTTCCCGACTATCTTTTCCCAGTTTCTATATTGGGAGAATTTACTTACTACGGATTTTCTCTCTCTGAGCTATACAGTTCACATTGGGCGAGGCTAGGGGATGTTACAGAGCTTAGCACAGATATGTGGGGTCAATGCGTAACAGTCCTAAGGTGTTTGGAGGAAGGATGACTTCATGAACACTATGAGCTGGGAAGAAAGGAAAACAGCCACATGCATTAAAATGAAGACTGCCAGTGATGAGATCCCCACGCTGCCTAGAGATGACTGCAATCGGTTGCACATAGGCTGTAATGATGAAGGGATACTTTCCCTGAAGCCTGGAAAGGAAGGCAGGAGCCAGGGGAACAGACTTGTGCTGGAGTCCAAAGCATTTCCTGATGATCTTAGTAGCATCACATACTCTCAAGACATAACAGGACACAGTTGCAAATGCCACCATTACAAGTCTTATGCTAATAGAAATTTATGGAAAGAATAAAATTTCCTGTTACTTTGACAAACTCATGTAACAGAAAATGAATTAAGACACAGGAGGCTACTATTGCTCCCACTGGAATCAGTGAGGGATTTCCACCAGATTGGGCACAAATAATCCACTTCAGCTTGCCTTTTTTAAAAAAAAATTCCCCTCTGAAGTCTGTAACAAAACTAGTCTGGAATCTTGTGTGTGCAGGATATATTCATGTACTATGTCAGCAGTAAGCGTAGCTCTCATTGGCACCTGGAAGAGTCCACCAAGTTGTACCCAGCCTCATGCGACTGTCCAACATCTGTCAGATGGAAACAATTTATGAGGTCTCAGTGCCACAGCAGTCCCATCAGAACAGAGACTACATGGGCCACCAGTGGTACGTAATGAATAAACAGTTCCGCTGCACAGAGGTACATTTGACCTGGTGAAGCAACAGGACTCCCCAGCCCCAATTTCAGCTGATAGGATTGATTTGTTAATGGCATTGTCACATCTGTGATCCAATAACTCTAATCTCCTGCACATGAATGGAATTAATTGATCTTTTCTGTTAGGAGAAAGCTGGACTCCTTGAACCGAACTCTGGTTTCAGTCACAATACGTGGAGCGAGCTGGATTTACAGTGGTGTACTGGAGTGCAGACTGCAGGGCTCCTCCTGCCCCCGGGGGACTGTTGAGCAGTAGCTCTGCTTGGCTCTTATTGCCTTTGTTAATAACTCTTCTAATTTGATTTGTGTTCCAGTCTATTTTTGTATCTCTCTTAACTAGCTTGGATGATACTTAAGATGACTGGGAAGGATCCAAGCTCAGGACTGGGGTGTATTTCAAAGAGATGAACCTGCAGTTACTGTAGGTATGTCATCATTATCAAATTTGCAGGTCTTCTCGTTTTCCAAAGTCAGAGGCAAACTGCGGTGTGCCCAGTCCTCAGAACACTATAACAGAGAAGCACCACCCTTCCATTTTGCAGGATCTCTAATTCTGTGTTGGCTGCATTAAGAACAACGCAAATACTAGTACAAGCAGGGAAAGAAGAAAAAGCTATTCTACAACAGCAGGGCAAACTCACACAACCAGCTGATCTTGCAGTTCCCTTTGGCCTGATAACACTTCCCTTACCCTTTGGTGTGTAACTAAAAATGCCCATACCTGCAAGATGTTTGAAACATAGCTTGTTTGGCCACTGCAGAAACCAAATATAAGGAAAATCTCCCACTATAAAATCTCATATCACAATTAGTGACCATAACATAAATGCCTTTTCCTGCTCTCAGCTAGAAGATTAGCCTCCTCTGACTGGGAGTTTGGTGGCCATGAGCCACTTGATGGACTCCTCCAGGCTGGAACCATATAAAACTCTCAGGATACTGGTCAAAGCTCCAGCATATACTTCCCACAGCAACATCCACATGCAGTATAACTAAACACATAGGCTTCACAATAAGAGACAACCAGCTCCTGTCAATCAGAATGTCTAGGTCTTGACAGCACTGAGACAAGGCTATGACACAAACAGGTTCTCTGTTCACGCTTGCTTACCAAGGACCCGGCAACCATAGCTACTCTTTTCCAGACCAGAGGAGGCCAGAGGCGAGACCTCTTGGGTTTTGAGAGCTACAACAGTGCGGAAGACCCACCCATCCGCAGGAGGTCCTGCAGTCTTGTTGCTGCCTGGGCCAACTCCAATGTCTACTCTTTCAGCAGACATCCAGGAACTCCATTTGCTGGAACACAAGAGGTTCCACTTAAATTTGAGAGGAAACTTCTTCTCAGTGAGGGTGGCAGAACACTGGAACAGGCTGCCCAGGGAGGTTGTGGAGTCTCCTTCTCTGGAGACATTCAAAACCCACCTGGACACCTTCCTGTGTAACCTCATCTGGGTGTTCCTGCTCCGGTGGGGGGATTGGACTGGGTGATCTTTTGATCCCTTCCAATCCCTGACATTCCGTGATTCTGTGAACTCAAGGTATCTCAGATTCCTGGGACTCCCGAGTGCCCGTCCTTGAGGCACAGCCGCAGTGCTTCTCTTGGCTTTCACGGGGCTTGCCTCCTGCAGCACTGCGGTGGAGAGGAGTCTGGAGAAGGCCCGGGGAGGATGCACCCCCAGTCCTGCGTGTCAACACACTGGTGCTGCAGTGGCGTGCCAGGGGGGTTCTGCAGTCTGAAACACCACTCTGAATTCAAGTTTGTCTGGGGTTTTTTTTGGTTGGTTGGTTTGGTTTTGTTCGTAACCATTTTTTGTCTCAGCTTGCAGACAAATAACGTTATGTGTATCAGTTTGGAGAGCTGTTTTCATGCTGAGAAGTGAAACGAATATTTCAAAGATCGAACCTGAAGAAATCCTAGTAGTCTTAATACTCACAAATACTACTGCTTTTTATAAAAACAATAACCTTCTTCCTCTCAAAAAAAGTTCAGCCCCGGGTCACATTTTTTTACCTAGGTCGCAGCATACTGTTTTGTTAACAACTGTCTTTCCTCACTTAAGCTCTCCAGCACGTAGAAACTTGTCTCCTAAGCAATGGTAAAGCATGCAGCACACGGGTGCTCAGTACGAGATGGTTTGCATGGTTATCATGCACCACTTGAGGAGCGCGGAACAATCCCAGCAGAGCGGAGAGGCCACCAATTCACTTGTTTAGAGAAGCTTGGAAATACCACAACTTGTTATGCAATGGTATCTTTAATATACTCTGAGTCAGTCATAACTTCTGCCTTAGGCGCCTGAGAACTTCCATGAGCACCGGCAGCACAGAATTAATGATGCAGTTCAGTCTAGCAGCGGCTGCATTTTAATAGTGGGTAGAGTAAGCCCTACATATTGCCAACTAATCTTAAAGAAGTAAATGAATTAACTCACATTCGTCAAATGCTTTGAGATCTTCCAAGCAAATGTTCCATAAAAGCACAACTTGTTATTAAATATTTCTGACAAAATATTGTTTTAATTAATATTGGTCTTTGATTTTCTCTTTGGGCTATTCTCACAATGGCCTTTTGCCTACTTTTAGCGTTGGTAATTAGGGATCACCCACACACAATTTCCAGAACATTTATCAGTTCATCATCTGGTTGAATCTATAGAGCATTATATCACTGCAAGTTATTGATAGTGTTCCAACTGTGGATTCTGCGTTGTACAGGCTCTAATTAGCCAATATTCATACCACAAAGATTTCTCATCTGACTGTAGTTTGATCAACCAGCATAGAAAGATAGAATTCATGTCAGTTACACCAGATCTTTCCAAGAGAAAGGTACAGCACTCCAATAGCTTTGTGTCTAGGGGATATAACAGGCTGTCATGAACTATTTTGATAGAAATAAATGTCACCATTAAAAAAAAAAAAAAAAGGAGCCAAACCAGTTTGGCTAATATGCTCCAGAAACATGTCAGAACTGTGAACTGTGCATTTAATCAAAAAGAAGTCAGAAGATTTTTTGGATGACAGACACTCAGAAGATAAGCAAAGAAAACCTGTTGTTGAAAATAAGAGATTTTACAGGGGATGTCTATATTTTTATGAAATTTAAAAAAAATTCCAGGAACAGGGTTCTGCATCTGTATCATTTAGTTTACCTAACTTTTTGATTGTACTAACTTCATTGTACTAATTTGTACTGAAATCCGTTTAACTGTTGAATCATGTATTTTTCAGGTGGCATTCCAGTGATATACATAAAGTACTCCAAGATTTTTCTGTTGGAGTCTAAATTCCTAGCAGGAATCGCACCATAAAAATACCACTTCGGAATGCACAATAAGACACAGGCTACCCTCTATCTCTTATGCAAAAATCCTGTATGTGTGTCACACATTTTATATCAGTATTAACGCCTTTAGTACTATTCCTGTTTTCTCTGCAATGACCAGCATCATCATCATTTTTAACTACAGACACATTAAATTTCTATTACCATTTCATCCATTAAACTGTGTACTGAACGATAATTAGCAGCCCTACAAAAGGATATTTCATCTAGTCATGGAATCACAGAATCACAGAATGTCAGGGATTGGAAGGAACCTCAGAAGACCATCCAGTCCAATCCCCCTGCCGGAGCGGGAACACCCAGATGAGGTTACACAGGAAGGTGTCCAGGAGGGTTTTGAATGTCTCCAGAGGAGGAGACTCCACAACCTCCCTGGGCAGCCTGTTCCAGTGTTCTGGCACCCTCACCGTGAAGAAGTTTCTTCTCAAATTTAAACGGAACCTCCTGTGTTCCAGTTTGTATCCATTGCCCCTTGTCCTACAATTGGTTGTCCATCCTCCTGACACTCACCCTTTACATACTTATATACATTGATGAGGTACTGAAGTGAATTAAGATACATTTTCCACACTGTCCCAAACTGCAATTAGCTTTTCAAGGGTGTATTTTTCCCTTCTCCTCCGAATTCTCGTGGCTCTCCTCTTTCCCCCCCTCCTCTTCTCCGCTTACAGCAAGGTTTTTCAAACAATAAATGAGTGTGGGTTTAATTTACGCCTTTTCTTACACCTTCAGAGCGCAGCTATTTTTAAAACGGCATTATTTTTTCATCACTTCTACGCTCTCTCATATTGAAATGGCTTTTCCCCTTCCCAAAGATCAAGCCGAGCAGCAGCTCCCCTCTTGCCGGGCGGCTCAGGGGGAGCAGCAGCCTGGGGCGGGGTGACCCCCTCGGCGCGGCCGCGGTGGAGCCGCTCTGGTGGAGCCGCTCTGGTGGAGCCGCGCTGGGGCAGGCGGCCCGGGGCAGCCCAGCGGGCTGTGCGCGCCGCTCACCGCCGTCGTCCCGCCGGTTCCGGGCCGGTCGGCCACGCTGGTTGCTGAGTTGGGCGGGAACNGGCACCGGCAGGCTCGGCCGCGCCGGCCATGGAGCCCTTCCCCAAAGACGGCGAGAGCGCGGCGGCCGCGGAGCCCAGCCGGGGCGCTGCCCCCTCCAGCGGGGTGGTGGTGCAGGTCCGGGAGAAGAAGGGCCCCCTGCGCGCCGCCATCCCCTACATGCCGTTCCCCGTGGCTGTCATCTGCCTCTTCCTCAACACCTTCGTGCCGGGGCTGGGTAAGGAGCTCCGCAGCCCCGGGCGCGGCGGGAGGGCGGCCGCCGCCGTGCAGCCGGACGGGGGGGTCCAAGGCGCGGGGCTGTGGGGCGGGCGTCTGCCGGCGGCGGGGCGCGCTCCCCACACCTGCCGCTACTTTCCCGGGGCCGCCACTCATCTCTGTGCGGAGCCGGTCCCCGCCGCGGCGGCAACTTTCCCCGACGGCGCCGGAGGGAGGGAGGGAGGCGGGAAGGAGCCTGCCGCTGCGCCCCGGCGGAAAGTTTTGCGGCGGGGGCTGGAGCGGCTCCTCCGCCGCGGGGTCCCCGGGGGAGCGGCCCCGCCAAGAGCCGCTTGCCCGTCCCTCGGGGCAGCGTCCGCGCCGCGCGGAGGGGGTGCGGGCTCCACCGCAGCCGTCGCGCCCCTTGGGCTGGCGCGTTTCCCGCGGCCGGCGAGCGGTGCCCGGGGCGAGGGGAGCCCGCCCGTCCCCGCCGCGTACCCGGCGGGGCTTGGCCGTGTGACTCAGGCGGGCACAGGCCGGTCTCCGGCTTCGGGGGCTGAGCATCCCCGCGCCTTCCGAGCCTGCAGGCGGGGCACGGCCGGGCGCTGGGAATCCTGTGGTTCACGGGAAAGGCTTCAGCTGTTAGGGCTCTTGCGAACTGTAATTTTAGGTAGAGGACCAAGAGGCAGAGTGCCCACATCACCCACCAGCAGAGGCGAGCTTTCAGAGCCCCTCATCTCAAGCTTCCTAAGGAGACCCCTTAAAAATGTCAGTCCTGTACCACTACTCTAAGGAACCGATGTCTGGAAGAACTGGGGATTCACAGTTTCTCCATATGAAGTCCCTAGTGAGTAACTCGGGTAACGCATTCCTAAACCGTGGCTACAATCCCTTCTACATTTCCCTTTCCTCCTTTTCAATTAGGAAATACTAGCTTACTACAACCGGGGCTGGTTTAACCACTACAAAGGCACCTGGAACACAAAGCTAAATACAAGTATTCTTGCTGCAAGCAAAACAATCACATTTAAAAAATCCCAAAGGAAACAAAACCCATCAGTCCATAGATTGAGTCTTTCACAGTTTATTCCTTGCCACTATTTCTGCTATTATGGTCACTGCAGCTTGCCCTGCTTTTAAAGAGCTACTGCCCTGCCCTTACCTGCTTCATGTGTTTCAGGTGGCTTAATTTTTAAATGAATCTCAAATTCTGAAAGTTCTGATTAAAGTATTACCTAAGTCTGAGTGGTATACTATGTGCAATGTGTACAAGCCGTTGGTATTCAGTGTGTTTGCTCTGAATGTGGATTCCAGAGGAAAACTTCCACGTTTTGAAATACTTCAGAATTTTCCCGTGAAAAGAACGGCGTTGGTGTATGTGCTTCCAGATGTAATGCTGCGTGCTCAGGTGTGTTGTTTTCACAGCCCTTGTGTGCAGCCACCTGAAGAACCTGGAGTGATGAATCAAACAGAAACTTTCTGTTTGAGTGCTTCGGTGGGGTTTCAGGTTATTGTTATTTAGCACTTTATTTCCCACCGTCTTCAGAGAGAGCTGTTCAAAGCCAGAGCTTTCAAAGTGAATGTAGTTTTCAGTTGGCGTTGAAGACACTACATCTTCACTGTAGACATACAAGAAAAAAAAAAAACCTGACTCACTATACCCTTTACCTCATTGGAATGATCTTATTCTTCATACTGTGCTGCTTTTCATAGCACACTAGAAAACAGTGGGGTTTTTGTTTGTTTGTTTGTTTGTTTGTTTTTTCTTTTTGTACAGGGGGAGATTAAAAAAATCCATTTTGTGCACTGATTTCAGTGGTACGTTCTGCCTGTCTATACCAGTGTTCCTCCTGATCTTCTGTTGCAAAAGTAGCAAAACAAGGAAACTAGAAATTAAAAGAAATCCTTCCATGTGGCATTCTCACAGACTGGCAAAAAGCATTATTTTGGAGATGCGTCCTAAACTCTGAATGCAAAGTGTAGCACTTTGTCTGTATGTAAATGAACCATTCTCTTAATGAAGCTGCTAATATCGTATGCATTTTCATAGAAAATTTACTCTGAGATGATAACTAGAATGTACATATTTATAATCTCAGCCACATCCTGTTGTATATCACATAGCCCACATACAAGGGGAAACAGCAGGAACACAAATATCCTGGCAGGAATAGTCAGGGTAAAAAGAGATCCTGTATCATTGTCGCACTTCAGCCATCTCGCTGAACTGAGCACCACTTGTGAAATAAATAATATTTGCTGTGGTGTGAAGTGTTCACATCTAGAATGTGAGCCTGTTCCCAGTGAAGTAAATGGCAAAATGCCCATCAATTTCTGTACTCCAGATTTATGACATGTTAAAATGATGTTTCGCAGGCTTGCTCTATATTTTCCTTGCTTAGGTGGAGAGTGTGACTGTGTTTAGGTGGTAATGGAAGTTCTCTATTTTTCAGTCCCTGAATTCATTCCTCATCTGTTTTGCACATAGTTGTCATTCTTGTGCAGACTCTGCAGTGTAATTGCAATGAAGATTCAGAAGCCACCAGAATAGACAAGAAAATGGGCAACAACAAATACAACAAGTGTTGTGCTGTTTGGAGACCAGTGCATTTGAGGTGTTCATTAATGCCCAGTACTTCAAACCAGTGGTATCCAAATAGGACTTGCACTCTGGTGCAGGCTGCCAAATACTCAGGCAGTCACAGCATCTGAAAGACTGTACGTTTCTTAGTTAGATTATTTTTCCTGTGTTACGGAAGTCGTCTATGAGGATGAGACCTGAGAATTTAAAAAATCTAGTTTATTTTTCCTTTATGCTATTTATGTTTTGCAGTAGTACTCTATTTGGACAGGAGAAGTAACACTTTCTTCTTTGTTTATAGTAAGTTTATTTTTTTCAGTTGGTTAATTTTCAGGTTTTATGTAGGAACCCAGAACTGCAGGTTTTAAGATGCATTGTAAACTGGCTTTTAATTACTCATTGCATTTATGTTACAAAAGCCTCAAAGGAAATTTTTAGTGCCCTGGGGATATGTTAACTTTTGCCTTGCCAAAATTTAAAATTCAGACCGATTACAACCTAAAAAAGCTTGATTAGCCCATCTATTTGTAATCTGTTTTGCAGAACAGCCTTGAAATGACACACTGTGATAGACACAACCGCGTGGAGGCATCCTGGACTGGAATTTTCTATGATCCAGTGCAGTCTTCCTCACCTGCATCCAATAGGGCTGCAGGGCTGGGCTGTAACGAAGGTGTCCCATGTGCAGGTTCATAAAAGGAGCAGAGAGCATGAAGGGGAGAAGAGGGAGCTGCTGTTCTCAGCGAGCGCTGTAGCAAAAACCATCGTGCTGTTGGCTGCTAGCATTCCAGCCACAGACACTGTGACTTCCAGTTTGGCTTAGATCTTCTTCTGGAGCAGGCTCTGACACCTCAGGGCCAAATCGTGCCGTAATGAGCTCTGGTGGATGGAAGATGATGACGCCAGCAGAGATAAATGGTGGTGTATCCTCTCTTTTTCCGTTCCACAGGACTGAGCAGTGTGCACCTCCAGCCGGTACGTGCTGCAGATGGCAAGTGAGAGAAGGGGCTGGCCGTGCCCTTTAGCTGGCAGACTGTGTTCTCTTGGAGCTGCCAGTCAGCGTGGGAGAAGATCTGGCTCCTTGTCATTCCCTGGGCTGATACATGGGAATCTTGCCCTCCTTCCTACCCATTTTTCCTTGCCTTGACATCACGTGTGTGGGAGGGGGGAAATGAAGGGAGAGAACTTGAGGGGAACATGAGAAGTGAGTGGAATTATCTGAAAGTATGAGGTATTCTCCAAGATTAATCCGTTCTGTTAGGAAGGGGGTGGACTTTTGGATCAGAGCCTGAATGATACATGTGTACTATTTTTGTGCAGAGAGTAATTGAAACACGTAGCATAAAATTATGTTAGTGCAAGGTAGGAGAGCAGCCACCCATGTGCCATGAAGTAGCCGGTGGAGATGATGACGATGAGTGACAGCCTCTCCCAGGCAGCTAGAGAAAGGAGGGATGATTCCCAGCCCACTGAACTTTTTTGTTCTGCGGTGTACAGCTCTCCTGTTCCTGGGTGTGCCAGCTCCATGTCACGAGTCTTCTGCTGTTTATTCTGCTTCAGTCTTGATAGTGTTCGAGGGCTAGACCTTCAGCTGTGTAAATATGGCGTTAATGCTCGATTTAGAGAAGCCAGGCGTCTGCAGAAGGCTCTCATTAGAAGCCACGGCTCTCTTCAGCAGAATGAGCTCACCAAAGAGCTGGATAGAAGCGCAGAACAGAACACTCAGTAAAGTTGCAGGGATGGGATCTGCATAAAATTATCAATACCGGGTTTATTTTTTTTTGTTAGAATGGTAAATAGATGCCTCAAGCAAACATCCATCGCCTTCATTATTGAAACAAAAAATTTCAAAGAAAAAACTCATTATCTACAGTAGGACAAATATTGCAGAAAAGAAATTGGGGTTTTTAAACATCTGTGCATTAAAATCTCAAACTTGCTTTGTCATTTATGATGCCTTTTAATAGTTTTCTTTCCCATGGCCATGAAAATCAGTGAATCTGGGTGATTTACAAGCTGATTTGTGGAAAACTAAGGTTTTCCAAATGTTGGTATGAAGTTGTGTTTGTGGACTTTACTGCTGGAATTCTTTAGCTAATGTTGCCTTTCATCCTCTGATGTATAGACCACAGGTAGCCTGCAGAAACAAGCTATTTGTTCATGAAATCATAGTTAAACAAAGCAAACCTGCTGTCAGTAGGCTTTGCTCTGTTGGGTTTTGTATTTTCCACTGAAAAGATCAAGAAATTCTTGATGGCGATTTCTTCATTGACTTGCACAAGGTGAGAAAGGAGACCTGTGATAAAACGTGTGCATTCAGGCTCCATTGCTGGTAGCAGTGCTATCAGCTGTGCTGTAGGTATTCCTTATGGTGAGGTAAAGTTGGGCACAAGAACAACTGAATCTGCAGGTTTCTACTCCTGCAGGTCCTGTTCTTTCCAGCAGGGAGAAGGCAACTGATTTCTTCCTCTTATTTATTTTTTTTTTCCCCTTAAAAAAAAAGAAATACAACAGAGGTTTAAGTGAGAAATTTAAATGTCTTATATAACTAACTTGGCTGATCATATTGAACAGTTACTCAACGATATTGCCAGTACAGGGTAGTGAGGAATATTTTTGTGCCATGAAGCGTCTGGACCATCTAGAATGACAAACAAGCTTGAAGAACTCAAAAGTGATTTGCAGCTAATTTGTGATCAGAATAAATGCCAAATTATTTCAGGTTTGTAGCTCCTTGGTTGAGACAACTGCAGTTTATGTATTCTGATCAGAAAAAAAAAAAAAAAAAATAGAGTTTTATCTCTGCTGAGGGATCTGGTGTGGCGCCTCAGTTTTAATGCAGTGTCCAATGGCACGCCCTGCTGTATTTTAGGAAGAAGGCTGCTTTCTGATTTGTGGCTGTATTTTATTAGCCCATGCTTGCTTGAATGCTTAATTTATTCTTCTTCTTCCTCCCTTTCCTGTGTTTTACACTGGATCCCTTCCTTAAGTTTATCCACGTAGCCATAATGGTCACTTATGTACGTGCCTTCTTACGCATCATCCTTCTATGGCCTGTGCTTTACTAACGCAGTTATGGGCATACACGGCAAAAGCACAGCAACGCCTTGTTCTTGACTACAGTCTCTGTCACAGTCCAAATATTTAGTACTCTTTATGACCTTTGGTCAGTTTTTGCTCCTCACTTGTAGTTGGTTAAAGTCAACTGGGGAGCTCTACCTGCATTTACGATGACTTTCTGGTTCATTTTCGCTGTCAAGCTGCGCACCAACCTAGTGCTGCTGCTCTTGCATTGCTGTCAGTGCCAGACCAACTTAAATGCAAACAAGTTTCTCTCCCCTCCTTCATACCTTCTGTTTCCATCAAAATAGAAGACAAAAGAAATGGCCAGTGATGTTTTTGTTCACTGTTTTTTGATCCCTGCTGTCATTGAAGCAGTTCTGTGGAGGTATTTATTACTTAATGAACACGTAAGGAGACAGGGTTTGCTCAGCGTCTTGCAGTCTCGTTTGTCATTTAATGCAATTTGGACAGATGTACTTGAAGATAAAGAGTGAAGGTGGGAGCAGACAGCAGAGAAGAGCTGTTAAATGGCCAAGTAAACCAACTGAATTTTAAGGAGTCTGGAAAGCTGTTCCAGACGAATGGTGTGACGTGGAGAAAAATAGAGAATCAAGCCCAGAAGGAGAAAAGTACGTTTGCAGAGATTTAGTGAGAAGGCCAAAGAACTGGAACTTCTTGCAGCAAGACAGAAAAGGAGTGAAAGGATTTGAAGGCAGAAGTAACTTGGATGAGGAGAGTGCTTTAGTCTGTGTTGCAGGGTGGAGGTGAATTGTTCTCCTGCTCTGAATCAGTGGGTGTCAGAGATTTGCCAGCTCTGATAAAACACCATTCCTTGCAGCAGTTTGTTGCCATTTTCTCTCTCTTCCACCATGAAAAGAGCATCAAGAGTTTGTGGAGCTGTTCAGGGTTGTAAACAGAGGAGCGGGAAGCAGAAACCAGGTCCCTCTGGTTCTTTCTTGCTCATCACATCGCATCCAACACCCTGAACACAAACACACCCGTAGGTGGCAGCAGCTGGCATAAAGCAGAAAGGTGAACTTAAGAATCTGTATGCAATTTTGAATTTTGTGGAGAAGCAAGTGATTGGATGGTAAAGGCGTTCTAAAATAGTCCCTAAGTTTGTAAAAGGGACTGGAGTTTGCAATTCCTTTATGAAAACTTTCATTCAGAGGTAACTTGGAAAGGAGAAAAGGAAAATAGCTTTCTTCTTGTTTTCTATGAGATATAAACTCAACCTGACATGTAACATTCTTTGTTCTGTCTTTGGATTTGTCTTCATTTTAGAACTTTGCAACATTAAAGTTACACAGTTGCAGCACTACAGTGGGTGTATGCGGACTTGGTTGTAGCATCTGCAAAGATGCTGGTCAATAAAAACAGAACAAAATAGAACAGTTCAGTTGGAAGGGACTTAAAATGACCATCCCATCCATGCCTGACCTCTTCAGAGCTGACCAAAGGTTAGAGCGTGTTGTTAGGGATGTTGTCCAAATGCCTGTTAAACACTGACAGGCTTGGGGCCTTGACAACCTCTCAAGGAAGTCTGTTCCAGTGTTTGGCCACCCTTTTGGTAAAGAAATGCTTCCTAATGTCCAGTCTAAACCTCCCCCGACACAGCTTTGAACCATTCCCACACGTCCTGGATGTGTGGATATTGTGGATATTGTGGTTTGACCAAGCGGGCAGCTAAACACCACGGACAACTGTTCGCTCACCGCCTCTCCACCCCAGTGCAATGGGGGACAGAACTGGGCGGGGAAGTAAACCTCGTGGGTTAACATGAAGTTTAATAGGACAGAAAGGGAAATAATAGTAACAATGACATCAATTATAATAGTAATAATATGTGAAACGAGTGATGCACAGTGCCATTGCCCACCACCCAGTGGTTGATGCTCAGCCCGGCCCCAGGCTGCAATTTCGCCAGGCAGCTTCTCCCAAAATGTATACCAAGCATGACATCACATGGTATGGAATATCCCTTTGGTCAGCCTGGGTCAGCTGTCCTGGCTGTGTCCCCTCCCAGCTACCTGTGCACCTGACACGGCCTGAGAAGCTGAAAAGTCCTTGACTACTGAGTAACAACTAAAACGTCAGTATGTTGTCAACATTATTCTCATTCTAAATCCAAACCACAGCACCATACCAGCTACTAGGAAGAAAATGAACTCTGTCCCAGCCAAAACAAGGACAGATACCAGGGAGAAGAGCTCAGCACCTCTCTCTCCATAACCCCTCCTCAGGAAGCTGTAGAGAGCTACAAGGTCGCCCCTCAGCCTCCTTTTCTCCAAACTAGAGAAACCCGGAGTCCTCAGCTGCTTCTCAACAGATGTTCCTTCTAGCCCATGTCTGGAAGAAGATAAACCAGTTTAGAGTGTTGTACCTATGTCTGGTACTTGGGATTTCACTAGTATAAAGGTTCTGGCATCTGGCAAACCCCACTGGCAATTAAAAACATTATCTGTGCCTTAAACGGCTTCTGCTGGAAGTCACTGCTCCAGCAACAAGGGGGGCAGAAAGGAATGCCCACCTCTGCTGCAGCTATTCCAGTTCACAGCCCGACACCTTATTTGCCACGGCAGTCAGAGCTCACTTGCCTTTGGGTGCTGTCTGTGAGCAGTTGTGGTGTGAGGCACGTGCGAGGCAGCTGGTGTGGCAGCAATATTCCTTCTCGGAGAGCTGGAGCCAGCAGCGCACAGCAACCCGAGACATCGCCGAGTGCAGGTCAGACCCAGGACGTGGCATCCATGCAGACCAGCCTCACGTGAGAAGGAAAAGTTTGTGTCGGCCAAGCTTGCTTTAGAGATTCCAAGAGCGTGAAACCTGGGTTTCCCTGGTTCTGCTGGAGATTGGGAGCTTTGTTAAGTGAAGGAGTTAATCCCTCTTCGCACTCTTCCCAGAATTTTTGAGCATTTGTGTTAACTAGGAGCCCCAAACTGAAAACATTGTAAGAGCCTGATAAAAATCATGTTCCATTCTACCTAGTTGTATTTCACTTGTTGGTTTCTGATGTTATAAACTTACTAGGTCTCATTGTGTGTAGTCAAGGGAAAAATAAGTAGATGAAACTTGAATATTTGATTTAAAACACTCATTTCCACAGATTTTTTTCTCTTCATCTTACCACTTAGAAGCTGCTTTCTCCTTCATCCAACAATTTGTTATAAAGGCAGTTCAAAGCTCATTTTTTCTATTCTAAGGGAGTTGCAATTTCTGTCTTAACTACATGACAGCCCCTCTAAAGGCCTAGCAGTGCAATCCTGACTGTCACAATATTTGGTGTTTCCTTAGAACCCCGTCCCCTGAGGCTCTTGATTAGATGAGAATTTCTGCTTTCTGGAGAAGAAAAATGTAACTCTCATGGCTTTGGAGCAGGATTTGAAGATATGATCCTGTCTCAGAAAAAAAAAAAAGGGAGGACGAGATAGAGGGGAGAAGGAACTAATTACACTTTTTTAAAATCTCAGTTTTGGAGAACCTGATTCATGATTTTTCAGCACCGGAGGATGGCAATATTATACTGAGCTTTTAAATTAAAAAAGTAGATACATTGCTAACTAATTTACAACTCCGCCAGACTAGGCAAAGCCATGGACACTCATGTCTTTGAGCATGAGATCTTGGAATATCCAGACTAGTAAATATAAATGAGATGGATGATGAAAGCTGATTGGTAATACACTAACTTACATTGAAAGCCACAGGATAAGCACACACAAAGGATATACCCAGAGTGGATCATGGTCAAATCTGGCCAGAGGGAAGAGTGAATACGATCAGTAGAGGAACCCTTGGAAACGTAATCATGTTCACTGCAGTGATTTGATCTGTATCACATTTTCAACTTCAGTAATAATGCGTATACAAAGGAATTTGCAGGGGACCAAGGCTGCCATCTTTGGGAATATGAACTGAAACGTATGAAAAAATAATTATCCAGCATCTCACACGCTTTTCATTTTTCTGGGCTGAGCTCTCAGTTTGCCACAAGCATTGATACATATCTACACAAAACTTAGAAGTGCTCTGAGTTTGTGGGTAAGCATTTTGCTTCAGTTATAACACAAGCAAGTTTGTAAAGAACACAAAGACTAAATGGTCAAATTAATTTTGAGATTGTGTTGGAAAAAAATTCAATGGAACCATATAAGAATGTTGTTTTAAAAAGTGTTTGTACATTTTTAGGTGTTACAAGCCCTTGAAGAACTGAGATTTTAATGAAGGTTAATAAACTAGATTATAATGAGCCATTGTTACAAGTTTACTGTGTTAAGAAGTTGAGTCATTTTGCAAAGTATGAATCACATTTATATGAAACTGTTACCTGAAATAAGCCAAATTATCACAGTAGTATAGCACTGTCCAGCTGAAACAGTTTTACTGTTTTAAGTTTAAAATACATTTTTTTAATATGCATAAGTCTATTATGTATGTCAATATGGTGATGTGAGATCTTGAGTTTAAATTATTTCTTCCTGATGTAGACAGAAGACCATTTATTGTATCTGTTTAAGCGCATTCATAAAATAATGGATTTTAAATTTAATAAATGAATTTTGTTTACTTGCTGTTTTAAAAGTACTTGCAAGACCTCTTCTGTTGCCATGACAATTCGATTTCCATAAACATGATTTTTTTGAGTGTGAATATCCAACACTGTATTTGCTGTGCTGTGTTGGGGAAAGGAGATGGCAACTTGACACTGTAGAAATCACTATGTGGAGAGTCCCCCATAGTCAGGCCTGTTTCACTGACATTGGTCAGGACTGGGTTCTTTATGGTAAGATGGAATAAGCTCTTGGATCAAGGTTTAGGTATTTAGATTCTCTGTAAATGGAAAGATTTTTTTTCATGTCTTCTTGCAAATACTGTTTTGGAGTCAGGAAGCTTTACGTTTCCTTACCACTGAAAATTGGTTCCAAGAATCTGAAGACTAAATTCTAGCTAAAAGCACAGCTGGACCTCCTGGGATCTACATGCACAAAGCAGTGTGAGGACATAAAACTCTCCTTGCCCTGCAGCCCACTCTGGAGCTGCTGTCCTAGCATCAGGGCTTCACGGAGGATTCAGGACTGTGAGAGAGGACTGCTCACTAATTGAGACGTTTGTGAGGTGTAGCCAGAAAATCCCTTTCTAGCTGTGGGATTGGCGTGGTTCCCCATACCTTCCTTCTGCCTTTGTAAAATGATTGCATCAAATCAGACCTGTTTCCAATCTCATTTGCACCAGACTAGTTATTGAGTAATCTGTTGAAAGAGAAACACTGGTTTTTATGTAGTTGGACAATTTAGTTAGTGTGGATTCTCTGGATTGGGCCATTAAGTTATCCCTCAATCTATTTAATTGTGAAAGCGTTGCCAAATCTTCCTGTCTGTATTGCAAGGATGATAATGTTTTTTGCTGCACATCTCTGTTCATTAGCACTGCACCCAACGAACTGTTCAATACCAGAGAAACCTTAGCAGTGGCATAAGAAAACAAATAATAAATTTTTAAAAAATAGACTCAGCATCACGAGATTTTTTTCCTCCTACTGAAATTTCATTGTGGCTACAGAAAGCTGGTGGGATGGTTCCTTGTCTCATGTAAAAGAGAGAAAAGAGCACAGAAAGTACAGTCACTGGCAATTGTGAGTACAAAAATGCTCTCTTGTTTTCTCTTTTAAATCTAGAAGGTAATTTTATACATTGACAACCTGAGTACTTGTTTCACTCAGTCCTCTGCTTCTCCCACACATCCCACAAAAACAACATTGAAATGGGTTCTCCTGGCACTCCTGTGAAGCTGGCTCCCTGAGATGACCTTTTATCTTGTTTACATTGGGCAGCTCTACATGGCGGCCTGATTTTTGTGCCTTGAGAGCTAGCCCCTTATATACTGCCGTGGGATGCGAGTGTTCTTTTACACCCATGCTGTAGAGGTGTAGGGAGCTGCACAAGTGCAAAGCAGAGCTTCAACCAAGCCATGGGTGTGGAGAGAATGGAGAGGACTCTGTGTTTAGCCACCAGCCTTTCTGTGTCACCAACCCATCTTGATCCAAGTAACTCCTTACGCATAAGGGTGCCAACATGCAAATTCTCATTTCCGTCAGAATTAAGCCTTGGTAATCCCACTTTGGATGGTAGATTCAAGGCAACCTGGTTAAAAGTAGGATCTGTCTCCTTGTGCTTTGTGCAGCTGAGAGAAGAAACCTGTGGTGGAGCCAGGAATAGAGTTTAGACCAAGCATTAGTTCCCAGGAACCACTCTTGCTCAGCAATTGCACGGTGAATCCTTCTTTTACTGAAGCTCTGATGAATAAATGGTAACAGTCCCTCCTTAGTATTATTGACACAGGAATAAAAGATTTTTCTTCTGTGTATTAGCTAAAATGTGGTATACGTGGTACAACTGAAAATCTGGCCCATGTGGGTATATGTTCTGCTCTCACACCAGTGCTTTCAATCCACCAGATGTTCTTTTGGTGCTCATTTACTCTCTGTGTGCCAAGGCAGAACTGCTCAGAGAAGATGTCCCTCTTCTAGTTGCTCTATGGACTCCAGGTCGCATCACTTGGAGCAACAAACATTTGAAACGGTGCAAAACAGGTGCAACATGTTCCCATTTCAAGGTAAACCACATGTCAGAACCGAGAATCCACAACATGCAGAGCAATGTGGTGTCGAGCCTATACAACAATTTTGCTTCACCTCTGCTCAGCATTTTTGCTGTTTCTTGTAACATGGAGCTGACACCGTGAGGTTGCTCCTGTGAATAAGTAGTACTGTCTGTAAATAGGAGTTGCAGAATTGAGCTCTTACATTGCACTTAAAACCAGAGAAGACTCTTCCTAAGTTGCAATACCAAGTAGGGCACCCATTGAGAACTCTGTTTCCCAAATTAGCCAGCAACCAAGGCTGAAAATCTGAGGCTGTTGCATCACAAAACTTATTCTGCTTTCTCTCTTACAAACATGGTTTTCTTTTAAATATTTGTGATACTTCATACACTAGTAAATGTTCTTTAGTATATTTTGTAAAAAGAACCATAGAATACCATGTTGTAGGGGACCACATCTGGTCCAACCTTTCTTGGCAAAATGCACGGTCTGGACAAGATGGCCCAGCACCCTGTGCAGCTGAATCTTTAAAGTATCCAATGTTGGGGAACCCACCGCTTCCCTGAGGAGAAGGGTGGCTGATTGTTCTCATTGTGAAAATTTTCCCTCTTCTGTCTGATTGGAATCTCCCCAGGAGTAACTTGTACCCATTGCCCCTCGTTTTTGCCATGTGATTTCTTAAAAAAAAGGAGTCTCCATCTTCCTTATAGCCACCCTTTAAATACCAGAACGTGGTGATACCTAAATGACATGAGACCTTATTCCAGTGACTGTGATTTAAGTCTCTCCTAAGAAGACCACTGTTTAGTGGTGTGAGAAGTGCTGAGCAGGTAGTTGAGCAGTGGAGTGCAGACTACACTCAAGTCCTGTTATGATCTAGAAATATGAAGGAAGAATTGTGTCGCACACTTAGACTGTTTGCAGTCCTGATGGAGAAGTCAGAGGAAATAACCTGCTGAAGATTGTCTGGCAAGTTGGTGGCAGAACTGGCAAGAGAATATATATGGACTTCTTGTAATTCAGTGCCTCAAATCGTGCAGCTGTGCTTTAGTGGAAACTGGTTTTAATGAACTATCTCCCAACACTCTTGGACTTCGTGTTTGTCAGGAATCAAGGTGTTTTCTGGACCGTGCATTAATGAAAATGCAATAAACAGGTAGGTTGAACAAGGCAGTTTGTAGTTTGGATATGCTGGTTACTCCCTCGTGTGATCCTGTGATCTGTTTTATGCCTGTGAAAGCTGCACACAAGGGGGACTTCAGCATGTTTGAGTTAGTACATGGCAAAAAACCCAAACCCAAACAAGCACAGATGCACCGTGGAGTTGCCATTTGAAAGAGCACTGATTTGTGCTGTACTTTGTAGTTTAGAATTAACAGATATTTGCAGTACATAGGCCCCACTGTATTCCTTCTTGTTTACAGCACAATTGTGTGCAAAATGGGGCCTCACTGTAACTTTAAAATGTACTGTTTAAAAATACGTCATTTATACAGCTGTGTAGGTGACCATGACACTGTACAGACAATGGAAAAAGAATGGGTCCTGTCCCAGAAGGTTGTGATAGAAATGTAACTGCAAGAGTCAGATCCGAGTTAAAAGAAATCTTAATAAAAACACCCAGTACAGTGTAATGAAAAGAAAAATATTTCCTTGAGTTATATGTTTAAAGGCAGAGTTTTAAAGGCACAGTTGGGACTTGTTTCTTAGCAACAGGGCTCATCTGAGCCATGCAAACACTGTCATGTTGGAAAAAACTACCCTCCAGAAGAAAGGCAGTATGAAAGGAGCTAGAAACATCGAATTTAGATGTCTTCCTGCTGTTGCAGGGGCATTTCATCAGCATTGCAATGCCTTCAGGCAACGACCAAGATCATTCTGATAAACTGTAATGATCAGAACAAAGAACTCGTCTTTACTTCTCTTCCTCAACAGGGAAGAATGGCAAAAATAACATTCAAAAATATGTGCATTGGTATTACAGAGATACCATAAACCTTAGTTTAGGTCCGGTCTTCCCTCTGTATCCATAATAACATGGCTATATTCTACACTGAGGGCATGGGAGTCCTGCAGAATGAAGTCCTTGCTCTGTTGTACCTCATACTGTATCCAGTACTAGATGTTTCGGAGGAAGATCTGTAGTGAAGAGAGTTGACTGCAATAACCTACCTGTAGCAAAAGCTTCTCATAAAGGAGTTGATTATCTAGCTGATACGCCAAAGCAGGAGATAATTTTTATTAGTATTATTTAGTCAAAATAGCTTAATGGCAAATGTTCCTTTTATTGGATGTGTTAGATGGGATTCATCCACCTGTGCATCTGAGTTGGTTGCCATTATAATCTGTGGGGAGGAATTAGGCACTACCACTGTGTGACTCATATCTCTCTAAAATAGGTTAAGTGAATCACACCCTCTGGGGGCTTCCGTCTCTTTTTTTTTTTTCCTCCTGACTGCAAAGGGTAACTGGCTCAGATTGAGACACCTCCCTTGCAGATATCTGAAGTTAGGTCAGATGAAAGCTACCCATTAGCTGGTTTGCAAAATAAGGCATTTGCTTTAATAGTTTCAAAATACATCGCGCATTGCCCACACATCTTTCTGGATCCCATCATGTCCTTACAAGAACTCATAAGTAGGTCTAACCTCCATGCTGTTTCCCAATGCATATGCATCTACCATGTCTCTTATAATCTGCATATTTTTGAAGCTTAGATCACCTTTCTTATGAGTCCTACATAAAAACCTTTACTTTCTGTGATTACTGTTATTGCCCTTCCCTGTAGCTCTTTGCTAGCTCTTTTCCAAAGCGTGTGTGTTTTGGGTGGTGGTGGCAAGGGTTTGGCAGCAGAAGGCTGCAGAGGAGTGGGGACACCTCTGTGAGAACCATGCATTGATAACCCATACTGACTCCTGACAGGAACTGCAGCTTGTGGAGAGCCCATGCTAGAGCAGATTTATCCTAAAGAACTGCATCCTGTGGAATGATCAACACCAGACCAGGGGAAAAGCATCGGGAGGAAGGGGTGACACAGAGGAGCTGCTGTGAACTCACCACAACCCCCCCATCCATCCACTGCTCAGAGTTGGGCAGAGGTAGAGGGATCAGGAATGAAGAGTAAAGTTGAAGCTGGGGGCAGAGAGATAAGGGGAGGAGGTGGTGTTTTGGTTTATCTATTTCTCACTATCCACACCTATTTTAATTGACAATAATTTTTTTTTCTCCAAGTCCGGTCTGTTTCTCCTTTGACTGTAATTGGTGAGCGATCTCGCTGTCTTTATCTCAACCCACGAGCTTTTTCATCTTGTTCTCTCCCTCTGTTCTGTGGAGGAGAGTGAGAGGGCAGCTGGGTGGGTGTCTGGCAGCCAGCCAGGGTCAACCCAACACAGCATGTCACTGGTTTCTGCAAAGCCGTTGTAACCTCTTCCATAGCATCTCTCCTCTAGTACAGTCTAAAGCCTTGCTAGCTTTGCTGCCTGTGGAACTCCTTGAGCGCATGTTGTCACTTCACTGTTCGTGGTGATATTTAGATCCCTTCTTTGGAGGATGTGCTGGATGCTCACAGTGTTCATTTCTTTATGCATTATCTGTGGTACAGAAAACATAAGAGAGGTCCTTGCATGCTCCATATCAGTAGCATTGAGAGCAGATATATTTATTGATGGGGGCTGACAGATGAGCTCAGATGAATCTTGGGAAATGTCTACAGCCTCTCCTTGCCTTTACCACAGCCAGCTAGCATGACACCTGGCAGTAATCTCTGGTTATGATGACCAATGTGAAAAGGTTTCCCTTCTCACTCTTCTGACTTGTGGGGCATTGTTAACTCCATCAGAAACTTGGTTGTGGCAGCTTAAGCAGTAATGGCTGAAGTGACAGCGTCTGTTCCATGCACTAGCTGGAGATACACCACCTCCCATCAAGAGATGGCAGATGAAAACATCTATTAGTACCCCAGTGCAAAGCCATGGTTAAAGTAAGCTAAATTTAAGTTTAGGAAAGCTTTAGTAAGATGTTGCACTGAATCTGCTATGGCACAGACATATGTTCCCCTCTGTTGCCTCTGATATGGGCTTATAACCTATACTAAAAAAGAGAGTAATTGTCTGGCAGCTGGTCCTCTTCAGCCTAAGCACTTGATAGTTCAGCGCTATTGGGCCAGTTCTACTCTCCTTAAGTCGTAAAAAACCCAACACATATCATTGGCACTGCTTAAACAGGAAAAAATATAAACTATGACAGCACAGGAAAGTGACTTTTCAGACAAACATTCTTTAATATCCTGTAGTATCTTCATTTTCTGGTTCCTACTCATAATCCTAATCTGTATGTTTCACTTTCACTATAGCCAAAAGCCTTGGAGGGCAGTGAAGCTAAACTAGGAAAACCAGAATTTGATCGAGTAACCTGACAGCTCTTTCACTATGGTCTCAAGCATGATTTAGCCTGAAATTCCTGAATTTCAATGGGAATTAGGTGCTTAAGTGTTTACAAAAGTCCATGCTTTTCTGTCTTTCTTCTTTTGTTCTTCAACGAAAGGAAGAGAACGCTAGCATACCTAATTACACACACATTCACAGGGGTATCATTAGTACTAATGAAATGCTAAAATAAAGAGAACTAGATGGATGGCTGCTGTTGGTCAGTATGGACGTTAGAAGAGAAGTGACAGTATGTTCAAAATAGAATAAGTAGAAATATATATGCAGAGCTATTTGCATATGTTAAAAAAATATTGAAGGATTATAAATAGTTTAGAGCCAGACGTTTGAGAAGTATAAGAGCTATGTTCGTGTTCTCTCCCTACTGAGCAGTTTGGCTCAGCTGTTCATCTTCACTAACTAGAAAATAAAAAGCTCTTTTCCAATAGACTTATATTGCCTTAATCCCAGATCTAGAAATGTGATGTTTCACATGGATCCCGTGCACGGTGCAGACTATACCCGTCTTGTATGATTTGCCACTTGGCTAGCAATGATGAGACTGAACTTTCCCACAGCACCAGGCAGGTTCTGCTTTGTAGAGCCAGCCAACGTGTCAGCAAATACACCAGCACTTCCTTCATAAGGTATTCTGTGATTTAGGGACTTCCTAACCCACAAGGTGTAACTGCGTCTTTCTGTCACAATAACCTTTGACTGACCTTTCTTCTATGTGCGTTTTGGATCAGTATTAGTTCAATTAGTAGTGTGGGGAGTCGATGATGCTGTCTTACTCCATCCAATCCTCTTCCCACTCTCATCCCACCCCAAATCTGGTTTTGCTTTGTCAGATGGGTGAAAAGGAGAGCAAGTTCCACATGACCCGTATCTACTAGCACCTGCATTAGCTTGAAACATCCTGCTGCCAGCTGTACCATCCCTCAGGAAGGGTGTGGTGGGCTTTGTGCAAAGCATCATTCCAGTTTCCAAACATTCAGCCGAAAGACCAAACATGTTTGCCTTGTTCCCTCCACGAGCAGAGATAGAGTTATTGGGGAGCTTAAGCAGCAGTATTTGTTCTGCTTCTGCAGGAACAGCTTGAGTTTGAGGCTCTTTCTGGAAAGGGCAGGGTGATCTGAGTGCTGGGCCCGAAACTCTGGAGCTTTCTGCAACAGCTGAGTACAGAGCAAGTTGCAAAGGCAAATGCGAAGATTTCTAAAGAGTCCTGAGCTGACTCTGATTTCTTGCAGGGGAATATAGTAGGAACTGCCAGGGGAGCTCTGCAGCCTTGAGATCACTCTGTGCTTAGCGATCCTTCACAAATCATGCATTGCGGGTAGTTTGGTGCACCTATACCCCAGGCCCACCCATGATTCTGATTTTCCTCAGCCCAGACACAAAGCGCCTGGTGCTTTTGGTGTGTGCAAAAATTCCTTTTCTATATTCAGCCTTGAAAAAAAAAGGCTTAGGGGAGACCATTTTCTAGTATTTAAAGGCTAGCTACAAGGAAGGTGGAGACTCCTTTTTCATAAGAAGTTGCATGGAAAAATTGAGGGGCAGTGGGTACAAGTTACTCCTGGGGAGATTCCAATTGGGCAGAAGCGGGAAATTTTTCACAATGAAAACAAAGAGCCACTAGAATAATTTCCCCAGGGAAGTGGTGGATTCCCCAACATTGGACATTTTAAAGATTCAGCTGGACAGGGTGCTGGGCCATCTTGTCCAGACTGTGCTTTTCCCAAGGGAGGTTGGACCAGATGATCCTTGTGGTCCCTTCCAACCTGGTATTCTATGTTTCTATTATACATGAGGAGTACTTTCTGGGTGAGAACTACAGTGGTCTGCATGACCATTAGGGACTTCCCATTAAGGAATTTGTTCAGTGGATCTTGACCCTAAACTTCCCTTCTTCCCTGCTGTCCTGTCTGCCAACTTGCTCTTGCCTTTCCCTGCGAGGAGCTGCCATAGGACAGTGGTTCCATTTGTAGAGCACAGTGTAATCGTTATGGACTTGACATCCTACAGTAAGCCCTTCTGCTTGGACTATTGCACTGCCCCAATTGCCTTATTATGTGAGACAGAGACACGTGCTTTGCTGTGGATGGCTCTGGTGTCCCAGAGTGTTGGTGGTCCTGTGCCAGTTTGTCTCCAAGAAAAGTTTAGTAAGACGCAGCTGCTTTGTGATGTGGTCGTAATGCATTGACATATTTGGATTTTGTATGGAACAGGCATTTTTTCTCCAGAAAATACTAATTGTAAAATTTAAGGTAATTTTTCATGCCTGCATCTAGTTAAACAAATGTTCCTTTGAATGACAATAACAGCCTTCTGCTATCAGATTGTTCTGTGTAGCACAGTCAGCTAAAAATACATGCTTATTTTTTTTCATTGCAGGCACAATAAAAGATGGCAGAATAGCTCTAATGTGTCAGATTGTTGCTTTTGTACAATACTGTACTAGAAATTTTGTAAATTGTGAGGGAAGAAAAAATGCTATGTTTTTATCACTAAAATGAGAGAAAATCTGATTATTTTAGATAGAAATGTGGGATTATTTAATGCTTAAGTGTAGGAAGCTCTAATGAATATAGAAATACACTTTAGGCACCTGTAGGGATTAGCGTAGAAGAATAAGGAATTCCTAAGTAGGAAGAGAACATTGTGGTATGTAGCAGTATATCAATGGTTCACTTTTTCAGAGGATGCACAGTTGCCCATGCTTTAAGGGGGAAGAGAAAGGGCATGGACTCACCACAGTTTGTTAGTGAACAGCTTGCTTTCTGCCACTACTCATTGAATTTGGGCAGGAGAAAGTACAGCTTTCTATCATTTTGATGGTTAGAACTACAGCTATTGATGTGTGTAAAGTAAGTATCTGACTTATTAATTAGTCTTAAAAAAATAAAATTAGAAAAAAAGAAATCACACAACAGTGATTTAACGGATTTAGCCTTTGTAAATTACTGATATGGATAGGGACATTTGTTAATTACAGAAATAAAATGTTGCAGCAAGTTACCTTGTATCACACAGAAAAATCCTTAATTCAAAGGTAGGGCTTTATGTTGCAGGGTATTAATATGTAACTAATAACAGCAACAGATGTTCATCAGCTCCAAAAGCTACGTCTTAGAGTAGACAGCATTTGATATGGTTTGGGAAGTAGAACTGTGGCTGGAGAGTAGGCTATAGTGATTGAAGTGAGTGTAAGGAAAGAAAAGCGTTGGTCTCGTTGCTGTGAGAGAGAAAAAGGAAGAGTATTTAGGGTGACCTGAATGCAAGGGAAGAGGAGAGGAAGGAATTAAATATATAATTCTTCTCCTTTTCATTTGCAAGACTGATTGATGGTGAGGTGGTGGTTGGTGGTGTCACCAGCGAGAAACATTCACTGTGCGGGGAACTGGAGTTTGACATCACTGTCTTCAAGTTAAGACAAGAGGATGTTCCAGCAGAGATACCGGTAAGACTGGGTAGGATGTGGCAGAAGTGTCTTTCTAAAGTGATGGAGTTGCCCAGAGAGGTGGTAGATGCCCCATCCCTGGAGACATTCAAGGCCAGGCTGGACGGGGCTCTGAGCAACCTGATCTGGTTGAAGATGTCCCTGCTCATTGCAGGGGGGTTGGACTGGATGGGCTTTGCAGGTCCCTTCTAACCCACACTATTCTATGATTCTATGGAGGGAACAGAAAACAAGTGGAAGGGGATTGCAGAGGCTCAGTCTGTGCCTCTGTGAAATAGGAAGAAAAGATGGCAACGTAGAGTAAGAGATGTTGAGGACACAGTAGGGGAGAAAAAAAGACAGAGAGCCCCCAAGGGGCTCTAGAGCAGCTTCTGAGCCAGAAATACTGCAGGTGAAGCAGAGGTCCTGATGCTCACCCAGAGTTTTTGCAGTTCTTAGTGAGAACGGTTTGGCAGAGGGGACAGAAACCTCATTTGTAAAAGAGCAGAAAATCAAGGTAACATTGCGACATTTACAGGGCAAAGGGAGGAAGGAAGGTGGTGAGGGTAGCTGGAGAGACAAGTGGAAGCTGCATGACTGACACAACTCTGTTGAGATGGCAGAGACCTTTTTCTGCAGTGGAACAAAGCATAGTTCTCACCTTCGTTTCAGCTGTGCAGTCCCATAAACTGAATACACGTCATAGTGTGAATGCTGATACAGAGAATCCAGGCCAGAAATGAGCTTAAACCACAAGAGCTGTCGGAAGCTGTGAGGTCTCCTGAGCTGGATAACCAGCTGTCCAGCTTCTGGGCGCGAGGTGAGCCTGGAGACCCTGCCAGAATCGCTGGGCACCTCGGTCCTGCTCAGCTGGGGAGCGAGGAGAGCAGCACTGGCTGCTGTACGGAGCAGAGCCGGTTCCTCATACAGCACAACAGACTTGCTAAGAAGTTAGGGAAGTGCATGTATGCATATAGGATCAATCTTCTACAATTTCTAATTCTGCTCGAATTGCATGGACGCCTGTTTGTTAGCCCTGTTCAGGTTTCTGTTTGGATTTGATTCATCAGCCTCACACAGAGCAGCAGGCACATAATGTTTGCCACGGCCTGCTACTATTGTTTAAAAGAACTGTCTTTCTGCTGTTTGCACTTCTGAATTGCTGCCAAGATCAGGTTAGACCCGATGAGCCAAATTAATCCCCTGTGTAACTATGGCAGTGAATGGATTTATGTTGGAGATGAATCTGGGCCTAATATAGATGTATTTTTTGGCAGTAGGAAAAGAACACCGACATAGGAATGAATAAAGGTTAGATGGATGGTTCCTCAGCTTAGCCTGCCCTTTCAAGAAGCGTTTTGCCTCTACACCCACTCCTTCTTTCCAAGGAGATGCATTCCTTTGCTTTCCCTGCTGCTTCCTCCAGAGTCCGGAACCGGGGGAGTCATGAAAGGTACAAATGATGGTTCTTGGTGGGTTGGAGGTTATGGAACTTTTTGAGCTGCTCTGGAGACCCACAGGCTCTTGAGAGAGACAGAACATAACACCAGTTCCCAAGAAGATATGGCAGGCTTATGGGGATATTCAAGGACTGCAGTACGAGCTCTTTGGGACAGGGAGGATCTTCTGGGACCCACACCTTGCCTGCCACAAGGAGGTCCTGGCCCTGGCTGGCACACAAATAGCAAATGTGAATTCCCTTTCCTCTGCAGGGCTGGTACGCCCCAAACCCAGCCCTGTTCAGAAAAGGCATGGAACACTGGGTGAGAGCTGACCATAGTGAATTCTGGTTTATCAAACTGAACGATGTACGGAAGCAGAAAAACATCTTTATTTAGGTTGTGAAGTCTTGTGTTGCAAGGTCAGGGTTGGTCCTCTGCCCCCAGTCTGGTGGCTTCTCAGTAGGGCAGGAAAGGGCATTTAAAAGCCTGAATCTCAGATACACCCTTTAACATTTAGATAAGTGCTTCCAGCCGTCTCGCGTAGGAGAGTTGAACCATTTTACTGTTGTCTCTAACCTTATTTTAATCGGTTCAATATGAGAATTATAAAAAGGTGAAACTATGATAATTTCCATTTTCTCTTTGTATAACACCTTTCCCTGGTACATCTCACTCCTTATAAATCTTCTCTAACCTCTGAAGAATGGTGTCCTTGAATCATTGAATAATAGAAGCACTACTTCTCATATTTCACTCAGAATAGTTACATGCTATATTGTGATGTTGGGAACTCAGTTCTTTGCAATATCTATAAACAAATGCATGTGCATTTTTATCTAATGCTGACTGGTAGCCCAGATGGCAGATATTGGAAATTATTTAGTAAAGGGAAAAATCTGTCATGTAATGGAAGTGTAAATTGGATGCTATTTGCTGCAAATTGGGAGTGCAAGAACCCCTAGAGATGGAGGTGTGCAGGGGCACTCAGATGAAAAGGCCACATGTAAAATTGAGTAAGCCCACTTACATGGCTGTGCAGAGGCCTTGCTGGACACATCTCAGCTGGCCAATAGGCATTAACTGTTTGTGGATAACCCAGCTCCTGAACACGACCCAGTATTTGTCTGTTTCTGACTCTGCTCAACCAAGCTGCGGTTTTTCCCTTAGTTTTGCTTTCAAAAAAAAAAAAAAAAAGAAAAAAAAAAAAAAAGAAAAAAGGACTAGACTGCAGAAATTATTGTTTTATCCAAGTCAATATTTCTTTTACTCTTAAAGAAGGCACTTCTATATGAAGCACTATTTCCCCTTGGTACAAAGGCAGCTCCCCTCAGAGACTGGCTGAGCTGTTTGACCAGGGCATGCAGGTGCTCAGGGGGGACAATGTCCAAGAGCCGGGGCTGTTGGCTTGAAGTTCACCTTTTTTGGCATGACCAGCGTCTCATAAACATGCTTTCTGCTCTAGGTGTACTGATTGCTATGAGAGTAATTGCACCTGATGTTTAAGAACCAGAACAGCTCTTCAAAAATAAATTGAAAAATCATGAAGAGCCCTTTGTTCAAGAGCTAAGTTGTGTAGTGGCAGAAGGATATGGCTCTGGGAAAAGAACTGAGATAGATCAGCTAAGCCTTGCATAGAGTAGTTAAAGTTACTGAAAATCATAGAATAGCTGAAGCTGGAAGAGGCTTCTGGAAGTCATTTAGTCCTTCCTCCAAGTGGGTTAAACTAGAGCAGGTTGCTCAGGTCCTTGTTCACAATGTCACGGAGTGACCTATCTGCTGATGCAGATATGGTACAGTAACCTCCATCATCTCTGCATTTTCTCCACCCTAATAAGAAAAATCTTCCTTTTAGAAAACTATGCTAGCTGGGCTGAATTAATTTATCTTGGCTGGTGCTCGTATTCACAGAATCTGTAAAGTCATGGGTCACTCCAGCCTGCTCTATTTATGGAGCCTGCACTGGGGTGATGTCGGGCACAAAGTACCACAGCTCACGTCTCCGCTGCCCGCAAAGACTTGCTTGTGTTGGGCTGCCTGGGGCCTGCCCATGGAGAGCCAAAAAGGCTCTGGAAAACTCCAGATCTTCTCCTCATCTCCCTCATAGGAGCAAGACTGTGGAGAGCAGGTCATGCATAGATGCTCACTCTGGCTGTTTGCTTCACCTCTACAATTACAATTATTCCTCACCAAAGAGAGCGTGGACTGGTTGCATCCCCGCTCTGTGTGGATCCCTGTGCTTCTCCTCATCCACACGGCTCTTCTACAGGATCGGCCGTGTTTGGATCTGCTGTTCAGGGATGTTAGTGTGGGAAATTTCAGTTAAAATGGATTCCAGTTAAGCTGCAGAAGGTGTTCCCTACAGTTTTGCTGAACAGGGTAAGACAGCTTTATATTCTCCATTAGGTAAACTATCATGAAACGAGATTTTTGTTTATTATCTGTCTGAATCATTTGAAGGTACCAAAGCCAAACTTCGAGTGTAAAGTGTCATCTCCTAAATATTTCAGATGTCATATACATGAGTAAACCAGCAACTTTGCAGTGCTTTAGTAGCTAAAGTGCTTTACCTTTCATCTAAGAAAGAATAGAAGGTTTGTGCCTTTAAAAAGCAAGACCTGCTCACTGTTCGACTTACAGTTGCACTGAACAAAACAAGAGGGATATGGCCTTGGCATATCAGGTGCATGAAAGATGGCAAATTTCCTGGGACAAGGACTATCTGAATAGAAAAGGCACTTGAAAGTAGCAGTTTTAACACCTTAATAATTTTACTCCAACACTACAAGAACGAAGTTACAGCTTCAGAATTATTTAGCAAGCAGCTGCAAAGCCAGGCCTCAATTCTGGTCTCCCAAATCATATTCCAGGCTCCCGAGTGCAGCATTATGTCTCTGGGCTATGAAGTGCAGCTCTCTCATGTCCCCCTTAAGTCCCTACTTGAGACGCTTTGGCTCATAAAGTGCATGCATCAAGTTCTCTGGATTAAAAAAATAAAAAAAGGAGTCTTTGTGTTAGTCTCCTGCATGCTTATCACTGCAGATCTCTGAACATTTATGTGACAGTTTTGTTTTACATTCCTATACTACTTAAAAGATAGCTTGTACTTTGGAGGCTGATGCACTTTATTACACTTCCATTTCAGCTGCCTTAGTCTGTAGCAAAACCTCTAATTGCTCTGCATCCCCATCTAACTTTCTAATAAGATTAATGCTGCCTTGTGTCTCAGTAGTCCCTAATTAACATGATTTGCCTTCACAGTTAAGGCCTCCAGGGTATCACAGCAAGCTCAGATTCACCGCTCGGTGAATCTTAGAAGTAGTTAATCTATTCCTCCACTAGCAGAGCAAATGCAGTTAGGTAGCTTCAAAGGGCTGAATTAGTTGCAAGGCAGCGATCAGAAAGACGGGAGAGGCGGCAGCACAGCTGCAGAGCTCACCTTGAGCCCTGGCTGCTTGGCTGGATGCAGACAGGCAGGGCAGGAGAGACCCGTACACTGCCCTGTGCCTGCTGCTTTCCTTCTGCTGGATCAGAGCACCCCGAGATGGGCGCTATCGGCACTTAATTAACCTGTGAGAGGGCACAGGCAGCAGAACAAGTGAGCGTTTGATCTGGCTGCACCCGGTAAATCAGTGAGTGTCCTTCTGAGCCCTGACACCGGTGTGGAAGCTGAGACTGGAGCATCATGCCTGCCCACCTTCTGTGCCTGATGAGAAACAGGTTTCCCTGGTACAGGCAATTAAGAATAAACTGCAGTTCATCACTGTATAATTGGCTAGAGCCTTTGTGAAAGCTCTTGAGAATCCATGGCCTTTTCCTCATTATTTTTCCACTGTTACGCATCTCTTATTTCTAGAGGCTTTAGGAACTGGAGGTACCAGAAAGCCAAAAAGCTTTCCTTACAGGTTCAATAGCCACTCTGAAATAAGGAGTCTCTCTGGAGGTTCAGCTCTTGAAGGTTCCAGGTTTGTAAAGTCTGGATGAAAAGCCTCAGTCAAATTATTTCAATATCAACAGCACAAAACGGAATGGCTCAAAGTTCGTTTCTGTATGTACACCAAGAAAACAGAAAACAGATTTTTAGAGGTGCTTGAGAATTGTGAATTAAGATCATAGGCTTAGAAAGAAGAGATATTTTAGTGGAAGGTTGTTTCTCTCTCCTTGGTTCCTCTGTCACTTGGATCCCGAGCTCCTGCAGCAGGTGGGTGCAGAGCAGCCTGGGACTGGGAGAGCTGTGGCAAAGCACCCAAGCTGGTGTTGCTGGGTAGCTGGTGGGAGGAGAGGGCAGCGCAAGGTGGAATAAGCACCTGGTTTAATAGCAGGCAGCACAAATACAGAAAGTTCTACATGGCAAGAGACAGCAGAGAGAAAACAGCGAGTAGAGCTGTTTCCATGAAACAGAGCTTTTAAGTTGCTGATAAAATTACAGAGCAGCAGGAATGCATCCACTTCGGGCAGATGAGCTTATAGCAAAGTGTCCTATGCTGTAAACTGTGGCCATGCCTTTTGTTCTCCCTTTTGTTTGTTGTTATAATTGGAAGCCAATTGCATTATTTCTCTCGATGATGGCATACTTCATAAGAATGCAAATTAATTAAAATTCTCTCCTCATTCCATTAGCAAAGAAAACAAAAGGAAGCATCGAGCAGAAGCAAGGTTGCAGCATCTCAGTTCTTTTCACAGCAGTATCCCTGGCTAGCAGCAGAACCAGGGACATGTCATTTAACCTCTCTGGCCGTTTGATCCCTGTCTAATGTGCAGGCAGCCTGTGGTCTGCTTCGTAGCAAGTATCTACCTTACAAAGTGCAGAGTGCTACTGAGGATCCATATTAGCTTTAAGCAAGCCAGTCTAGCTGTGGGCAAGAAGCAAGCCAGGTGAGTTTATGTAGAGCTCAAGCTGCTAGACTGCTCATTGTGCCCAAAGGATGCCTTCTTTACCTCCAACAGAGCATCTGTCTGTACCACCACAGTCAGCAGCGCAGGTGTGGTGAGTAGGTACGGTGTGACATGGGCAGCCAGGGATTCTCCGGTGACCCAAACAGGAGCCAGAAGAGGTTGGGAAGAAAGATGACTTAGTGACATACTAGTGTTACATCAGGGAGGAGCTGGGAGTAAGCAACAGATTGCTGTTGTGGTCAGAGAGTTGCCCTGAGTATCGGCTAAGACTGGCAAATAATTTCTGCCTGTAGCATTCTATTTTGGAAATATGGCAAAAGGTTATACTTCTGGTGTAGATGGGCTTATCTTAAGCAATTACTTTTCTGTGAGCACTGGTATTGTTTGGTGCACCCTCCCCCTATCTAGGTTTCTGTGCAGTAATTTACGCCCTCCCCTTTTTACTTTTGAGAAATTATGAATTTTCCTCAGTGGTTCATACTGTTATAAAGCACGATGCAAAATGTCAGCGGCGGTTCTAGGACTGCATCTTTTATATAAAAGGGGAAAAAAAATAGTTGGCGAGTCAGGCAGGTGCAACTTGGAAAAAATAATTCAGCAGCAGCAAGTCCTGGCAGAAGCCTGAGGTCTGCTCCGCCACTGTGGATTACACAGTCAGGCCCCACATCGCTCTTCTGTAGACTCCAACCTCAAATACTCCAAGCACACCCTTGATTTTTAGCATCAAGTCAAGAGAATTGAACCATAAGACTGTGTTGGAAAACTTCACCCAAGGATTGTGGAATGTCTGTCAGTGGAACGAGCTGTACTGCAATCTCACTATTTATGGGTGGCTGCTTTTAAGCGTTCAAAACATTGCAGTGCAGTAAAAATAATGCCGATGGCTCCACGTATAATTAAAGCTTTGGTAAGTCACTTCACTGTCATGCAGCACCCCCCCCCCAAATGTAATCTAAGATTTTGCTGTGTATTTTTAGCCTTGGAAATCTGTGAAAGTTTGTTGTAGTCAAGGTTTGAAGTTCGTGTTAAAAAACTCCGCATTTTCAGAAGAGTTAACTTTTCCTAAAGCATTAAATATGAGAAAAATCTAATTTTTGATGCAAAGGCAGTGCTATCTTACTTGCACGTGGGCTGCCTTCTGTAGATGCTGCATAAACACTGTCAAGTCTGTTCTGACCACATGACACAAACCTACTAGTAACAAACAGATGCAGAGCTCGGTGCCAGAGCTACAGCAACTGTGATCAGTCACGGGCATATAACGCTTTGGGACATGCTGGACATTCTTCATGTATGTAGGGAAAACAGAAAGCTAATCCTATATACATCCCACCTTCTGCAGACTTGGGAACTGGAATAAATCCTGTGGAGACAAGAATTGCAGACACCAGCTCTCGCTTGTCAAGTGACTGTGTATTTTTGTTAGCGGTGAGGCCAAAAGGCCTGGACAGAGCCAGAATTCACTTTGAATGTTCTTCTGATATAGAAGGGGAAAAAATAAAAACATCACGCTGGCAGAAGCTAAAAAAGCATTTTTAATAGCAGGCCATGGAGGAAAATTCACGAGCTACTCTCCATGGCAACATTGAGGTTCTGTCACATTTGCTGCCTCCACTCTCTCCTCCTTCCCTTTCTCTTCTCCCTCTCTTACACTTCAGTTCCCGCTGTTCCTGCCCAGGTCCTGCCCACACTGCTGTCCACAAGACCTGGCATTTGCCGGCAATCCCTTTGCTGCCACGTGGCTGCACGTCATCCGTGTTCTCCCCTTGCAGCAGTGCTTGCTACACCTGGCCTCTGTGCAGGGAATTCAGACATTTTGGGGTTTTTTTTATTCCAAGAGGTGATGCCTGGGACCAAGCAAGCCTCCTGTTTTCTAAGCTGTCCACTGTTCCTGCTCTTCTTCCTCCTCAAATTGTTAAAGCCACCGACCTGCCCTAGCCCCCTTGCACTGTGTTGGGCAGGGGTAGACTTTAGCCTGTGTGGATACTGGGAAGAAAGCTTGCCAATGGCCATTTAGTCGGATTTTAGCCTAAACCCCAAGCTTTTAAGATGCTGTTCTAAACTACCTTTATTTCTAGAAGAAAATCAGGTAGTTGCACTGAGTGCTGTCTTACTTCCATGGCTGAAATGTACTGCAAGGGAAAGGACATAGGGGATGCCAACGACAGAGTGCACATTCTCTTGGGTGGGACACCTAATCCTTGCTGATGCTGTGGCCTTGTGTTGTGGTCTTGCCATATCTGTATTCTTTATATTTCAAAAGAAACAAGTCAAGCACCCACTAACAGGTGAAGAATAGCTGTGTAAATGCCAGCATCTGTACCCTGGACTAAGCACTGGCCTCAGCCCCTAGCAGCAGCACGAATTCTTCAGCGCTCCCAAGCTCCTCAGTGCAAAAAGGCCACAGGTACTTCAGCTGGGAGTGCAGCTGTAGCTGCGTGCACTGATTTTCGGAGGGGGCTGAATGGCAGGTGGTGTGATGTCTTCTGTTGCTTGCTTTGAATGTCTCTGAGGAAACTGGGTGGGAACATGCCTCCTGGCAAAGAACATCTTGCCACAGAGCCAGGCACTTGAGAGCGGTTAGCTTCCTCGGGAGGACGCCCTCCAGCCTCTGCACCTCTGCTTTTGCTGCAGACCAGAGAGGTTCGCAATCACAGCTCTCTGAGGAGGCTGTGAGAAGAAGAGGCATGGTGGGACCCTGACACGAGCGCTGCGCTTGCGAACTGCGAGAGCTACAGTAGTTCACATGCAGGTACATCAAATGCTCTTCTGGACCAGCCTTTTCTGTTCAGATTGCTGCAGCAAGCTTGAAGAGAAAGCACTCTTCTATCAGAGGGTTTAGGTGTTAGGCTGTGCTGGCAGGTTCTCTCTGATACAGCTTAAGCCCCACTGAGTTCCAGTGAGGGCAAGACTGGGGACACTGGTGAGGACTCACACTAGCCCCAACACTTCCAAGGAGTTTTTGACTGGTGTCTGTTTTCTTAGAGACGGAAACAATTCTCTGCCTTAGGAAACTTAAGTAGATAGCCAGCCTGAGCTGCCTTATTTACTCATAGTGCCATAGGGGAACATCTTAACCTCCAGGCTTCTGGGAACAGAAATGAGTGTTTCCCAGCTTCTCCTCTGCCCCAGGCTTTTGTGAGGTAGAGACCATGACCAGGAACAGCTGCTCCACATGCTGCACCTGACTGCAGTAATTTGGGTTTCTGCTGTTCCTCCACCTGTAACAGGGCAGCTCATTAGATGAGATTTCCTTACAGCAAAGATGCTTTCTGTTGTGAAGTTTCACATATCTGGTAGTCAGTAGGAAGCCCACTAATTAAAAAGTTATTTGTGTGCTCAAATTACTTATACTGTCTCCATCAGTGTCTTGTCTTGCTCTGGTTTGCACCCTGACTCCAACCAGGCTCCCACTTTTGATGTTTCTGGCAAGGCGCCACTATAAGTTTGCTCACAGCCAGGTCCTCCACATGAAACATGCTGAGCTGTGTGTCTGGCTGAAACTCCTGCAGAAGTGCCCAGGATAGGTTTTCTTGCAAAAATGTGAGAGAAAAACTTCTCTCATCCAGCTTAAGATATTCCATGACACAGTTGCTGCTGCGCTTAGCATGGAGGAGACTGTGCTCAGGACAGGCCGGGGGCTGGACCTCATGTCTTCTTCCGCTGTGGATGAGTGACCCAAACAGTAGTAAACCAGGAGATCTCTCTCCAGGGTGTGAGTTTTTCCTCTAAGAGGAAAAAAAAAATATTCTTCTCTCATACTATTTTGGTGTACTCTGTGAGGCCAGGAACCAGCAGGTGATGCTCTTGGGAAGGCCATGGCTGCCAGGGTATCAGCATACACTGGAGACAGGACTTTATCCTGAGTGACAGGAGAGACGTGGCAAAACCCCCTCCTTTGTCTCTCCCTTTACAGTGTTGTCCTACAGATAACACATCCCCTTCGTGTTCCATGGGTTAAGCTGTTGAAAACAAGAAGCCTTCCGTATTTACTGGTGCAATCTAAAAATACTCCGATCCTGCTGGCAGCAAAAGCAAACACAAGGTCCCAGGGACTTTCTTCCCTTGCTGAAAACAGCATGCAGTGCCCTGTCTGGCAGACACTGCCACAAGTGAGACGAGATGAGTTGAAAGAGCAAGCTTGGCTTCCCATCCCCTCCCATCCCATCCCTTCCCCCCGCACCCCATCCGATCCCATCCCAGCCTCGCCGCACATGACACCTTCATCCTCTGCCCCACAGCTGTCCCAGGAGGACAAACCCCAGCTGCCCCCATCCCTCTGCCCATCCCCAGACACCCCCTGGCTCTGGGTGCCGGGGGCTGTATGGCTCAGCCAGGTGATTGCCATGGGCCTTTATGCCCGGTGGGTCTGAACAAACAGACTCATTAGGTAGCATTGGACGCCTCTCCACCACCCCCCGTCTGTCCCCAAAGAGGCTGTGTTAGTTCATTATTTAAAATAATCCCAGATTTTACTGTGTTTGGGATATTTTTCATTGGGAAGATATAAGAAATGCTTGATATAATTTACTTATGCTGGCATACCTGTGGGAGCTTTTAGTTTACATCTGCTTGCAGAATTAGTAGTCTGTGTTTGCTGGTTACACTCACAACCTGAGACCTTTTGGGACAGATGATTTATTTGGCCAGCATCATCACAGCTGCAGTTTGCATACCAATTTTATGATTTCCAGGCGATAGATTTTCAAGTGTTTGAGTGCTTGGTCAGGAAGAGAAATGGTTCAGTGCCCCAGCTCTGATGCAGCCAGCTGGTATCAGCAGTTACAGCTTTTTGTCTTCCTCCTCACCACCTCTCTGCTTCCAGATGCAAATGCTTCCATATTCGGCAATGTGTAACTACGGTGGTGTCTTAAGGGGAAAACATCTACTTTGGCAAATGCATGTAAGGCTCTTTCTTCTGCTTCGAATTTTAAAGCCTACGTGGACAAGAGGAAAAATATTTCCATCTTTTCTCTGCTGGCATGTCTCAAGTCTTGTATTTAAAAATGCCAACAACCTCCCGAAGATGAACTAATCATAATTACTAAAGAAAATGCACTGGCATTGGAAAATGAATTGCCTCCTGTGAGTGAGCAAGTGCCCTGAAGAGGGAATCAGAAGCCGAAGTTCATGAGGTTTTAATCCTAGTTTCTGTATCAATTCCCTGTCCAGAGAGGGACACTTAACTGCTCTGTCTGCTGTATTCCCTTCTGAATGGCACTAGACTTTAGCTTAGTCACTGTGGTGTTCAGGGGATTAATTAGCTAATTCAGCATCTCACTCTAATGATGTAAAAATCTTAAAAGCTTCACTGGAAGGATTTGAAGCTGTATCTTAAGAATTATTGCTCATTTATGACCTTTTTTTGCAACAGATTTTGGAAGAGTGAAAGGTAAGGAGACAGAAGAAGATTTTCATTTGAAGAGAGACATGCACTTCCATTTGGCAAGATTTCACATCCTGATGGAAGAACGTAAACACCCAGTTTCTGATCTTGCCTCGATCCATATTTAATCTCAGAGAGTGTTGTGGTGTAACTTTGCAGAGAACAGTTTTAGGAAGCACAAGGGAATATTCCGGGCTTTCTTCTGCCTTGGAGACACTATAAAGGAGGAAAAAACTAGGTGAAGTGGGGCAGAGATCTCACATAATCCCACACAGAGGTCACAAAAGACATGCAAGACAAAGCCACAGAGCAACAGGCAGCATGTCTTTTAACAGGCAGTCTGGAGATTTATACAACATCCTTTGGGATTAAAATTATTTCCCCTTTCCCTCTGTGCAGACCCTTTGGTTTTGGTGCATAAGGAGGTGAAACCCTGCCCGGGAAAGCTGAACAGTCCGAGTACAAAGCCTGGGGAGTCATTTCTCAGCTGGGCGAAGATGCTGCTGGTGATGCTCTGCCACAGGGCTGCCTCCCACCCCCAAGCATCCCTTGCCTGCCCCCCTCGCCCTGGTGCTGCTCCACGGCGGCTTTGGTGCACGGCAAAGGGAGCGGGTGGGAGGATGAAATTGGATCCAGCCAGCGGCAGGAAGACGAGCGGGGTTTTAGGAGCTGGTGGAGTGTTAGGAAGATGCTGGAGTTGAAGCCTGCAGAGGATGGTGAGATTAAAAATAGGCTGTAGCCAGCCTTCCTCAGCATTTCGGCATCTTAACTGCCTGTTCTCCTTGTGACCCGCTGAAGAAGAGGCAGCAATGGAGATTCAGACTAGACACGAGGAAGTAATTTTTTACAGTGAGGGTGATGAAACCCTGGCCCAGGTTGCCCAGAGAGGTGGTAGATGCCCCATCCCTGGAGACATTCCAGGCCAGGCTGGACGGGGCGCTCAGCAACCTGATCTAGTTGAAGATGTCCCTGCTCATTGCAGGGGGTTGGACTGGATGAGCTTTGGAGGTCCCTTCCAACCCAAACTATTCTATGCTTCTATGATATTATCTCTTCTACCACCCTGACAGCTTGGGATGAAATGGTGTTTTGCTCCTAACCCAGATCCTTTTTTTCTGGTGAGGTCTTCTGGAAGGGTGTAAACTGAGTGTTTCCTCCCCATCTTCAGTCAAACCAAGGGACTCCCTCCTTCCTCCGAGTTCAACAGGGCACTCATGTGCATTGAAGATGAGCTCATTCATTCACGTCTTACAGGGCATTTGCAGGCTTCCGCAGTTTGATAGGAAAAAGGGCAATTTTTGTAGAGACCACTGGACATCATGCTGTAAGATTTTTAAGTCAAGATGTTAATTAAAGAAAGCATTTCACAAAACTACGTTATCCAGTACAATCCACGTTACACCTTTGTACCTAACTTAGTGATGCTATATTTATATTTTAAAACAAAACAAAACAAAACAAAATTAAGACAATTCATAATGATAAGAGGTGCTAAAATGCATACTTAGATCAGGTGACTGAACTTTCTGGCCAACAGCTTGTACATGATGAGGTCAGAAACAGTTTCTTCTGTTCTTTGCATGTGCTATGTGTTTCTGCAGGGTGGTTGTAGGACAGACAAGGCTTCCCCAAGCTATGGGTGGATCTACCCATGGACACAGGACACAGGACATCTGCTGTGAATGAATGATCAGGCTTGTCCAATGTGGCAAATTCAGGAAGAAGCACTGTAAAGGCTGCTGTGGTGTAGCTGTTTCGTTTGTTTGTTGGTTTGGTTTGTTGGTTTGGTTTGTTTTTTTTCCCCAGCTTTCATGCATCAATAAGATCTGTCATCTGAATTGTTTTAGGAAGTCCGAAGGGTGTTTGCAGGTTTTGTAAGTTGGTCTCAAGTGGAGCCAAGGGCTGCAACACCAAATCACCGGGCTCCAGCACTGGTTTAGCTGCTTCTGCTGTTTTAAAACATGCTCTCAGGTAACAGTTTGCGAGTGGGTAAAACGTTGTGCAAAGATACAGTGCCTCTTAACACCCCTTTTTTTGCGTGTGCCCCTTCTAGAGCAGTATTGGTGAACGGTAACAGACTGCCAAACATGCCACAGCCCTACAGCTTTCTAAAGGCAGTCCTGCTCTGAGTGCAATTTTCCTTTTTGCAGCTTCTGTGGAGCAAATATTCTCCTCAAGAGAGAGCCATCAGGGAGAAAAAAGATGTACTGGTATTTGCACAGACACACAGCCCTCCCTTGTGAACTGCCTACAGTGCATAAGTCGTTACTGTTGGGTTGGGGTGAAGGGGCCGAAACCCAAAGACTGTTTCTTCTGTCCTGGTTTTCAAGTGTACATATCAGTGTAATTCAATGGGAGACATCAGCATGTTCAAGTGAGATACGGCTGTGCCTCCATTTGTCCCCTCGTGAAAGCTTCCAGCTTTTCAACATTGCGGTGGGAGCACAAGGAGTGGGATGCTGTGAGAAGCGGGCCTAAGGGACGGAATTTGGCACAAAGCCGTGGCTTTCACTGGGCATTTTGTTGCTGCTCTCTCCCTAGGAACGTTCGTATCTGCTTTCACCGTGCTGTGCGGAGCCCGAACCGACCTCCCTGACCGGCACATGTGTTGTGTCTTCTGGCTGAACATCGCCGCTGCTCTCATTCAGATCCTGACGGCCATCGTGATGGTTGGCTGGATTATGAGTATATTTTGGGGGATGGACATGGTCATTCTCGCAAGTAAGTATAGTGCACTCATCCCCCCGACTTCTCCCCTCCGTGGCCACATTGCTGGGTCCCAGCTAATACCCCTGCAAACCATCGGGCTGTGCTGTAGGGACGAAGAGCCACAGGACAGGCTCTGCAAGTCCATCAGAAACACAGTAGGCAGAGGAAGTGCTGGGACACAGTTGGGATGGGCCCTGTGGCACATCTAGAAGAGTCTCCCTTCTCACCACATGGGTTAGGATCTTCATTTCCCCTTTATAAAATGACAAGTGCGGGAAAGGGTGAGGCCCCCCAGCACATTGAACTCTGCTGTCTGGAGCCCCTTCTGCCCTGGTCCCATCCGTGTGTGTGTTGGAGCGAGAAGGCCCTTACTGCCTCACAACTCTCTGCATCTCTCTGGCTAGCAAGACATTCCCTTGAGCCCAGTTCTGTTCCCACAGAGCACACAGGGCCAGCTGTCCCCAGAAGAGCCCCAGGGACCTCCTGGACCCTCCTTCCTCCCCAGAATACATTTACCTAAAGGCTTTTTTCATGTTTCACCAAATTCTTAGGCTGAACAGGACTGTTCAGCTACTCCTAGAAGGATTTCCCCTACACACTTTAAAGAGGCTCTGAAACATTAGTCTAGGGAAGGAGAGAGAAATCCTTTTTTAAACATATTAATACAAAATTTAGATCACTCGGTTAACTAGGTATTACTAATCTAGAATACAAGCTCTGTAAACTTTATCTGCTCAAGACTTTTACTGATGCACAATGGAGTATGATTTCGCACCTTTACCATATTGCAGAGAATAAAAGTGACAGCCTCACCTTGCTACTCACACTGCTGGTTGCATCTACGAGACCTCACTCCCTTTCCAAAGGCTGGGAGAGCCTGGTGGGCACAGTCCCAAACTAAACAGATCTGAGACCTGACCAGCAGCTTTTGCCTGTTGGTTTGAGGAGGCTCCACTTCATCATCTCTGCTGGTGACATCTGTGGCTGCATGACAGAGGAGGGGAGAGGATCTCGGGAAATTGCCAGGCATCTGCCTGAAGATTAAATGGATGAAACTGAAAAAAAAAAACAACACAGTAGGAAACTAGTGCACGTCTTCAGCCTCCAAACCCAGGGGTAAAACCCTCTCAGCAAGCCACCTACTAATTTCTGAGTCAGCTTCAATTTACAGGCTGAGCTAAGGGCAATCCCCACGCAGAGCAAATGATGGATATTAAAAACCTTAATGTAAGCGAAGCAAAAGGCTTTCCTCAGGATGAAGGCAATACTGCTCTTTATTTTTTTTCCCTGCAAACCACCTGCCAAGTTTCATCTCAGGCATACCTGTACATCAGGCGTAGCCCAAGGCATTTCTGAGGATAAATTGTGAATCAGTGTACATCTGTGATGTGTCTTTAAGAACCTGCCCGATTTGTGTGTAATCCCATAATTACGTGTTCATAACCATATGCTCTTCTGCTATTCCTCTGCTGGACAGGCTGGTCTGGCAGGACTCAGTTCTGCAGCTGTGGGGAGAAGCGGGAAAACATCTATTCAGATAAAACATCTGTCCTGATAAAAGAGCTACAGCTGAAACCGTGACTTGCTTTTCTCCATAGTCCTGTTCATGTATGTCCTTCGGGTAGAGGGGCTAGGGTTCAGGGGGGTCTTACTGGTTTTCCAGTTTGGTTGCTGGCGAAAACCATGCAGCTTGAACGTATCATCCCAAAACTGTTCCCCACACCTGGCTGGACCCCACCAGTTTGAGAGGCAGAGGGAGGGTGCGCAGCATGTGGTGGGGACACTCAGGCCAAGAGGTCCCCAACCACAGCAACAGTATTTCACCCCAGCCGCTCTGCTGGCGGTAGAGAAGGGTAAGAGGAGTCAACCTGTTCCTATGTTAACCAGCCATATATCACCTGACAAGTTGCCACCCTTGGCAGTTTCTTGCTGTCTCATTAAATAGCGGGGTTTTAAGTTTACTTACCATGCAGAGAAAATAATGGCTAAATAAAGCAGCTCATGGTTGACGGAGAATAAAAGAAAAAACTCGTTTTTTCAGTCAAATGAAAGAGCAGAAGTGATCAATTGCTCCCAGCTGGATCAAACAGCCCTGCCAAATCCCAAAATGGTTTGGTTTTTTCGTGTTTTATTTTCACGTTCAAAAAGCCCAAAGTAATAACTTTAAAAGGAAACAATGTTTCAAATGCAAGAAATAAGACATTTCATTTAAAAACATTGCCAGGAAGCAGTTTGCTTTGGTTGGGTTTTGTATGTGTACAAACATGCACTGGGTAAAAATTGTACACAACTGAAACTTAAATCTGCGTGTAGGTGGGAAACAGTTAAAAAAAGTATGAAACTACTGCCTACATCCAGTCTTCCTCACCTTGAAATGGCCGATTGCACGTGTCCCTGTGAGCGTGCCATAGGATCTGGGTGGGCAGGACGATGGGCATGGCAGGGGGTGTCTGAGCTGATGGGGGCTGCCAGTGAGAAGAAGTGGGGGGAGCAGCAGGGCTTGGGTACCCCCGCTTCAGCTGTCCCCGAGGGGTGAGCGTCCTGATCCCTGAATCGGGACCTGTCAGCTGGTAGGGGGCTGGGGGGAGTTAGGGATGCTCATTTCAGGTTTTCATCTCCCAGTGCTAATTCTCAGCCTTTAAAAAGGGAGCCTGCTCTGAGGGGAGAGCTGTGGGGACAATGTCATGCTGTCTTTAGCGAGGGGAAAAGGAGAAGAATTACAGGCAAATCAAGTATGCTTCAGTTCCTGGAAGATGTAATCAAAAAAGTGACTCGCATGCATTTAGAAAATAAAGAGAAACAAAGCCAGCCTGGGTTTGTCCAGGGCAAGCCGTGCCAGACTGGCTCGATTCCCGTCTGTGGCAGAGGGATCGGTTTTGCGAGCGGTGGTGGCGGTCGGCCATCCCTCCTGACCTTCAGGTGCTGACACCGTCTCACACAGTGTTCTTACCAGCAAGCCAGGGAGACGTGGCCTGGGTAAAAATGCACTGAGAATGGTTGTCTAAATGCATTTTCCTGAACCAGAAAGGTATAAGGAGAGGTGCATTGAAAGGTCTCTCACGAATCCAGCCATGTTCAGTATTTTAATTCATGGCTTGATGATGAACCGGAGAAGGGGCTTACCGGCCCCGCACCACCGGCGGCTGCATGGGTGGCAGGGACAGCCAGGGCAGCATCCGGATTCAAGTAAATTGAAGAAATGGTCTGAAAAAAATAAATGCTGCTCAGTAGAGTCCAGTCCAAGACACTGAGGAAGGATTAATCAACTGAATACACGCAAGGGAACAGCTTGTTTTTTCAGAGAAGGATGTGGTAGCTGCAGTGAGTCACAAGCTGCACAGGAGTACTCGGCTGTGAGGGGGGACAAACACCACCCAGGCAGGTGCAAGCATTAACTGCTCCCCTCACCTTTCTCTGCACACATAAAGCTTCAGTGAGGCTTGTGGCCAGCTGTGGAGGCTGCACTTCATGTGAACAACCTGGGAAGAGTCCAGAGGACCATGAGACAGCAGGCTGTGAAGAGATTCTGCAGGCTGGTAAATAGGGGAGGACAGCAATTTAGCCCAAGACAGACTTAAACAACAGCAGGAAAGATCTGTATGGAAGTTAGAAAGCATTTTTCCTTCAGTGAGGTCAAAATACTGAAGAGGTGGCGTGACAGGTTCTGCCCTCTCTGTCACTGGAAGACCCCAAGAGCAGGTAGACCCACATCTGTCAGGAGCAAGGTGGGACACGCCAAGAGACTCATTGACCTCAGGGGGTCCCATCCAGTCCCCATCTCCTGTAAGGTGCCCTTTAGTGGGATGTATCCCAGAAGGAAGACTGAGAGCAGTTTTGCTGTCACATTTAATTACTTTTGGCAGCACAATGGCATGGGGCATTTTCTCTACTAATTTAAATGAATTGCCAGCTGGCCTCATTAAATGCCACAGATATCCTCTTTAAGCAGCCATATGGCTTTGGGATCTGTCCTTTGATTTACCTGCTGTCTGAAGGCAAAGGTAGATTAAAGGGAAGCACTTAATTCTTTTGCAAAACAAAACAAAACAAAACAAACAAACATCAAATCTGGACCCTCCCCTTGCTGCTGCAAATATCCAGCCGCCCGTGGTGGTGGCCGGGCAGCGCTGCTGCACTGTGCTCTCTTTGAACCCCTCGTCACAGCTGCAGGGACGAGGCACGGAGCTCAGGCTAAACAGCTAATAAGCTGGCCAAGGCCAGCTAAAGGAAAATGAGCCTCCTAAGGCTTTCTGGGCAAGTTTCCCTCTGCTGAAGGCACATCTTGTCCCCAGCCCATGTCTTCATTGGTTGCATCGTGCAGAATGAACGCAGAGGAACGGCCTTTCCAGGAACTCCCTAGCTGCTAGGAGCTCATTATCAAAGGTTGTGTACCGTTTCTTGACAGAAGTGCCACAGAAATCAATATAGTATGTCACGCTGAAGTGACATAGGGGACAGAAGCCAGGGACTGTTTGTCCAGGTGTTGTTCCGCCTTGAATGAACGCAGCATAGAAGCCAAGCCTGGCTTTTGGAGAAAGCCCTCGCTCAGCTTCTGGCCTCTGAATTAACGACTTGGGTGGCTGTGCCCGTGGACAAGCCAAGGCACCATCGCTTGTGATTTCACAGGACAGGGACTCCTGCTGCAGCCCCTGCTTCTGCAGCAGGCAGCTGGCTCTCAGGGACTGATTGCCAGCCAGTAGTAAGAAATTACCTGTAATCATGCTGCCCACTTTGCTAATTGCAGCGCTCAGACCTTGCCAGAAGCAGCAGCAGATGATTGCATGGTTACTGTACGCTTGGGTTCCAAGGGACTTTGGAACGTGTCACTGAGCATCTCTTCTCCACAGGGCCCCTGCTAGGGCAGGTAACACAGCTGCCCTGGGAAACAGAGCAGACAAATTTTGGGAGACTTGGAAGACAAGATCATCCCAAAACAACTGGTAACCCTGCATGAGGTGAAGGCAGTTCTGAGGGCAAATTGCCCACTCGACAATTATGTGGGTTTTTTTTTCTTTTTGTTTTGTGTTTTGTTTGGGGTTTTTTTGGGTTTTTTTAATCTAAATAGAGCCATAACCCAAACCATACCTAAAGCAAGTAGTTAAAAATAACCCTTTTTGCAGTTTCCTACCAAACGCTGCAGCAGGGTAAGTTCTTAAAACATTGTACAAGTATTAAACACCAGCAGGGTTTGCAGGACCTGGCCAGGCTGAGGCGCACAGCAGCTGCGAGGTATCTGTGGGCACAGAGTCAGCAGCCTTCAAGGATGGTTTTCCCATGAACGGCATGGCACTCGCTGTCCAGTATGCCGTGACACCTTGTTTGCTGCCTTCTTTCAGCGGTTCCCCTTCAGTCAAACCCATGAAATAGCGATGTCACGGAGGAAAGCATTTGTGGGAGCATCGCTCAGAGGTGTCAGTTCATCCAGCCTGTCCAGCTTGGGGATGGTGAGCTGGAAAGTAGATGAAGATTCCCCCATCCTCTTTAAACTAGAGCCCTAAATGAACTGATCCACTTCAAGTAGAAGTATTTTAAATAATGTTTATCTCTGGTGTGAATGTCTGATGGTAGAGCAGCTGTTCTCTGTTTACTCTGCAGCCTCGATTTATTCATTCTTTTCTGGTTCTCCGTGTGTTTTAGATATATTGTCTACAGTTACATTTCTCCCTCTCTCTTTCTTTCATGTTCCTTTGCCTCCTTTTGTTCACCATCAAAGTTTCACAAGGTAAGTTTCTTTCTGTTGTTCCTGCCCCTCCTCTCACCCCGTGGCAGGTCCCCACAGAGAGCAGCGAGTCCTCGGCCGGGACGAGGCCGTTTGGGATTCGCTTTGGCCGTACGTCTGTGTGTGTCCGCCTGTCCCTGTGTCTGTTCTGTGGCTGCACATCCCTGGGGACGTGTTCTCCACCCAGCATTGCAGTGTCCCTGGGGCTGCAATGGGCACCCTCGGAGCCGGGCAGGGACCCGTTTCAGCCTCCAGAGCACCCTGAGGCCACCTTCTGCATGAACTCAGCCTGTGCACAGACTGGTTTATTTTTCTGCCTGGATCTTACTTGCAATGGTTCACAGAAGAAATGCAATTTCAAGCAAACTTGATTGAATCAGCGATTTCGTGCAAAGATACTCAGACCAACTTAATCTTGATACTAGAGCTGCCTGCTTTACAGAACCGTACCTTAACAATATTGCAGGCATACTGACTTAAAGCTGTCTCATACAGAATAGCTATTCCTGTGCAAGAAATGCAATAACTATTTTCATATATAAACTTAAATAAGTTAATTCTGAAGTATTTTAATAAATAAGTTTAGCATAGGACAGGTCATCTTTTGGCTTACTTTGGTCATGTAAAGAGACATACAGGCTTGGCCACTGTAACTGGCTTGCAGCCAACTTCAAAACTCATAGCAGGACTGAAAGGGTTTCTGTTCTATCTTAATGTGATTCTTTTATACGCAAGCAAGTTACTGTAAGCATAACCTAGCTTGCTTACTTTAGTTAAGGATTTGTGCCATGCCCCAGTGCTCTGGTCCGTGTGGTTGGTTGAGGTTTGTTTACTGTGCTCCCTAAACACGTTAAACTGATGCTATAGACAAGCCCATATTACAGGTTTCCAATGAGCTCATCTTGCCTTCGGAGCTGACTCACCTTTAGACCATAAATGCATAAGAAATCATCATTTTCCCCCCCTAGAAAGAGCTGTTTCAAAGAGTTGAGAGCATTTCTGTTCAGCTGCACACAATGGGCAGCGATGCAGCACAGGATTATATGTGCTGCTGATAAGCATCATTAATCTCTTCTTCTATTCCCTGTGCTCTTCTTAGCAGCAGGAGATCCAGGCTGCCAAGGCTGGGGGCACATGTGGATTTTCCAGAGTACAGCAAAGTTTATTTGCCATGCCAGTTCTTAGCTCGGCAAGAAATCCCTTAAAGACAGAGGCTGTGGCACTTACTGGTATTTTGTGTTCAGCTTTTTAAAGGGACTTACAAAAGCCTGACATAAGAGCTAGAAAGAAATATTTAAAAGCATCAATGGAAAGTGTTCGAAGAGTTAAACATTCCTCTCAGATGTGAAATTTCAGACTCATTAGAAATTCAAAATATAAGAATGGCAGGCTATTTAAGTTATCTAAACAAAGAGAAAAAGCTTCCATATTTTTGAAAGGTTTCTAGCTGAAAGATCTTCACTGTTGCAGGCAGCCATGTGGCTGCAATGCAGCAAGGCCTGGGTGTCAAGGATGAGCCAAGACAGAGCCCCCCCAGGGCTTTGCTGCCTTGCTTGGGAGGTGCATTAGAGAAGGGATCTCAGCAGCTTCCCAGTGCAATCAGTTTTGCTGCTGGAAAGCTCGATTTTGTGCTCGATTTCACACCAGATGGCTGCTGTGCCCTGACAAAACCACCTCTAATTCTGCTGGGCTGGAGCAAAGCAAGCGCATCACAAGGGGTGAGAATATCAGTAGGGGAAGGGCCCACAGAGGCATCTCAAAAATCTGGGAACTCTGGCACACCAGCCTGCGATTAACAGCATCCCTTTCTCCTCCAAGACATGTTTGTTCACCTCCACTAACCGTGGTGCAAATTGGTTACTGTTGGAGAGCTCTAGTAGCAAAAGTCAGCATGGGAACTTAAAAGGTGGATAAAGGAAACCAGCCTCTTCCTACCTGGCAGCCCTCTGGAAGGACAGATTCAGACGTAGATCGCAAGTAGAGATGCGAGGGTGTCGGATGCACGACCAGCAAGCTGCCAGCTCAGCACTGCGGAACAGCAGCGTCTCTGGAGCAGCGTATAGGGGTATACATTTCCCCTACACTGCAGAAAAACACGGTCCAATACAGAATCATTCAGGCAGAAAATACTTCATTTCCGCAAAAGTTTAAGGTTATTGGGCTGCACTGGAATTGGTGGCCGCCCGTACCTGCTGTGCCTTTATAACCTTTTCAAGCAGATGCGCCTGTGCCGGGGCCGGTGGTGGGGACCACAGCGGCCAGGCTGGCACTGCAGGCACATCGCCGTGCCCTGGAAGGCGGTTGCACCCGTGGTTGTAAGGGGCAGGCGCTGCCTAAGCCAGGCAGGGCAGCTCGCCGGGCTGAGCCTGCCCCAGGGCAGCCCCCCTGTTTTCCCACGTGGTTTTGCCACTTCTGATAAACCAGGCTCGTGGCTCTCTTGAGCCTCACCAAAGGTCCTCATTAGGAATTAACACTAATCATGTTCCCTTCCCCTCCCTCCTCACAGGCTACAAGGAGCAGGGGATCCCACAGCAGCTGTAGTGGCTGGGACAAGTATGTTCCGAGAAACACGGCGAGAGATTTCCTTGGGCAGCTGTGGGCCGTGGACCTTTTCATTACCCTTTGTCTTTCTTCTTCTTCCTTTTGTTTTGTTTGCTGCTGTTCGAACCCGGTTCACCTGCCCGTCCAGCCGAGCGGAGGTGCAGAGCAGCCGGCGGAGACTTGCACTGATCCCATCAAGCGGCCAGCAGCGATGGGGCAAGCACGGCGTGGGTTCGGACTGGTCCCGGCCAGCACACAGTGGGCAGCCGATGAGGAGGAAGGTGCCAGGAGAAGGAAACACCCTTGGCAAAGGTGGCACCTGGGCAGGCAGCTGAGCTGGGGGAGTGCAAGATCCTGCTTTCTCTCTCCTCCCAGGGGGAAGTAGCTGAAGACATTTTGCCTCCTTTTTATGCTCACCATTAAAGGAAACCGGCTGTGAACACCAAATGCCAAGGAGCTATTAATAGATGTATGTACAGTATGTAAAAGCAAACCAGTGGTATTTTTTCCCAACCCTGAGAGTCCATCCATGACTGCTTTGTGGTAGCAGAGGGCTCAGACCAGCCTCCTCTGCTCTCTGCGTACATGTGATGCTCGATGAAGCTCTGTCCTTGCAGATGTCTTGAGAAACGTGCTTGCTGTAAATTGTATTGTACCGCTGAACTGACTGGGGCCACCCCCTGCTTCCATCCTCTGACAACACCATGTGAAGGCCAGACCTCCCACCAGCCCCTGGGGAGACTTTATCATGAGACCGGTGCCCCGCAGCGCCTTGCCTCTATGGTGGTGGGCACAGCCGCTTGCTGTCAAAAGCTTCTAGTGTAAAACAATACTGGGGGAGCCAAAAAAAAGAAAAGAAAGTATACTTTTCCTCCCCTCCCCCTGGAAGGGACTTGCTGGCAGCATCTCTGTGCTTTGGAGTAGGATCCCATCATGACAGCACGGCGTGTGCTCATGGCTGAACCAGTGTCCCCGCTCCGCTTCCCTGGGGTAAGTGTCCAAAGCTCGAGGATTGCGACCAGGTGCAAACCAGGTGCTCGGTAGCAGTTGTGGCCAGGAGGCCTCTGGGGAAGGGCTGCATTTTTGTGGTTTGCACACATGATGCGCAGAGCCAAATCCTGCATCCCAGCAGAGTGATCCCTCTTCTCCCAGTCGGTGTTTCGGCAGGGTGGAAGTTCAGCTCCAACCTGCTGTGTGCAGGGAGGGGGGAATGGTGGCAGCACCCCGCTGCTCTTCCTCTCCAAAAAGCTGGTGGTAGGAACCCTGCTGAAAGAGGGCAAAACCGGGCTGCTGCTCTCACCCAGGGAGGGTCCTCCCAGCAAGGGGATCTTCACACAGACTCACTGCCAAAGCTGGGAGCTACCCACGCACCGTGGAGCTGAGACCCACTCCCAGCCCTTTGCTGCTGCAAGGGCCAGCAGTGAGCCCCGCTGTCCTGCAACCTCCCAGCCTCTCCTAGCACCGCGGTTTGCTTTTAAGGCACATTTTCCTTGTAGAGCAGATCCTGCCAGTTATAATAACTTGTGTTGCAAAGAGAAGTCAAACAGCAGTTTCTCTGAGCATGGATGTCCCCTTGCCTGACCATGTGCAGACAGAAAGTGCCAGGGCGTGAAAACACCCAGCTGTGCGCTGTGTGTTTAACCCTCAGGGGCCTCGTAGGGTCTCTTCCATGCAAAGTGATTCTTTGATTCTGTGATTGAGCAGGACAGCCACCTGCCGAGGGTGGAGGAGAGGCCTGAGGGTGGAGGAGAGGCCTGAGGGTGGAGGAGAGGCCTGCGCTGGGCAGGGTGCCTGTCAGTGATCCCCTCGGGGAGCTGGTGGGGTAGGAAGCTCCTTTGGCATTTACACCAGCAGGAAACGTGGCTTGGCCTCGCTGTAGCCCCAGGTGCTCTCCTGACAGCTGGAGAGACACTGGCTTTAATGCAGGACCTATCCCTCCTTAAAGCTTCCTACCTGCCCAATGCCCCCACAGCCCATGGAAAGCAGACACCAACACAATCTCTGCTCTCCCAGCTCATCAAGTGCTTCCCCAGGGCTAATGACAAAGCATAATCCACAGTCCTGGCTAACTTGTGTTGGGACAGGACCTGTCCAAACCATGCAAGTTTATCCAGTGCAGGCATTGGAGCTGATGACAAACTTTTTTCACCCCACCCTTCATTGATTGTGTGCTATAAAAAGCTTTGGGCTGCCTGAACCGGAGAAAGGGGCAGAGAGTCAGGAGCCTTGGGAACTTCAGCCTTTGTTGCAAGCCAGGGGACTGCTGGCACAAGCTCTTCCTCTGATCTCAGCAGCCTTAATTGGAAGGACAAACGGAATCCATCTCATAAGCATGCAAATTTGTAACACAAGCAGCTCATCATACATTTTATTGAGCCAGACTTCAGCTAGGGCAGTGTATTTTGCAGACATTCCCTTTGAGCCTGTGGAAACACTACCTGGTGATAGAGCATGGCATGCTTGGGCCAACACACTCAGCTAAACACCTGCAAAACTACACAAGCCCCATGGAGCACATGTCCAACAGTGCCTATAGTCTGTGGGAGACACAGTTAAACTGGATCTTTAGCACGTGGTTAGCAAGAGGAGAGGAAACAAATCAACATGAAATGGATTTGTGGACAACCTTTCAGATTAAGTTTAAAGCAATATTTCATAGGTCCTGGCCAAATATTAACAGTAACCCCCTGCATCTATCAATGATAGACAGACATTGCTATCCCTGTTGTACAGCTGAGGAACAGCAGCGTGCAGCGAGGTTAAATTATGTGACTCCAAATTAAACCCAGGGCAGAATCACTGGAATAACTTGGCTGGCATTTCTCTTGCCTCACACCCCAAACAGTGGCTCATAGTGCTACATTGGCCAACCAGAAATGGGTGTTTAACAGCTACCAAATGGGGGTGCTGAGCTCAGCTTTTTGGGCTGCTCCACAGAAAGCAAAGATTCATAACACAGCGCAGACAGGAGAGCTGCTCATTTGTAGTCTTAGGGGAAAGCAGATGAAAAAACACCACCTTTTTGAGAGACACAAGCCACACAACACAGGCAGCAGTGAAGTGGGTTTCTTTGGAAGACAAGCACCAGTTGATACGTCTTGTTAACCTAGGGCTGGAAGTGCTCAAGAGGAAAAGCAGCGCAGTTATCCTGCCACGATGCTGCACCACAGCGAGGCACAGTGACCTTGCTTGGCCAAGGAGAGGCTTGCAGGACAGCAGCACTTCGGAAAAAAACAGCTCCTAGTAGGCCAGTGGTGGAAAGATGAAACCCAAGAGTCATCTGACATCTGCATTAACGCTGAGGGATGAGGTCTTCAAGATGACCGTTGCCACAGCAATCACAAAAATGGTTTCTGCTCATGATGCTCAACAATTTCAGCTCTCTTTTAACACTTCCACCAAAGGGCTTGTTAAGAGTGTGGCTGCTCAGTGACCTGTGCTGTAGCACCTGCAACTCTGTGGCTTGCGGGACTACAGATATTATAGAACTGAGCTTCAGCGTTTTCAGTGAGCCAGGGAAGCTCTGCTCCTTCATTTCCCACCTGGGAAAATAAGAGGTAAATAGGATCCTAACCAGGAGCAAACAGGCAATCAGTGGCACAGCTGGGAAACACCTTCACAAGCTGCTGTGATCAATGGGAACTTTTTTTTTTTTTGAGGTTTACAACTAGTCATTAAGCCACCCAAACAACTTGCTGGCTCAGCTGCAGGAAGTGCAATGACCAAGAGCAATGGTTACCCCTCACGTTTGCCAAAACAGAATGGCTGGTTCAAGTGCAAACTCCAAATGCGGCCTGAGCATCGAGTTAGCTGTGCCGTGGTCTCGGGATGGATCTGTGGAGCCTCTGTGGATACAGCCAACAATTTTCACTGGGCCAGCTGGTAGAGATGGTGAAGACAAACCAGGCAAAGCGTTTGGGCACAGAAACTCTGAAACAGGAGCAGCCGAGTGTGGCTGAGGAACAACTTGTTCTGGTGCCGGTGAAGATGGATTCACTTTTAGAAGATGGATTTAAACGTTTAGTGGACAGGCAGTGCAAGAAGTCTCAGCCTGGGGAGGGTTAAATAAGCTGATGTTTCCCCTGGCATTAAACTGCCAAAAGTCGTATCTCCTTTGCCATCAGATGTCAGACCAGCAGCAGATGCCCTATCCCAGAGGTCCAGCACCTCTACAAAAGGTCCCCTGGGAACAAAAAGGGACAAGGTTAGCTCTTCATCAGTATTGCCAGGATTTGCTGGCTTTTCAGACCACATTTTGTGCTGTCTGTCCCTGTGCTGTATTGAGGATGAGAGAATTGGGCTAGCTGTGGAAGGGCTCATATGGAAACCCTGCCCTCCCTGGGACTCTCACAGGTCTCCAGAGAGCATCACTTCAGTCACGTCTGTGTGCTGGCTGCATTTATTGCATGAGGAGTTTGGCACTGGCAGCGCTCTGCAGGACAAGGGCAGGATTTTTAATTTACTTTCAGGTTTTCCTCTATAAAATTTTTTCTTATTTTTGACCTTTCTATCAAATTGATGAAGCCCAGAAAACAGCCAACATGCCACTCTGGAGGTTCTGAAATCTGCCAAATGGCCACCCAGGACAAAAGGCCTTATTTCTGCCTTTTGTAGGCATTTGCTTAATTGATTTTAATTAGCATCAAATATTCCCACTCTCTGCTTTAGGACAGGAGCAACTTTATAGGTTGCCTTGGTGCCAGGGAGAAAGCACCAAATAGCATTTTCTCCAAAACTGCCCACTGCTGTAATAATGATGGTAAAACCCACTGCTTTTTCCAATAGTCCTGATTAAAACCAGCACCCCCAAGCTCCCCCCTGGCCCAGGTGTGAACAGCAGGATGCTCTTGGACATTTGCTGGCCCATGAGCCTGGTTTCAGGTCTCCCTGGGGCAGGTGGTGGGGTGATGTGCTGCAGCAAGCTCAGGGGCCGAGCCATAGGGCTGGGGAAGCTGGAGACGATGCACGGGATTTCAAGCCTTAGTGGTCACAAGGGGGGATCTGATCAGTCCCATCTTTAATATCACACACCCCCTGACTTGTTTTTCCTCCTCTTGTAAGAGACCAGAGCTTTGTGCGAAGGACTGACCAGGCAGAGCCCGGCCCCTTGAGGGGTTCCCACGGAGCCTGTGGTGGGGAAGCTGGAGGTGTGCACACGGTGCCCACAATTCATGCACTGGTGAGAAGAACCACGCAAACACAGGTACAAGTACTAATTTTGAGCTTTTCCCCCTGCCATCAGCAACGCTTGTCTTTCTCTTTAGGGACAAATTAATCACCAAGCGCTTTTACACCTCTATCTGGAGCGCCGCAGAGGGAGGCCACCTCTTCTGGGACACCCAAAAACAGCAGGGCTGGATAACTCACCCCACACTTGTGGGAGCAGTGCCATCCCACTAACGCCCACCGTGCCGTATCATAACACCGAGCCTCCTCACCGGCACAGACAGAGGTCACAGCCAGCGAAACCTTGATCTGGTCAACGGCGCACGGCACCCGGCTATCCCGATATCATCTTCTGCTTTATAAATATAGATGTTTTAGGTGCAAGTTTTACAGCTAAACAGCGATAGTAGGTAACGAAGAATAAATGCAATTGCTTCACCCCCATCTGCCAGCGACACAATGTTTTCTGCTGCGCTTTCCTGACTCTAAAAACCAGGTTTCTCCAAAAAAAGGGCTTTAATGAAATAGCTCCTTGGTACTTGAACCCAGCTGGGCTGAGCAGCTGATTTACTACTCTGAGGAAAGCAGTTCCAGGTAGGAACCAGACCAAACGTCTTTTTGAAATTTGTGGCCAGTCGTAAACGAGTTTCATTCTGGGTCAGCCCAACCATTTCAACGCAGAGCACGTTAACCTTTTTTCTAACTTTGCTGGTGTTGCCAAATCTGTACTCACTGTGGAAAAGGTGCTATGGCAGATGGCCCCTGCCCTCCTGGCCCTTTGCCCGCCTGACCATGCTTACCACAGGGGTTTGGCATCACTTTTGGCCGCAGCACGTGTGCTTGGCCGTTGAGGACAGAAAGGTGAGCGGAGCTTTGTGCCGGGAGCAGCTCCAGCATGCAGCCCTGTGGTGGAGAGTGTTGGACATGCAAGGTGCCTCCATCCGTGCCCCATCCTGTGCTTCACCAGACAAAGCTGCATGTTTCTCCCTACATGCATCAACTGTCACACATTTTATTAAAGACCTTTCAGTTCTGCTGGAAATTGCCCCTTGTCGTAGTCTTGCCGTGATAACCAGAGTATCGTGCTGAGCTCCATGGATAGGAAGCTGAAGAGTCACAGTCCCTGAACTAAACCAGGGGGCTGGTTTAGTTCCACCCTTGCCTCCTAGTTGTTTTGGGATGGCCCTGTAGTTTAGGTACATGCATACAGTCCAACCAGAGTGTATTTTATTACTGTTCAACCCAAACTGCATCCCCTAAAAGACACCACCAAAAGTCTGTTGACATTTGGAGTCCAGACACAAGCAGAGTTATAAGCTTGGCTAGATCTGCTGTGTTCATCCCAGTCAAAAGCAACAGCCTCTCCCATGCATTTGCTAACCACAGCACGATAACACACCCCTGCCTATTCTAGCCGCTTCTCTCCATGCTCACACACACACAATGCACTTCTAGGCAACTGCTGCAATTTATTTTCCAGACTGGGACTCAGCATTTCCATCCCCCTGTGGGACCAACATGCTGTAAAACCCCAGGTGACAGTGGCTCCAGCTGAAGTGGGGTTAGTTACACCAAATCCCACAGGAGCCCATACCATACCACACACAAGCCATCCTTCCTCCTCTTGTCATCCATCTTTATAACTAGAGCTGGGCTAAAATTCAGTCCTGCTTCCCTTGCACCCATCCGCTAGCCAGAGGGAAGCAATACCCCTCCTCTCCATCCCTTCCACCGCAACGAGGCAGTGGGATGTGAAGGCTTCACAAGGACTCCAGGACTGACAAAGCCAGTGTAGCTCAGTCCATCTTCCAGCAGGCAGGTCAAAGGGAAGAGCACACTTGGGCTCGGGAATCAAAACAGGGGCTCACGTCCCTCAGCACTGCCTGAAGGCGATGGCAGTGCTCCCCTAAATACCCAGCAAGTGATCCTACCCTGACCCATATGCCGCTTTCCACCCACCACACACACGCAGACACAGGCACTACTCCCGAGGCTGGGAGGGGGCTAAGTTTTCCATCACTGGCTTGGGTCTGTTTTCCTTGGTTTTGGCCATGCTTGTGTGTATCGGGTTTTTTCCACCCTACGAGGGAGGAAATGGGTGCACGCCTGTGCAGTTTGCACCCTGATGGTGAGCCCGCCTTCCATTTTCATGCTGGGGCCCAAACTGAGGGGTTACAGAGTATCATTTGTATGCCTATTTATATCACCAAGTATTGGATTGTGACTTGCTGTGTTTTGATACTGTGGATTTCTTTTTTTTTCTTTTTTTTTTTAAGTTAAATATATTCTATTGCTGGACAGCTGGAATGAAATGCAGAGTCTCTTTACATAGACTGGAGAAACCCCATCAGCCCTGGATCGAAACAGGTCTTCCTTCTCCCACCAGCTGGATGAGGGAGAGCATCCAGTAGACACCAGCCCACACCCACATCACCTGAGGAGAGGAGGCAGGGCCCAAGGCACAGCTTGCTTGACGAATTAAAACCCCAGAGCCTTACAGGGGAGCAGAGGGCTGGTGAGAAGCCTGACCTGCTCCTCAAGCTAAGACAAGGGATGGGGAAAGCTACCCCGATGTTTCCCTGCACGCACACCTGCCAGCAATCCTTCTCGCCTGCGTTTTCTTTGCAGTTTTAATACTTTAAAATGGCTCCAGGCGCATCCCCCCTGTTGCGCACACAAGAGCGGCCCCCACGCTGCCAGGGGGCCCAGCCACACGTGCCCAAGCAGAGCAGACCTTGGCAGAGCTGCCACAGGGGAGCTTTCCCATGAAATCAGCTCTGCTGACAGCCCTTCAAACCAAAACTGCGTGTTCTGACTGGCCGTGTTTCATGTTCCCTGCTCCTCCTGCAGTGTGTGACACCCCAAAGTGCTGCTGCTCTGCTCCCTCCCCGAAACCACCGCAGATGGGAACACAGAGGGAGAGACATGGAAGATCGCAGCTGGCCCCATCAGGGCTTCCCTCAGCCATCTTTTAGTCAAGCAAGTGTCAAAAGTCTTTAAGCAACTGCTCATTCCTATGAATGTCCACACCCTAGTTAGTAGTTGTGACCCCAAACGCTGGTACACAGGTGCTTTCCAGGCTGCCAAGCCTCACCTGACCCTGCTTAGATGTCTCACCTCTGCAGCAGGCTCCTTCTTAACAGAGGCTTATGCAAGCAGCTTGTCCAACACCAAGTGTCCTTTGTGCGAGAAACTCGCTCCCTGTCCCCAGGAAAGCAGGGGCTGCCGCCACCACTCCATCTCCAGCCCAGGCCGTGTTCAGAGGACAGGTTTCAGCCGCCCCCACGGCGCCTGTGAAGGGGTCAGCTTCTTGTGCCCCCAAAGATCCAAATCCTCAGAGGGCTGTGACACTGCCAGGAGTGACAGTGGGCTGCTGGGAGTAAGCTTTGAGCACAGTTCCCTGTGCTATATTGGGACTGTGCGGTCCCTCACGTGCGGTGCAGCCCACGGCCATCAGCCGCCGCTGCCTGGGCTGGTTTTCTTCCCACTGCAGCACTTTGACTCTCCTCCGTCTCTGCTGGGAAGGGGGAAGGTGACACCATGTCACAGAGCTCAGTGACACCTGCTGCCCACCCAGAGCGGGTGGTGGTGGCAGAGCTGGCCTCCCCTTGCAGGCTCCAGCCTTTCTGACAGGCAGGGATGGAGAGGTAGCACAGCAGTGTGGAGGGGGCCAGCGGAGGAGGTGAAATGTCTGGGACAAAATGCAGCTGTGCCTGCGACATTCACCCTCTACAGCCCCTAATGCAAGGGCAGGTATTTGGAGATGTAGCTTGAGAGACTGAAGTGGGCGTATGGCTGTCTCCAAATCATCAGCACAGTGCAACACTCCTCCTGTTTGCACAGGCTCATGCAGGAGGAGCAGCAAGAGACCAAAGCAAAGCCTGGCCCTGGAGAAGCAGGAGAGGGCACCCCCCCCAGCATGGCTGGGGGTTGTAGCCATTGGGAAGGTGACAGCACAGATCTGAACTTTATCTGCCCTCACAAGCAGCGCCCAGCACAGACCATCAGTAACCACCTGAGCAGGGTCAGGACCTCAGGGAGGGACACCCCACAGCTGGCACCCCACTGCTGGGCTGGGCAGCACCCCGTAATTTGTCTTCAGCAAGAAGAATAGGGAAGGGAAAAGGGTGCAGAGTGCAGGGCCGTTTGCAGTTTGGCAAGGCAGCCAGCTGCAGCAAGAGCATCGGGACAGGGAGCCCAGCAGGGACCAGCCCAGTAACAGCAGTGCAGAACATCCCTGCCCAGAGAACTGGGCAGCAGGTCTGGCCTGGGGGGCTTCAATGGGACTCAGGGGGCCAAACTCCTATTTGGTGCAAGACCAGCAAGAATTCTCTTCTCGCAACTCATGGCTTTGAGGAATCTGGTAGGTGAGACACACAGCTCCGTTTCACTTGCCACATCTTTCTATTTAGGCTTTGTCCCTCAGCATGTGAAGCACTTTGAGATGAAATCATATGTAATATTGTTGTGCTATTAATACACCCATGCAGACACAGAATCACATGGCAAATCCACTAGAGAGATCTGGCATAATTATCTTGAAAAGATTTCCTTAAGCCTTGCTAGCGCACTGATTTCAGAAGGGGAAGGAAAAAAACCAAAGTTAAAAAAAAAAAAAAAATCATGCAAGTTGAAGGTAAAAAACTGGAGCTTAGTGAAGACAGATAAGCCACAAGGAGCAACCCCTGTGCCTTATCCTCACCCAAGCTGCATCATGAGAACAGGTCCTTCCCCCACCCAGAGGGACAAGTATCTCCAGCAGTTTTTCAGCCCTGTGGGCTGTGGACATCCACATCCCAGGAAGCGCTCTGGCACCACCAAGCACAAAACCAGGAGGTTTTCAGCGCTTAAAAAGAGGCAGAGAGGCAAGAGGCAATGAGCACAGCCTGCAGCTTCTGCTGGCTCCTCAAATAGGCAGCAGCACCAGCTCCTCTGGAGCAGACACTAAAGCCTCTGCTCTCAGGGAAGACTTGACACCCAGAAACCCAGTGAATGGAGTGACCAGTGGGTTTCTGGGGCACTTGCCCAACAGTATGCTGGCCCTTGCCAGGAGACAGCAGCCAGCAAACCTCAAGCACCTGAAGAACAGGAAATGCCCCAAACAGCCTTGCTCTGCCCTTCTCCAGCATCTCTTGGGTGGGCAGAAGCCACACCAGAGCTGCTGCTGCTCCCTAGACCCATGGCTGCCCTGAGCCCCACACCACATCCCTGGGCAGGCCCCCCACCAGCCACCCCCCTCCTCCACACCTCGCAGCCCCGGGGGAGGCACACAGCTGCCACACCTCTCCCCCAATTCCAGGTGCAAACTGGCTCAGCCCCTAAGAGCAGAACCTGCCCGGATGCCCCCACAGCACAGTTACAGCCCCTGCTGTAGCTCCTCTGTGCACCCAGCCAGTGCAGCACAGCAATGGGGCACCCAGAAAACTGCCTCCCCAGTAACCACCACACAACAGGAAAAATTTCCCCTCCCTTTCACACATGCATTTGCCCCAAGCTAGGTTTTTTTTCCACTTCTATCCCCCACAACCGAGACACACAGCCCCTCCTCCCCAAAACAAATGCACCTTCTCAGTGCTGCCACACAGAGCTGGGACACATCCAGCCCTTCAACAACCCCTACTGGGAACCACACATGGCTACAGCCCATAACCCTAATGACACTCACATAATGATGAGGAGTGGCTGAGGCTCTACCCATGACCAGAGTAATCAGTGTAACGAGGTGTGCTTTGCATGGGGCCACCTGGGAGATTTCAGGCTGTCAGCTTCTGTACATCTATGGGGCAAAAGCATCTCCAGCAAGAGGCCTGTGGTCAGTCCTGGCTTGCTGTCACCCTGACTGGGAGCCAGGGTCTGCACGCAGGCAGCTCTCACTGGTGGCAATGCACAGACATGGAAATACGCCACCTGGGTATGTGTCATTTAGAGGGATATATGTAGAAAAAAACATAATTTCAATTATATTCTGTTCAAACTAGCCCGACCAACCATTAAAAATCAAACAAACCAAATCAAATGAAAACAACAACAACAACAAAAAAAACCCCAGACAAACAAAAACGAATGCGTCAATGCGAAGGAGGGTTATTGCAAGGTATACACGTGCTATACACTGAAAATCTTTGCAGTCTGAATATACATTCGGATCTGAATGGAGCTCTGAGAAGGTAGCAACGGATCCTGGAAGCGAATATTACAGCCTACGTCAGAGCGTGTTTGCAAAGGAAAATCACAGCCCTGTGGAAGCGGATGTGAACTGCAGGCCTAGCAGGACGGCATGCTCGTGTTTAAGTGTGTCCCCACAGGAAGTGAAAACATGGCAGCCAGAGCATCCACACACTATAGAATGGCATCACGCACCGTGTCCCTAAGTAACTTTGGACTGAGGTGGGCAAAGAGAGGGGGACAAAAGCACTACCAGGCTCAGCCCTCTGGGGAAAACCAAAATGCTAACGCCCACAGCAGTGCTGGTACCAGCAGAAATTTTCCTCACCAGCCCTCGGTGTGGGGAGCTCTGGGTCCCACCTGTAGTGGGGACAGTGGCAATCACTGGCTGGCACGGAGCAGCTGCCGTTGGGGCGAGGTTTGCTGCCTGCAGCATCTTCCGAGTTCCCCTTCGTGTGTGTGCAAACACACAAAAAAACCAACATGATCTTGCTCTTTTTCACCGCCAGACATTATTGCAAATATTAATATTTTAAACTACCAGGTGTTTCCGTCCCAGGAGGATGCAGCCAGCCTGGCTCTGCTGGCTGCCCCTCCAAGGTGCCTACATCACTCTGAGCCTGTAAAAGAATCATAGAATCATTTTGGTTGGAAGTGACCCTCAGGATCATCGAGTCCAACCATAACCTAACTCTGGCACTAATCCATGTCAGCAAGAACTTCGTCTATACGTCTTTTAAACAGCTCCAGGGATGGTGACTCCACTGCTTCCCTGGGCAGCGTGTTCCGGTGTTTTACATCCCTTTCTGTGAAGAAATTTTTTCTGATATCCAATCTGAATCTCCCCTGGTGCAACTTGAGGCCATTTTCTCTCATCCTATCACTTGTTACTTGGGAGAACAGCCCAACCCCCTCCATGCTACACCCTCCTTTCAGGCAGTTGCAGACAGCGATCAGGTCTCCCCTCAGCCTCCTTTTCTCCAGGCTGAACAGCCCCAGTTCCCTCAGCCGCTCCTCATCAGACTTGTGCTCCAGACCCCTCACCAGCCTCGTTGCCCTTCTCTGAACTCTCTCCAGCACCTCAGTGTCTTTCCTGTAGTGAGAGGCCCAAAACTGAACACAGGTTTCAATAACGTTGGAGATGCGCCTTCCACCAGGACCTGAGCAGCCCAAACTTGGGGCTCAGCATGGCGGTGTCCTACTCATGGTTGTGTCAGGTACGACGCTGCCCCAGCCCATACGTGGGGACCGAGGCTGTGTGGGGCCGTACCACCTGCCTGGAGCCATCCCAGGGAGCAGGCATAAAGCTGCAGGGTGCTGATAGAACTTCAGTGGCCTTCAGCCCCACCAACCTGCTCCAGCTGAGGAGAAAGTGGAATTAAAGGCTGACTACAAGGCCTCCTCTGTTTCTTCCTCAAATGGTAAAGGTCTGTTCTAGGAAATGAGTTTCCTGGAGGTCTAATTTTAGATAAAGGCTGTTGCTGCTGGCCCCAGCTGCTGCTGCCCCCCACCTCGCCCCAGCCTGGGCCCCCAGCTCCACTCTCCCTGTTCCCAAACCTGCCAGGGCAGGTTATCCACAGCAGATATGGGTTTGCAGGGGGCGAGTGCAAACAGGCACTGTGCCACTAGCGACATGAAAGAGGGTTGCAGTTTTTAAGGGATGGGTCTTGGTCTCAGGCCAGCCAGATGAACAACAAACTCCAGGCTTAAATCCTGTTTATTCAGAGGCCTGCCTGCCACTGAGCAGCCAGCCTGGGCAGTGTGGGGACAGGAGCCGGTGGGGACAGCAGAGGTGGCCAGTGACCACCATCCCTGCAGAGATGTCACACAAGCACCCCGGCAGGCTCCCCGCTCAGCACGCCGTAACTTGCCCTGCCAAAACCTCTTCCCATGCCCCCCCAGTTCTCCTGCTGGCTTCTAACCAAGGACGAGGATGTTCCCGAGGCTGTGGGGCTGTGGAGGCCATCTGCACCAGGCAGGGCTCCTTTGCAGGAGATGAAGAGCAAAGCGGCCACTGTCACTGCCTGTCCCACCCATGGCCAGCGCAGCCCCAGGTGTCCTCTGCTCTTCGGTGCAAAGGATGGGACAGCACCAACTCGCCCTGCGGCAGCAGCACACGGGCTGGACCATGCTGGCACACAAGCGCTCAGGAGATGTCCCTGCTGAGCCTTCAGTGACCTCCCTGCGGGCCACAGGGACTGGCAGCCTCCCTGAAAATTCGTGTCCCATGGGAAATGCAGTTGGACTTGTGCAAGAGGTGGGGGTCACAGCAAAGCACATGTGCAGCACCTGCTTGGGGTTGATGAAGGGTGGGAGGAAGCATGTGGCATTTTATACCCCAGGAAGTGAAGCATGGTGGGGATGGTGTGTTCTCCAGCCCAGGAGAACGGGGCTGAGAGGATGAGCCTCCTGTGGAGAGGCAGGCACTGGCAGTGATTTTGGGTGCACCAGCCCCACATCTAGCTGTGACAGGGGACACGAGGAAAGACCAAACCTGTAACTTCTTCATTCGAGATGGCCTTTTCCCGTGAGGGTCATGCAGCCAAAGCAAGGCAAGGATCTTTGCTCAGCAGCAAAAAACACAGTATTTTTTATAACTGTTGCTGTTTTGCTGGTATTAAATTCAGAGAGGAATAAGAAGAGATAGAGAGGGCTGGTTTACTAAAACTTCCCAACCCATCCCCACTGCAGCAAACAGCCCCCACAGAGCTCCTTGTGCTTTGCCACTTGAGTTCTTCACCCTATTTATGCTATGCCAAGCAGGTCACATAGGGGAATGTCATGGGAGTCACCAACAGCTCTGCAGGGGCACATGCCACCGATGACAGGGAGGTGGGACACGAGATGAGGGGCATTCCTGGGCCTCCCTCACCTTCACACACCCCAACTCAGCTCTCCCTACTGGGACACGGCTTATCTTTTCCAGGTGTTTCCCTCCAGCTCCTGGCAAACCCCAAACCCATCAGACCCACCTCTGCCACTCAAATTCTGTCCCCTATGCCAGCACCCTGGCCTGGCCACAGGGACTGCTGGCAGCAGCTGAGCCAACCCTTGCAGATGTCATAGAATCATAGAACCATAAAATAGTTTGGGATGGAAGCGACCTTCAGAGCTCATCTAGTCCAACCCTCCTGCAATGAGCAGGGACATCTTCAACCAGATCAGGTTGCTCAGAGCCTCGTCCAGCCTGGCCTTGAATGTCTCCAGGGATGGGGCATCTACCACCTCTCTGGGCAACCTGGGCCAGGGTTTCACCACCCGCATTGTCGCTGAGCAAGAGCTGGTGTCCCCACATCCCGCTGCTCCTCTGGGCAGACAAGGGCAGATGTGGGAGGGATTTTTCCAGTGTGGGTTTCCAGCAGAGCAACATGGGCAGGTGCTGTACCTGAAGCAGTGGTAAACCATTGCAAGGGGGTGCCTGCCTTTGCATGGCGTTAGCACCCTGCAGAGCCCTTCCCACAGGTACTGTCTTCTCCCCTTGCTTTTTCAGGGGCATAAAAAGAAATGGAGCGTGAATTTAACATTTTCAAGTGATACTGCACTGACAGCACTGCAGTGGTCAATGTTTTTTAGCAACAGATCCTTTGCAAATGGGAATAACATCTGTAGCATCTCTCTGCCTTGTTGCTACAGACTTATGTTCCTTTTCCTTCTCACATTCCCTTATCAAACCCAAACCCCATTTTTGCAAGAGAAGTAGCTGTCTGTGTGTGTCTGTGCAGGAGAAGTACCCAGATTCTTGTTAGGAAAGCAGCATATAAATCACCTCAGAGCAAAAGCACTTCCTAACAGGGAGGGCAATTGTTAGAAATCAAAGCATTTGCTTTTTGCTTTCTGGCTCTGGTCAGCTGTTCAAGTAAATGACTGTGTGCCTCTGTTTCCCTTTGTGCTCCTTTGTCCAGGTGGTTTCAAGGGTAGGATTTTTACATTAGGGAAAGTGTATTTGAACACCCTGGCAAGGGGGAGCGAGCCGGTCCCAGATCTCGCAGGACTGACATTAATAACATGCACCAAACAAAGGGTGGTAGACACAGAGTCCCAGCGAACAGAAACCACCAGCCCCAAGCAGGCAGCGGATGGGTGCTGGTGTCACCCAAGACATGCGTTTCCTACAGAGTTCGCTCCAGTGCTGTCCCGGGTGGGATTTGCTCGGGAGCCTCCCCCACAGGCTTCCTGTTCTAAGCAGCAGCAGCTCTCCTCTGCTCTCTGGCTGCTCCGGGGTGCAAGCACAGCTTTTCCCTGCGGAGGAGCAGGAGCCATAACAGGCAGGTCCCCTAGGGGAGAGGACACACGTGGAAAGAGAAAACCTGCTCATATAAAAGCAACACCAGCCACTGGGGCATCTCTGAGAGCACTAAATCCCCACTAAAGCCGCCCTTGCTGCACTCCAGCGCCTCGCTGGAGAGCATCGCTCAGGATGGGTCAGGGGCCTGATGTGCAGGAGACGGCAGCCCCATGTCCCCTGCCCCACCATGGGGTGCATGAAGCAGGGTCCTGGGCATGACGGCGCTCGTCCCTGGGGCCCCAGGGTGGGCATGTCATGCTGCTTGCAGGAGTGTGACCACTTCCATGGGCTTAAAACCACGCAGGAAAAACACAAACCAAACCAACAGAAACTACAGCAAGACCCTGCTCACCTTCCCCATTTGCAGGGTGTTTTATTGTTTTATTTTTTTGCACTTCACAAAAACAAAGAATGAATTTGTATTTTTTTAAGGTGAAGGAAGAGAACAAAGCACAGACCAGAAGGGGATGAGGGCCTAAGTCAGAAAGCTGGCTCCCAGGGTGGCAGGGGCTGTTGCTCAGGAGGAGGTGCTGGGGGGGGCAGAGGGCTCCAGCCCTGGACAGGCACAGCGGGGACAGACGCACTTCCCCAGTGTCTCACTCCCAGAAACAGGGGTCTCTACCCAGAAACAGAACGTGCACAACGCGAAGCTCTTCATGCCCTTGCTCCAGCGGGGATCCGGGATGGAGCCACTTGGTGCGAAGGCGCTTTAGTCATTTTAATGATCCCCCCCCAGCTCACAAGGGGAGAGTCGACAGAGGACAAGTCCCGAAATTGCCGCGTGCGGGGGGCCAAGTCCCAAACCGGTGACGCCCGGGGGACCACGCAGAGCATCCCGGACGAGCCCTGGGATGCCGCCCCCTCCCGCAGGACCCTTCCCGCTCCCGCTCGCCCCGTCCCCTCGGCAGCGCTGCCACCTCCCGGCCCCCGCGGGAAGCGCCGGCGCCCCGGTTCCACCCCACGCGGGACCGCGGCAAGGGGAGCGGAGCGGGGTGGGGGGCGACGGGGTGGTTTTCAGGGTACTGCGGAAAGCAGCAGCCTGAGCACAGCCCCGCTTGGGGGCTAAAACACAACGCGAGCCTTCCCCACCTAAACCCAGAGGGTGCACTGACACCACCTCCCGGACCCTCGACTTCCCAGCAGGGCATCAGCACACAGGTTATTTCCAAACCAGCCGGGACCTGGAGCTGTCAGGGACATCCCGGAGCGAGAGCGGCTCGTGTGACGGGCACCCCCAGGCTGCTCACGCTCTTACCCCAGATGCTATTTGGCCTCCCTGGCAGCCCTCTGCAGAACCACCCCCCCTGCAGCACTGAAATCCTTGAGGTGAGATGCAAAGGCAGCTGCTTTCCCACCCCAGCAGCTTCCCCTCGCTCTCTTTTTGCCTCCAGCACTCACACAGAGCTGCAGCGGGCAGGGGGACGCGGTCCTACGTGAAACCCAAAGGGGCGCTGCCAGCCTCCAGCTGCCAGCCTCACCTTTTTCCCAGGGACAGTAGGAAGTGCTCTCCACAGAGAAAACCCCATTGTTGGTAGCACCAACCCCAAAGTTGCAGCATTCCATTGCTCCACACCTCAGCATAAACAAAACAAAATAAAAATAAAAAAAACCCAACACTGAAACCCCACACCTTCATAGAATGTCAGGGATTGGAAGGGACCTCAAAAGCTCATCCAGTCCAATCCCCCCGCCGAAGCAGGAACACCCAGATGAGGTTACACAGGAAGGTGTCCAGGTGGGTTTTGAATGTCTGCAGAGAAGGAGACTCCACAACCTCCCTGGGCAGCCTGTTCCAGTGCTCTGGCACCCTCATTGAGAAGAAGTTTCTTCTCATATTTAAGTGGACCCTCCTGTGCTCCCGTTTGCACCTTCATTTACAGCCAGCAGTATCTAAGTAGCATCAACTGAAGCAATTTATTTAACCATTTAAAACCTTCCTTTTGAGGTCTCATTGCTCGGGCAGTGCAGCGCCCTCCAGCCTTTTTCCAGGGCAGAGGCTCTGGCTGGAGGCTCCAGGCAGTAGCACTGCCCTGCATCATTCGTGGCAGGGGAAAACACCTCTTGAGGGGCTTCCCAGAAACCCCCAAAGCCGCACCAGCTGGGGTCACCAACAGCTCACACTGCACAGGCACCTACCAACCACCACAGCAAAGCCCTGCATTTCCAGAGGCTGCCACTCCCAGCCGGGCCCCAGCACCCCCTTATTTATAGGATGTTCGTTCTTGCAAGAAGTATCTAATTAGCTAATTAAGAAGAAAATTAGCTGCCCCCTCCCTACCCGCAGTCTGAGCAGGCTGCTTTATGCCCGTGACAGTGCTGGAAGGCTCTGTGCCCCAACAGTGAAAGCCTTGAGCAACATGCGAAGTTTTATTTGCTATACTTGGTTTATTAAGAATTCAGTTTAGTAATCCCTGAAGTGGCAGGAAGCCTGGGGCTTTGCTTTGGGGGTGCAGCCAAGCCAGGTGGGGGAGCAAGCAGGGCTCTTGCTGTGGTGTGTGCCACGCTGGGGGCTGCCCCTTTCCAACCCAGGGTCAGCAAATGCCAGCACTCAGTCTTGAGTGGTTTCTTTCCCTGACTTTTTCCTTTCCCCTCTCTGCCACAACATCACATTATTTGAGCTTTGGAGGCTTTTGTTTTCCTCCACAGGCAGGAAGAGGAATCATGTACCTACGAGATGCTCAGTGGCCCCCAAGAACTGGAGCTATAAGTAAAACATGGGCTGTGGGTAGCGATGCTGAGTGTGTGAGCCAGAGAGAGAGGAAACACATCTCTTTCTCACAGCCCACAAGAGACCGCTAAGCGCACGTAGAGCAACCTCCTGTCTATAATACTGCCAGTTCTTTCTCCTGCCAAGAGGTTTCCAGTCTTTAAGGCCATGCTGGGTTTCTCTTGCAGTTTGTTTCAGGGGTGCCGCGGTGAGCAGCAGAGGTGCTGCAGGGACCAGACCCCAAGCCAGCTGCTCCCGTGTGTCTGGGCTTTAAATCTGACTTTCCTACGGGGCAGCCCACCCACCCCACTTGGTCACATCTGTCCCGAGCTTGCGTGAACAACCAGGAGGGACTGGAACTGCCTTCAGGCTCTACAGCTTGATTTCTTCTTCAGTGCAAAACCGACCTGGGGTATTTCAGTGGCCTTTGATCCCAAACACTCCCGGCACTGCCTGTGGTGTGGCTATGCCAGGCAGCTCTGATGCCCCTGGGTGCTTTGAAACCCCACAGCATGGAAATTGCGGGGGGTGGCACTTGGAAACAGCTCAGTGAGGAGCCACACAGAGCACTAGCAAAATAAACCAAAAAGACCAAAAAAATTCGTGGTGTGGATCTGCCTTTGGTTGGCTTGTCTGGAGGAACTCAGGCCTCTCCCAGGAGTGTCCCCCACCCCGCCTGGACCCCCACAGCCCCGGCTCAGCTCCCTGCAAAGCTGCCCCCGGCACAGGGTCCTTTCCTACTCCTGGTTTTACGCAGCGCTGCTCCCGGCGGGTGCTGAGGTAAATGAAGTTGGAGCCTGACCCCTCGCCAAAATCAGCGAGGACACGCAAGCCAGCTCCTGGGTCACTCCCAGGCTGCCACAAGCTGCACGGGGTGGACATGGACCGTACACCAGGTGAATGCTTCCCATATGCCTTTATTTGCAAAGTTACAGGGTTGTTGTTGTTGTTTTGTTTTGTTTTTTACAAGCACTGTGCGTTGCTGTTTCAGACTGGTTCGGATTTTTCTCTGTACTACCCAATGACCGAGGGGGGAGTTCGGAGCAGGGAAAATCCCTCGCGGCAACTGTTCCAGCCTCCAGAAAGGCATAAGACATCTGAGAGGAACAACCTGCTTCTTCTAAAGCCACGAAGCAAGGAATCTGGTTTATAAACAGGCTTAAAAAATAATATACATATATAAGAGCAGCTTGAAGCTAAAGTACAGCGATAACTGGTACATACCTATGCATATCTGTTCACACCCTTTCTCCAAAGCTGGAAAAGGGATGGTTTAAAAACTAAAAACACAGTTTAAAAAAAAAAAAAAGAGGGATTTCATGCATGAAGTTTTAGTGTTTTGTGCAATTAAAATGGGATGAAAATAAATATAACTTAAAAAAACCCAACCTTTTCCATGACACTAATGGAACAGAGGCAAGTCTATAAGGCACTTCCACATGGGCTATTCTAGAAAGCCTGGCAAAGAGCTAAAACAGTGCAACCATTTACAATGGCACCAGATGAGCTGAAGACATCTGTTTGGTGAGATATGAACCGAAAAAATCCTTGGGAGACTTCAGTCCTCAGGAAAGAGGATGGGGCATGGCTGCAGATGGCTCGATGGCCAACTCCTGTTTGTATTGCTGCCAGGAGAAGACTTCCCCCTGAGGATGCTGGACCCACTTAACCATAACAGAGGGCTCTGGAGTACCGCTCCGGGGGTGCAAGGGGAGACGGTGGCTTTGGGGATAGAGCAGGGTGAGGGATTTGTGGCTGTCGAGCTCCTGCACCACCTCCAGCTCCGCACACCCCTTCTGACCTCCACACGAGGGACTCCCCAGTCGCCCTGCGGCCTTGTCTCCCCGCCAGCCTCTCCATCACTGACCTTCAGCTCTGCTGTGCGCAAGCCGCTTCGTTCAAATGTTCCAGGAAGTTTAAAAAATAGCCTCCACCCTAAACAGGGAACTGGGTGTTTTCGCAGGAGCGCAGAGGCCGGCCTCACGTCCCCACGCCAGCACCAAGGAGCAGTGGCAGCCACCTCTGTGGGACAAAAGGGAAGGCACGGCGGGGGGTGCCTGACCACGACTCTGCTTCCCAAAGAGGATGAACCCGGCCACCATGGGAACGGCTTTGCTGCTGTAACCCTTCGCTCACTCCTGATAAAAATTAGAGATGCTCCAGGCGGGAGGGTCACCCTGGGCCAGGTGCAGGCACTGGTGGCACTATCCCTGCATATGTGCTTGGCTGCTCCCAGAAAAGACTGATCAACCTAGATGGCCACTTTAGGTCTCATAGTAGTCCTGTATAAGCTGTTTTTCTCTCCTGCAGCCCTACCTGAAGTCTTTATTCCACATGCAGGGCTGGAGACCTCAGCTAAGGAGGGTTGGAAGCATCTCCTAGCAGAGAAGCTGGGTCTCTAGAGAGGAGCTCGAAGCACCCAGCACAGGGGAGGTGGGTGGGAAGCACCTGGCCATGGTAAATACCTGTGCCTGAACATGTGCCCACAGCAGGAGGGAAACCCTCGCCCTTCGGTGCCACTTGAAAATATAGTAACTCAGCAACCTCCATGGGATGTCTCAAATACCAAGAAAAACCCAAATCTGCCCCTCTAGCATCTCTTAAGGACTCGGCCCAGCCAGCTCCCCAGGCTGAAAGGTGCTGGCAAAGGCAAGTAAAGGGCTCCTATCCCAGTATCCTTTGCCATCTCCAGGCCTTGCTCATGCACCCTGGCTGCCAGAAGGTCCTGGGCATGGCCACTGGGTGTTTTTGGGATGACGCTACAGATCCCAGTGCAGGGAGAGGCTCCTTCCTCCACCAGCCCTCTTAAAATCAGGCTGCACAAGGGACAAAAGCGTGAAGGGCAAAGCACACGCTTGCCCAAGCAACTCCTCAGGGCTGCTCCCGGCCGGCATGGCTGTGTGCTCCCACCGGCCCTGCAACGCCCAGGGTTCAAGTTCAGCTTTTGTTCCGGCAGGTTAGCTCCCTATTTACATGGAGAGGGAAAAAACAACCAAGACAACCTAAAAAAAACCACAATAAAAACAAATTAAATAGAGAGAGTATAGCTTTCAAATGGGAAGGGCAGGGGCTGGAAAGTGTCTTGTAGTGCAGCTCAGAAGAGTCAGTCAGGGGCAGGTTGGGGGTAGTGGCAGAGTTGGACACGCGGCTTTAATGCAAGTCTTCGCTCTGGGACAACTCTGTCAGGATCTGAATGAGGTTGTCCAGCCCCCAGAGGTAGCCGTCCTCTCTGTTCCCTTCCACCCAGGGCACGTTGTGCTGGAGAACTTGTCCCTCTGGCAGCGGGGTGGTTTTCCCAAAGTCAATCATCCAGACTTTGGCCTGTTCCTTCTTGTCGTGAATGAAGAGCAGGGAACTCCCAATTACCTGCGGAGAGAAGAGACCAGTTAGCGGTGCTCCTATTGCTCATCCTCAGCCAGCTTCGGAGCTTTCACACACCTTATCTCAGGCTGCGTTTGCAAGAGATGATGCTGAGATTTTTGCATGAGCAAAGGCAAGCTCCGTGTGTCACCGGCTGTGTTCGCACATGCAAATCAGGTATTCAGACAAGCTGATTTACTCATACAAATCCCAGTTCTTGGCAGAAGGAGAGGATCAGAAAAACATGGGCATGTAAGATAGAGATGTTATTTTGGAAACTGAGTCAAGGTCCCCAGGGAAGGAATGTGATGAATTGTCTCAGCCTTCACATGGGGACTTTTTTCCAAGGCCAGTTGTTTGTGACTGGCTTGTGCTATTCACACTCACTAGCCCTGCAGGGATGGGTATGCTCCAAGTACAAGTTACTTGCAACGTGCTGTCTCCTGCCTGAAACACCACCCAATTGCACCCAGATTCCGCCAAGAATATCCTCCTGGCTGCCACAGCGCTCTGGGGATGCAAATTACAGAGCTGTATGTACATTAATTTCCTCTTCCACGAGTTCACCCAGCTGCATCTGCTTTGAAGGGCTCTTTCAAAATCCTGATCAGCCTTTGGGAAAATCCTGCAGCAAGTATTGGCCTGGCCAAGCCCATGGGTGCATTTGGGAAGGTGAAGCATCTCACCTCTGAGAGCAGAAGCCTCAAGGCCTGTCTCAGTAGGATGAGACCCCACAAGCCCAATGCTCACCACCCATGGAGCAGAGAGATGCTCAACAGGTGTGTACCTCCAGGTCAGCCCCCCTGCTCCCCCAGGAGGTACTACTACAGAAAAGCACCAACAGGCGTGCTTTAGAGCTGTCACAGTTGAAGGTGGCTTTCCAAATTACGTCCCATGTGCATGAACTGTCGGATTATGAACTCGCTTGCCCTTGTATCACAGAGACCTTGGTGACCAGAGTGCAGTGGCTGTTAGCACACAGGACACGTTGTCCTGAGAGCCAGAGCATCTCATAAGCTGTGCAGGCACACGGAGTGCAGCTCTAGGAGCATGCAGGTGGTGTCAGCCCTCCAAACCAGCAGCACTACTTGTTACCAGGGACTCCCACGTCAGTGCTGTCAGCAGGGTTTAGTTTGAGGTTTGCCTTTAGACGAGGGTTTTGAATGGGAAGCACGTACTGTTTGCAAAAGCTATTATGAATTTACATTTTTGAGGAGAGTTCCTCCCCCAGCACATCAGGAAAACATCCAAAGTCCAGAGATATGCTTTATTTCCCAGAAATGCTTATCTTTACCTCTTCTCCTTCTAAGCTCTTATAGCCCTCTCTTTTGCTGACATTCTTTGCTTGCGTGTCCCAGGTCACCAAATCTCTTGCAGCTCCTCAGAGGAGTCCTGCCCAGCAGGGCCCCATGGAGGGACACGCAGAGCTTGGCAGACCTTCCACCGCGCTTTGTCTCAAAGCAGGATGGAAAGTCAAAGCTGCTGCTTTTTAATTTTTAAGGAGTGGAAACTCCTTTCAAAATCTCCTTGAAAGGCTGTTTTGTTTCTGTGTTTTCAGACGAAACCCTGGCACTTGGTGTCAGGGAGCATTTTGTTTCCCGTGTTGAACTGACCTGAAACCTCGTTTTTGACATTTCCCTTCCAATTGCCTTACAGGCACTGCTGTTGGGAAGCAAAGCCCCATCAGCCTCCAGCTCCTGGCGGGACCCTCCTTGTGCAGCGGGGGACAAGGCGGCTTGTGTGGCTCCAGCTGAGGGACAGTGGCCTCTTGGAGCTGTGGCTCCTGCTCCCCGCGAGCTGAGTGTTCCTATGAAGCTCTTTTGCCCACAGACAACACGTGCCAAGGATACGTGCTCTCGTGTTTTGTTAGGTAGGTGCAATAGCAAAGACTCTTCGCCAATGCTAAATCATTAAATGATTTAACGAAATTATAGAGTAATCCAATTCCTGTTGAAACAGCCAAAAAATGTAGCGCTTCCTCTTTGTTTTCTCACTAGAACTGAACTTTCACTGTAGAAAATATTGATTTCACGGACACTTATTTCTGAAGGAAAGCCCTTCCAAGGGAAGAGCCCCTACTGTGGTGCCCCAACCAGCTCAGCAAAGGCAGTTTTGGGATATCTGCAATTTGTGGTTACATTGAAGCCTTGCTTGAGCACATGGAGCAATTGGCAACCAAATGACAAATGCATTCGGACAGAAAACCCCTATACTTTTACACTAAGGTTTTTTCAGTCATATAAACCCACAAGCAGCCCAAATTCCCCCATATCACTTTTAATCTGTATCAATATTGGTTTTCAGCAGATTTGAGCCCGTGTCAGACGCATGAACATTGTTATCAGTCACCAGCTGTATTTTCACACAAGTATTAGATAAAGAAGGGTGTGAAAATATGGATACAAGAATAAATTCAAAATTGTAGAAATTTACAACCTCTGACTTTGAGTTCTCTCCTTGGACAAACTGAGGTTAAACCGTTTGCATTTCCAGGCAGATCTATCTAAACACGAGCATTACCTCATGGCACCTGAAGAACGGGGATGTCTCCAGGGTAGCGCGGATACCCTTCAACCGGTTAAGGTAACTGTTCTGCAATTACAGAAAACCAAAGACAACAAACAAGCCGTCAGCACTGCAGGAAGCCCATGTAAAAACTGATGCACGGGGCAGACAGGAAAGTCACCCCTCCCAGTAGATGCCAGGGTGTCCCTCAGCCACCCTGTGCTCAGCATCCTCCCACAGACGTGTCCCCTGGGAGGGTGTCCCATCTTTTTGGGGATCCACTTATCCTTTTGGTTTCTACAGCATCCTACAGCTCCTGTGACTGTGAAAATCTAGTGAGAGCGTTTGCTTTTGCTGAACTGCTGCTTTCTGCAGACTTTCCCTGCTTCATCCATGGTGCTCCCAAGGAGGGAACAACTAATTCAGCAGCTGTGCTGTACGTGCATAGCCAGGCTGTTTTTTTCCTCCCACTTGCATTCTTTTTAATGGGTCAACTCTTTACCTCATCTGTCATTTTATCACTGTCAGTCGAGCATCATGAGACACTTCTGTAACTCTGTTTTCAACACTAGTCAGGATGCAGGTCAAGACCCTGTTTGAGCATCCCTGCAAATTGCTGGAAGGCACTAAATGTTCTCAGGGGCCCTTTCGGTAATTCAGTTTTGAGGTTTAGATTGAAGGACTAAGCACAGGAAAAAAAAAGAAACAGTCAAACAAACAACCCAGTAGATATTTGGGCACTATAATACACCTACATTTTCACACTTTGACTGCGTGGGCAGATGTGGGGGTCACTGTATTGTGATGGTTTGGCCAAGGAGCCTCATCCAGAGCCAGGGCATGATGGCGTGAGCACGCTCCAAGCTCTTTGGGGATAAAATGCAGCCAACTTCATTTACAGATCCAGGAATAATCCTTGGGTAACTCTTGTCAAAGCAAACACGCTGGTTTGAAGGAGGCAGTGCCAGGGGCCACTCCAGCTGCAGCCTTGGGTTTGTAGGTTTTGTATAGTGCAGCTTACAACGGGAGCACTTTGTCCAACAGGATATTTGACACAGTCGATGTAAATTGTTTACAACTACATCTCTCATTCTCCTGGCAATGTAAACTCGGGAAATGCCGACTGCGGCTTGTCCACGTGAAGGGTGCTTGGTGTAGGAACGGGGATGCCTTGGCCACCCGCCCTGCAAGACCAAGCGTGAGGCAGCCCATTCTGCTGGGGTGGGAGCCCCCCTACCCATGCTATCACATATTGGGGTCAAGGGTGTGCCCCCCTATCATGCCCCACTCACCAAAACGTTGCGGTTTCCTCTGGTGAACTCCTTGAAGGCCTCCATGACCTGTTCCTTTGTCCGTGTCTTTTTGAAGTCCCGGTTCACGGTGCCATCCTCTTTCTTGAAAAGAAGGGAGGGTGGTGAGTGGGATGGAAAGGGAGGGAGCTGGGGTGTTTCAGCAGCCACGCATGTCCCTGAGTAGGATGCAAACAGCCTTCTTGGCAGCTGAAGGACTTCTCTGTGGAGGAAGGGTGAGCAGAGGCAGCAGCTCTCTGCTTTGCACATCTCAAATCATCCCACAGCTCTGCTGTATTGACCCCTGACGCAAATGGCAAGTCTCCACCACCATGCGCCTGCCAAGGTCACCAACAACGTGGGCAAGCTACCTTTCAACAGAGGCTGAAGACCATGTGTTTCTGATCACACTGTGCCCAAATGGTTTCCCAATTGCTGCTGTGGCTCAGCACAGGCGCTGATATCACAGAATCATAGAATCGCTTAGGTTGGTAGAGACCCTCAAGATCATCGAGTCCAACCATGACCTAACTCTAGCACTAAACTACGTCCCTAAGAACTTCATTTATACATCTTAAAACACCTCCAGGGATGGTGACTCAACCACTTCCCTCGGGCTGCAGCCCTGCTCGGAGAGGAAAGCAGAGAACCACCTCAGCGGGACAAAACTGTGTGCAGACAGACACAGCATCTTAGGAGCAAGTACAAAAACTCCTCCGTGCAAAGTCCTCTGTGAACCACTGCAGCAAAGACACAAAGGCAAGGAGCCAGCCCCACAGCTGCCTTGCCTCGCTAGTCCTTTGATAGCCCACAGATAGGAAACCCTCAAAGGCAGCAGCCTGGCACCAAGAGGCACTGAGAGCCTCGTGCTCTCCTCTGCTTCTTCCCCAGAGGCATGTCCCTGCTTGTGCTGCTGTGGGGACAGCATGGCTTGGCCCACTGCAGGGACAGCACACAGCCCTGACCCAGAGGCTCTGGGCCGAACCTCTGGGCAGCTCTGTAGGAAACTCCCCATTTCCCTGGTCCTGCTGGGTCTCTGATCTTTAAATCAGCATATTTTGTTGTCCGGAGCGGCCGTGGGTCAGGCAGGCAGAGCTCGCTTCCTGGATACAGGGGTTATTTCAAACCACACGTGCTCACGCTCACAGCTCCGCTCGCAGAGCTCCATCCCACCGCTCCAAACAGCTCGTCTGCACACAATAGAGCGAAGGGACAGAGGCCAGAAAGACATCCTGTGGGCTGGGGAAGATGAAGTAAGGATGAAGAAGCAAAGCAGAGGCTGGGGAAGGAAGACAGCACAACAAATCACTTGCCCTGGAGATTTATGTGCCCTGGCAGGATTTTGAGACCCATCCAGGAGAGTGCCCTGGATTGGGCAATGGGCATTCACCTGGGCAGAGGGCTGGCCCTGGGCACGGCGGCCAGTCCAGCTTGGGGGCTGGCTGAGCATCCAGGCTGCCGAGAACTGAGCAAGGCAAGCCCAGCACCAAACCCACGCCTGACGCGCAGTTTGGGATGAATCACACAGCACGCTTCCAACTTGTGCTTTGTGTGAGTGTTAACAAAGGCGATAATAAAAGCAAGGTGTGAAAGGTCTTCGCCTCCAGGACAAACTTTGTTTGCACAGGGTGCAACTAATGCACCCAGCTGCTGACCACCAGTGCTGCCACAGGGCAGAACAGCTGGCAGAGCAGGCACCAGCAGGGCCAGGGACAACCCTCTCACTGGAAACATGCCTGCTGTAGGAGCCAACCTGCCGAGGGACCGAGCAGAGCCAGGCCCTCTGCTTTCAACTGCGTCTCACGAGGCAGCAGGCAGCAAGGAGACCTTGCTGAGGATGCTCTGGTGGCACGTGTCCGATGTACAGGGGAAGGGTGCTACACGGCTATACGTCCACCATGTGAGCCCTGACGCGGCAGTTCAGAAATCAACCCGCTCTTTCCCTGGGGGGAACAACAGATATCAATTTGGGGAAGTGCCACAGCATTAATTGCACATGTAAAGAGCACAACTTTCCACAAAGCATCCAAGAAAGGAGATGGACTTCTAAGTGCTCCTAAAAATAAATGAAAACCACAGATGGCCTTTCAGATAAGGCAATCTAAGCTTCAGGAAAGCCAAGCAGCCGATCTACAGTGCTGCTCCCATCATTACCCGCCTCCCGCGGTTTCCTTGCCCGGCCAGACGCTGCTGCCGCAGCACTGATGGCCGCCACGACATTTACAGGTGTCCGAGCCCCGAGGGGGCTGGCTTCCACACAGCAGAAATGTGAGGGGGGCTGATAAGGGCTATCGCAACCTCCGCCCCACCAGCGATTCCAGTTTGCGCTGGCGTCACTGGGGCAGGGTTCGGGTCACCCGGCTCTCCCTGCGGCCTCAGATGGGGCCACCCGTCTCGGGGAAGCCAGGTGACGGTTTCAGGGCTGGTTCTGGGACCAATGCAAACATCCCAGCCCCAGGGAATATTGTCCCAACCGTGGCCTCGCTGCAGGCAATGCCGAGCAGCTCTCAGACCAGAGCAGGAGCTCGGGAGCAACACTTCTTGGAGCGAGCTCCAGTAAGCTTCAACTGGGTCACCAGGAGTCACTTCTATTATTAACAGCTACTGTTTCTAACAGTTTCAAGGTACTCCAGAGGCAGATGAGTGCCATTATCTCCTTTTGCAGAGGGAAAATTTTCATTTTTAAAGAAGAACTGGATCCTCAAGGCCACCTGGGAAAGCAAGAGCTCAGCCAGGAAAGGGTCTTCATCTTCTTCCCAACCCGGAGCTGCCTCTTCACCCCACTTGCCCGCACTGTCCCGAAGGCTCCCCCTGCTCCCCCCCTTCCCCTGTGCCCCCTCCAGCCCAGGGCCTAATCCTGCCCTTGCCTGGCATGGGAAGATGCTGCTTGTATCAGCCTCTGGCCATGAGCAAGGGCAGATTCACCCCTGCTCATCCCAGGGAAGCATCTGCAGCAGGAAAGAAAACATGAAGAGACTCATCTTTAAAAAACATTCTCCCAAAATTTTGTCTGAAGGCTCAGCGCTTTCCCTAATGTGGAAACTTGACCCCAGAAACAGGGCAAATGCAGGGATACGGCGCAGTATGAACAGCCCTACAGCCCTGCTGGAAAAAAAAGCTAGTTGGGAACCAGCATGAACTGTAAATGCTTTAGCTTAGGGGAAAATAATCCAGAAGCTGAGGGATTTAAGGAGAATTACAGTAATTAGAGCCTTGATCAAATTAGTCAGCCCCTAGCAGCAGCAGGAGGATTATTCCTGGAGGCCAGCACTTCTCAACATTTTTCAATTAAAGGGCTGCCTCACCTCTTTGAAAAAAATCTACCCCTTACATCGTGCAGCAGCTTGCTTATGGTCGGCTAAAACAGAGGTGCAACTCTTACCACTCCTTTAGGGCTTTTATTTCCCCCTACAGTGTTTTTTGGCCTGTCTGGGAACATGATTTTGTTGTTTGTTTTTCATTTTTCATTTCAAGAGGTCCACATATGACCTGCTTTTGTTGTAAAGCCCCCTAAACATCCAAGATCATGGGCTGAGGAAGACTGCTGAAGGCCAAGGATGTATCGTGTTGGACTATAAATAGGCAGATATTCCTGATTATAGCCAGAAAGCAGGGAGAAGAAACAGTGCACGGGAGCTTTGGTCCCAATTGGCCTGCTCCTTTTTTATATAGCCTCGATTTTATAATAAGCACCAACAAAACAGCAGCAATGGGAATGCAAAACAGCAGCAATGGGAACTAGGCAAAGGGTTATCCTGAGCCAGAGCAGCTTGCAGGCACCCACAGCAGAAAAGGGACGTGGGGAATTCTGGGGAGGTCAGGGAAGAGCTGTGGGAGCAGACAAGTGCACTAGCCCAAAGTAGGCACCCACCAAAAAGTGCTGCAGGGAACCACAACCAGCAGCATCCCTGGCAGGGCACCTTGTGTTACTCAGGTTGGAAAACTCAAAGGGTTCAGCCCAAGGGCTGCTCCTTGGGTTTCTGAGAGCGATTGAGTTTGAGATAAATGCGATGTCCCCTGCCGGTCATGAAACAGTTGAACAAAGAAGGTGCCCTGCTCCCCATGTGCAAGAAGCTCCACTGTGCTTCCCACAGCTGAGGACTTTGTCCTGCACAGCAGGACAGACAGATCCCTTCCCACTGGTGGTTTGGCGCATGTGCAAAAAGAAGCAGCAGCTCCAAGTGACCCACTCCTGCTGATCACCTTTTAAACCCATGGTCTAACATCAGCATTTCCTTGCTGTTTGACTGGTGAGGTCAAGGGAAATGATACCAGGAAAATGTGCAAAATCTGCTGTAAAGGCTTTTTCCAGGGAATGGCTTCATTTCTTTTAATTCTGTCGTTTTGACACCACCATCTCCAGTCAGGAGAGGTGAAGGAGTTTAAGGCCACAGAGACCCAGATGGGTATTCTGGGAAAATCACGGCCAGCTCATACATGTAGAAATCAAGCAAGCAGCTGCCCTGAGCTACCACCTGGGTCCCCATGGTGCCCCAACCTTGAGTTACTCCAAGCACAACTTGTTTGAGCTCCCCTCGGCTCCCAAGTCAATGCCATGCCCAGGCACGCGCTGAAACCCTTAGTCCAAGCATGAGATTACCTTTAATTCATGCTAGCTGACTATCAAAAGTCATATGCCATAAGCCATTGCTAATGTTCACACAAGTCCTCTATCACTAATAGAATGGCTCTGTGGTAACAGGCCTAACTCCATTCAAGCGCCATCCCAGACATCTCTCTCACCACAAATTCTGCTCGCCAGGAGAAAAACTCCTGGGCTGGCTCATCTGAGGGGGTCACAAAAGCATCCCAGCAGGTATCCCCAGAAACGTGAGCGTTAGCTCTGAGCAAGTGCAGTCAGCAGAGTGCAGGTGTCAGCAGAAAGTGCTGCTGGTTTTGTTCAGCCCATTTCATAGGGCTCGGTGGCTCAACTTTCCCGGACAGGGATGTAAATACAACCTCCTCACCGACTGCGGCTAAACTCACAGCTCCAACCAGAGACCGGCACACGTTCAGGCTGGGATTTGGATTAACGGCTCAGCCTAGCAGCACAGCAGTATCAAAAGCAAACAACTAATTGGAGCCTTCAAGTTGGAGCATGGCGCTTTACATTTCACAGTCAGGGAAATCAGCCGAGTGGCTGATTTAATGAGATTATGGCTAAAACCGTCCTCTTGCATCGATGCCCTGAGCTCAGCCTGTGCTCTCAGATGAGCAGCACTGCCCCAGGTCAGGCGCCTGGCGAGGGTGGTTTGGCTGCAGGGACCAGGGATGTCCTGATGTGACACAATCTCGCCACTGGCCTGTTGTGTGTGTGTGTGTCTCTGTGTGTGGGTGAATTTGGTTACTGAACGCTCCAGCGTTTCCCCCCGCTCTGCACACCTGGAGCAGCCTCACCTTTATCCCCTCGATCCTGAAGCCCAGCGTGGCAGTGGAGCTGATGGTCTCCCTCCACTGCATGTAGCGGGGCTTGGTTACTGCCCGCAGCACGTTCTCCTCCTCGGTGGGGGCATCGGGGTCCACCTCAATCATCTTCTGGTACATGTCCTTCCTCAGGCTCGGTTTCTTCCGGGCCTTTATCAGCTCCTCCTCCAAGTATGTCCTGCAAGGAGTGATGGGGGGACATTAGCAAGGCCACTGCACAAGGTACCACAGACAGCCCTTGCCCCAGAAATCAGGTCTATCCAGGACAGCTGATCCCTGGGCAGTAGAGCGGTGTGGGAAAATATAGAGTGAGCCTGGTTGCAGGTGAATTGATCTGGATTTAATTAGCACCCCAGCATCAACACTTGGTATCTTCTCAGTTCATCAGGGAACCAAAACCAGTTTGGCAATAACAAGGGAGGTTTCTTCTCACAGATGCTCACGGCTTCATCCTGGGGGGCCTGTCCCTGGGCAAACCTGAACAGTGACTCTCACAAACAAAACATGGCTTTCAAGATACGCTCAGGAAAATTGCACGCGTGCTCTGGGAACCAGCTGGGTTGAAGGTGGGAGGGAGTTTGCCACATCCCAGCCCCTGGCATTAGCAGCATCTGCTGCCCCCTCTGAGGTGCGGCCAAGGCAGGCAGCTGCTGCCAAAGCTGCTCCTGTGCCTCTCGTGCCCTTTCCCGTCCCCTCACTCTGCAGGGCCATGCCTCACTGGCTGCTAAACGGGGTGTTTTCACATGAGGCTGTTTTGCTGATGATGTTTTTTCCCTGGTTCAGGTCAATTTTAAGTGAACTATCTAGCAAAAGCTTCCTGCACAGGAGGAGGAGAGGAAGGGATGCAGCCTTGGCCAGGCGTTTACCATCGCCCCCAGGACCACAGGGCAGAGTTGGGACAGAGGCAGGAGGATGGAGGGTGCAGAGGAGCATGCAAAGACCTTCGTTTCGTGCATCCCTCAGAGGAGCACCACCCTGTGCCAGAGCAGACAGGTGGAGAACTTCTGTGCTCCAGCATGCAGAAAACCATCCACGAAATAAGACTTCCTGCAGCAGTAACAAACCACTGTGTAACTCCTCTTGTGGCACCCAAACCCACCCCTGCTCAGCTCAGCAAGTGCCCAGGCTCTCTTCAAACAACTCACCAAGCCAGGTGAGATGTCCCAGCAAAACCACAAAGGAGTCACCCTGCCTGTAACCTCCTTCACCCCAAATCCATACTGCTCTTTGCCTTCCAGTAGCCATGCCCAGCTCTGCAGAGGGGCCATGCTCTCTCCTCATGTCACTTGTGCCCAAATCCCAGCACTGAGCATGCGGTTCACCTCCAGAACCAAGCAAAATGCACGGGGAAGGTGCTAGGCAGACTACGTGGGATGGTGTTCATGTGTTTCCTACAGGTTTAGCAAGGCAAACTGCTGTCTTTTCTCAGGGCAGGCATATGATCACCGAGCAGACATCCCCAGGACATCAGCCCCTTTGAAAAAACACTGCAGATAAAAACGATGAAGGGCTTCAGCTGAGATCACCAAACCCATGACTTTCGGGCAGCTGAAATAAAACAGTAGAATAAAGCAGCTGGGGGCTCAGGTTGCTCAGAAAGCTAGATTTCCTTTTGATGAGAATGACAGATTGTATGGGCCTGCGGTTTTGTCCCCCTGTGTTGCTCCAAGCTTGAATCACCACCAGGGCTTGAGCTGGGCAAACTTCTGTCCGGGGGCAACTGGAGGAGGCTGCCTCATCCTGAAGCTAGGCTGGCAGGGAAAAGATGAGCCTGTATCAGCCTGGCAGCAAGCTGCAGGCTCAGAGGACAAGTTTAATAGCCCCGAAGTTTAGTTTATATGCCAGAGCCTCTCCTGCCTGGCTGCAGGGATGCCTCACTCCCCATCATTAGCCCAATTCATTTTCTCTTACCTGCTCCTCCCACAGCACCATCTTACTTAATAATGGTGTTGCCTGGGATATTTGCCCCTGTTGCCTACTCTGCCTGTCTAAGCTTCAAAAACCCAGGTGCACAAATCACCCAGCCTGCGATCTGTTTGTGGGAAGCTTTCCTCCTCACAGACACAGCCTCAGGAGCAACCAGGCAGCATGACAAGCAGGTCTTCTTCTGGTGGCTGTCACCTCCAGGTCCAGAGTGGGTCCTGTCTCTTTCCCGCAGCAGCAAGGTACATGCCAGCTGGGGCCCCGTGGCTGTGCTGGGGCCCCCTGCCCTTTTCTCCACCCCTCCGGTGGAAAGTATTCTTTGCCTCTTCCCTGACGACAGCTGGAGACGCCAGTTCGAGTTTCAAATCAGGAGTTTAGGAGGGGAAAAAAAAAAAGAAAGATTCCTCCCTCCCACAGAAACCATCAGCTTTTCCAGCAGCACAAGCGTCTCCACCGCGTTGAGCTGCGCCTTAGCCAGCAAGGGGGCTCCCAACCCTCCCTGCCGCCAGCCCGCAGCAGACCCAGGGCCCAGCGGTGGCCCGGGGCTGCACCAAAACCAGCAGCCACCTGGGGTGACCGGCCCTGCTCACATTTGCTCTGGGACACCCTCATCAGCTGTGGCATAAAAACTGTCACTAGCCAAGTGGCTGCAGCCTGGGATGTTGGCGTATCCGTAGACGGTTCTTGAGGACACGGGTAATGTTGCTCAGCTGCTAGGAAATGTTTCAAGAACTTTGCATAAAAGGCACTAAACCACTCAAGTGTGCGCAGAAGCAAAGGGTAGGCAGAGGAAAGTCTCATGGAAGCTGTGCCATTCACGTGTCTTCATTTCACCCCTCTGGCACCCTGAGCAGGATCTCCCACACCTTCTGCTCCCTGTCCCTTGGCTGTGTCCCCCTGCGGCAGCGAGAGGCAGATTGCCTTCCTCCTAAAAGCTGCTGTGCTGTCCTGGTGTACCCAAACCCAAACAGAGCGCTGTCCCTTCTGCTGCACCAAAGCTTGTCCCCAGCACAAGGGACAGTCAACAAGCAGAAAGGAAAGAGCCTGGCGTGTCCTTCCCACACCCAGGCTCCCCCATGGCTCTCTCCTCATGCTGTAGGCTTATCTTAACCTGAAGGCAGGTAAGCCTGGTGTTCTCATTTGCATGTTTCAGATGGTTTTACCCAGGACACGCACTCTCTTTGAGTATCCCATCTTAAGCCTCAAACAAATGTCCCCAAAGCCACTAACCTGACCCCCATTTTGCAGTCCATAACGCAGGGGGAGTCAAATTCAGCCAGCAGATCTTCCATCTGGTTGTATCGCTCCCCGTCCTTCACAACATCGCCGTGGTAGGCAGGAACATAGGGCTTCAGGACATCGTTCATCAGGCGGTCAAGGCAGCGCTGCTCTGATTCACAGTGCTTCTTCAGTATCCTGCCATTGGCCGCTGCCTTGAAACTACCTGAGGGTGACAAGGGACAACGTGGCACTTACTGTGGATGAGGGATCACGCTGCGCCTCCCCAAAACAAGGGCAGCCCAACACCTTGGAAGCATCTCTCTTTATGCCTGCAACGAAAAGAGTCCCCGCAGGCTGGGACTTAAAAAGCTTGGACTGCCAGATTCACACTGTGTCAGGTTTATGGCCAGCAATGTCACACCTTAAACAGGGCAGAGACCTGCCCTGCAGCACCCAACACACTTGCTTCACCACCCTGGTGAACTTCATGGTAGGTTCACGCCTTGTGGCTTTGTCCCTATGCTCATGTGCGGGGCATCTTTGTGCTGGGCAGCATCGCACACTTTGCTGTGGATCAGTAAGAGGGCTTGGGTCTCACCCAAAGGACTCAGCTGCTTGAGAGAAAAGCGTGATGCAGCACAAGGTAATACCCGCTGGCACTGGGAGCCTGAAAGCACACAGCACCTCACCTCCACGTCACCCTCCCCGGCATTTAGGTAAGTCCCTCTCCTGGGCTAGAGACATGGGAGCTGAAATCTGTGAGATTCAAGCAGCAGCCAGAAGCAATTCTGGAAAATAAAGCCCATTAACCTGCGGTAACAAAGAGCCTTTCCACCGCTCTGCCCCTCCCCACGCTTCGTACCTGCGTGTCCCGCTAGCTGGATCCAAGGGTACTTCTTCTTGAAAGACATCACAAATGGGGACCAGTGCACCATATTTTTGATCTTCCGCCATGATTTGCTCTAAGGGAAAAACAAACAAACAAACAAACTTGAAGGTGAATGCAATGTTTTAAGCTTTTACATTCTGTAAAGTCACTTCAGGCAGCACACAGATGTTTTGGAGAGGGGAGGAGGCACCGGAGCCAGCGCAGGATGGAAGCAAACAGAGAATCTGCTCTTCTCTCATTTCCCTGTGCCAAGCCAGAGCCTCTGGACCTTGACTCTACGTTCAAAAATCAGGAATAACTTCACTGAAGAGGAGGGTGTTACAGTGTTGTTCCAGCTGGCAGCTTCTGCTGCAGAGGGCCCAGCCATCCGCTTTACCTCGTCTCCGCTCCCCGCATCCCTCTGCAGAAGCAGCCGGGACATTAACCCATCCTTGGGTACCACATTAGATCAGGGCAGGCGGAGCAGGGGAGGGAGCCCAGGATTTCTACCCGGCCACAAAACTCAACTCCATCTCCTGTGGGGAACAAGAGCAGCTCTCGCGCTGCCGCACAGGGGCTCGCCGCCCGGCTTTTGTTCCCCACCGAAAAGCAGCTGCTTTGTGCATTAAGCTGGCAACCCACGTGCGGCTGATCCGCCTGCTCTGGCCCATCCGTAACTGCATTGTAGAGAACAATTCCCTTCTGACATGTTGTGCTTCTCGCCAGATAGATTGCACAAAACTATTTACATGACTGTAACGAGGGCTGTATCGGACACACAAAAGCCTCCTTCGAAGACTCCTTCCTGCGAGAGTTTTTCCCTGGATTGTTCTGGGGACTGTGCCACCAGTAAAAGGCAGGGAGACAACCTCTTATCTCAGCCCAGAAGGTGATGGTGCAAACAAACCAGGCGAACAATATACAATGGTGACAATGGAAAAATGCCTTCTTGCAGGAGCTGGAACAAACAGACAGCGTAGCCCTGGCTACTCCGAGCTACTGGGTTCAGCCGGAAGCCCACAGATAAATTATCCTCATTTGCTCCATTCCGAAGGCATGGGAGGGAGCCTTCCAGAAAGCCCAAGTAATCTCCTCCTCGTGTCGGGAGAACTGGCCCCTGTTCCAGTAACGCTTCGCAGACAGGCGGGGAAGAGCCAGCAGCCCCGACTTGCAGTTTGGACGCTTGTCGGGGGGTGAACTCACGGCGCAGGAATCCGTGCTGGGAACTGCTGACATGTTTAAGTGGCAAGGAAGAAGCCAGACAAAGATGTTAGTGTCTAAAGCGTGGAAATTACACTGGGTTACCCCCGCGCTGTGCACCAGCCCTGCCGCGGAGCGGGCACACATCGCATGGAGAGGCAGGGGCTGCCCGGGCGGTGGGGACCGGGGGCGGGAAAGGAGAAGAAGAAAGGTCCTTCCTCGCCTCCCGGCCCAGGAGGAGCAGGAGGGTGGCCCTTCCCTGGATGACTGCCTGTGGCCGGGAGCGTCCTGGCGTGCCCTGGCACGGGGACAGCAATGCAGGAGTTTGGCAAGCAGCTCCCCGAGCGCGGGGTGACACTGGGCAACCCCTTCGCCCGGGCTGCTCCGCGCCACGGGTTTGCTCTGCCACCCAGCTTGCTTGCTTTGGCAGGGAGGTCGGGCAGTTCCCTACCTGACATGAGGATGAATGTTTTTATTTCCAAACGGAGTGCCAGAACTTGTGCGCTTAAGCTGTTCTTTGTTCTCCTTTTGGCAGAGAGCGAGAGGGAAGGCGGGGGGGTGTCCCCTCCTTTTGTTTTTAAAATAGTAACATCGAGTCCTGGCTGATGTCATGAAAAAAAAGGGGGAAGAAGAAGTCTCTGAGGGAGTTTGGACTCCAGATGAGCGGGACCCACCTCCTCTGAAACAAAGAGAAGGAGTCCTCCCCCCACTGCACAGCACCATAAGTCACTCAGTCCCAGGAAACATGCCAAGGCAACGTGTCTTCCCAAGCCAAGATTTTGTTTTTCGGTGGTTACAGCTTTATAGCTAAAACCTTGAGGTACTTCAAAGTACAGGCAGAACGAAGGCAAGCGTCCCTCAAAGCAAGGCAAGCCGTGCTGCCTTCCCCTGCCGGGCCTTTCCCAGGAGCGATGCGCTCCGCTCCGGCACTGCTCCCAGCGCGGGGTAATGGCCCAGAGTCCCCGGGGAATAAAAACACCACAAAAACCTGTCTGCTGAGCTGAACAAGACGGAAAGCCAGTCACTGAGCACACTGGCATGAGGAACAGGTAGCACGTCCCCATTCCTCTACACCAGAGGGAAACGCTTTCATCCAGACACCGCCTGGTTTCAGACACACCTTTGGCCAGGCATCTCCAACCCAAGTTTTAAGAACGTATTTAAGGACATGCTTTATAGAGAGGCTTGAGGCTGCTTCGTCCCTCCCAAATCACTCCCAGCTTGCTGGAAATAGGCTGCCGGCAAGTCATTGCCGCCCCAGGGGTCACCTGCAATTCTGCTTCGTGCAGCCCCTTCCCCCAGCTTCAGGGGGCACTTCATGATGGCACTTGCAGGAGAGGAGGGACTGTCCCCTCCGTGATTCCCTCAGGAGCTGTCAGATTTTTGTTTCATACCTGACCCCACTCCCAGTGTTACGAGGGAAAGTTTGTTTCATCAAAAGGAAGCTCTCCCGTGCCCTCAGCCCATGGCACATTCCTGCCCAGCATGCACAGCTCATTTTGCAGAGCAGCTTGCTGGGTCCAGTTTTTTGGGGGTGTACAGATCTATACAACGTCCTGTTGCTCTGTCATGGGAGTGCTCAAAAGGCGGTGAGTTTTGCAGGGGCAGCTCCCTAGCAAACCTGCAGCTGAACGGCTTCATCTCTCCACTCTCTGGGGCTGCCCACCTGCTGCAGAGGAGAGATGGAATCTGGACCATGCAGAAGTCACACTGGCCAAGGCCCCCAGTGATCCTGCCACCCCCCTTGTCTGAAGATAAATTCTCCCCAGGTAAGGAGTTGCTCTAAAAATTCACCCTTTGTACTTTCCCTATAGTTTCAAGAGTGATGTTACGTGGCTGTGAACCAGCAGCAGGCTCCACCACAGCCACTGGGGATGGCTGAGGGCTCCCAGCAAGAGATCTGCATTTATCTGAATGCTGGCATGGATTCAGACAGAGGTGAACATCTCAAAGCCGGTGGCTTGGGATCCTGGCGATGCCAACGCCTGTGTCGGACTCCTGCAGCTGGCCATGGAAAAACAGACATGAGGTTCAAACCTCTCCAGGTTGTCTTGGTGGCCATGTGCAGGCAACAGCCCCTCTGCGCTCGGCAGCCTCTACAAAGGGAGTATTAAAGCTATTTACAACAAAGAAATCTTATTTAACTCAGCCTATTGGGAACTGTAAGGCCATCACCCCCAGACTCAGCTGTAACTTTCGGTTTATATTTCAAGGAGTAATTTGTGCGTAGGTCCAGGCACACAGGCACATGGAAGAGTTACCTGCAGTAAGTGCCCTGACTCAGACTAAAGGATTTTCCACTGTAAAGGGAAAAATAGCTCTCCAGGTGACATCACCAAGTGATGCTGGTGAATACGTGCCCTTTTCATTTGCCTGCGAGAAAGCGAGCACGCAGGTTGTCACGCCGAAAGCTGAGCACGCTTCCAACTCTTTTGCCCGATCAAAGCCCGTGACCGCTTGTGGCGCCCGGGCACCCCGCTCTCCCCCAAATCCAGCTCCACGCTTGCTTTCCCTCCCAGAAAATCCCCGAAGCCGTGCTGACCGACTGCGCTCTTGCACACGCAGCAACAGCACACAGCCTGTGTTAGCAGGGAATATGCAGGAGGTGTCTGATGCAATTCAACGCTTTTTATTTAAAACCTGCTTCAGCATCAGCAAATGCCGACTGACTAGCTGTTAGGTAGCAAATTCTTTAGTGACTCTGGGAACAGATCTAGTGAGGAGCAGCACCGTTTTCCCTAATCGCCTGCCACATGGAAATGAAGCTGAGCAGTGGTCAGAACCAACTCCAAAAATGAACTTTCAAGAGTTTCTGCAGCACTCTGCCCTCCCACAGCTGCTCGCTAGCTTGCTTTCGCTGGCTGCAGAGCGCCGTGCCCAGACCCTGGGGTGGGATATGGGCCAGAGGAGTTAAGCCCTCCCAGCAAGCACCCACAATTGGTCAGTGGGAGAGGAGTGCTGGGACAACAATTTTATCTGCTGCATGTTTAACTTCACTTATCTGAAGCTTAAAGCAAACTCTGGGCTTTCCCCATATGTCAATAGAGATGCATATGGAAAGAACAACATAGGAGAATTTAGTGCCAACCCAGAAGGTCAGAGGATATTTTGTGTTTAATTAGTTTAAACAAAAAGTGACTGATGAGCTCAGCGCTCGCTGTACATTTTCCCTGTAGCATATGGCATTTCTTTAATGTCTGCTTGAAGATGTGCCGCTCTGGGACTGCCTGTCACCTCCCTTTCCCAGTGTGGCCACGAGTGGAATCTGACTGTTGTTACTCCCCATGCACAGAGCCAGCGGGGTGCATTTCCCTTTCCATGCATTGAGCCAGAGGGATAGACAGTAAATGATTTAGCTTGCTGAAATTATGGTTTCCTATGGTTTTACGGGACCAAACGTTCCTGGAAATAGCGAGAGCTGGACCTGTATTCCAGTGCTTTTTATCAACTAGAGCATGCACCATTCAAGGCAAGATCACGCAGCTGGGCCAGGGGATGGGGAAGGGTGGGACCAGCGTTAAATTAAAGATTTTTCCCACTTCTGAAAGGAATTTCAGCCCCTTTTTCCCAGGAAGATCCTGAACTCGCCTAGGATCTCAAGAGACAGAGGAAAACCGTGAAGTGACAGTAGTGTCACCAATGCTCACTCCCTACCCCGGCTTCAGTGGAGTTCCTGCAGCCCGGGGGTCTGCATAAGCGACACCCCAGGTTTCCTCTCACTTTGGAGAAAGCCCTGGTCCCGTGGCACGCCACCTCCCAGCCACCCCATGGGGCTCGCGTGGGTGGGAGCCCTCTCCACTCTTCGCTTGCACTTCCAGCTCCTCCAAAAGAAGAAGTGCAGCCGTGGTGCTGGGGGCCCCCATGGGAAGGGGCTTTTGGCACAGCTCAGAAAGGCGCCAGGGTGTTTCACTCACAAGTAGGACGGTTGGCGAGCTGCTCCTCATGTCTGGAGCCTTGCTGGTTTAAAACACAACACGGTGAGCAGCTGAGAAGGGCAGACTTCGCACTGGAGAGTCCTCTTCTTTAGTAACTAAATAAGTGGGGGGAGCACTTGCCCACAGAGTTCACTCCGTGTCAGCCTGCTCCACAGCCGTGCGCACACAGCCAAGGAAAAAGAGGCCATTTAGTTTTCCATGTTTAAAAGAATGAATGTGTTTTCTTCTGGTCTTTAAAAAGTAGTTAAGGTTTCCCTAGTGATGATTGTTTCCCTTGACTGGGAAAAACCTTGTCACTCCCAGCGCGGCGAGGAGGCCAGCTTTGTGCATTGTGCCGGGCACGGAGGGACGCGGGGCAGAGCTGGCAGGTACCACGGGATGCCTCCCCCTGGCGTCCCGCCACACGGGCGACCAAAACGCAGGATCCCAGCTGAAAACCCTTCCGCGACCTGCTCTGGAGTGCGATCACTAACGTGGTGCAGATAGGGGGGGTTATGCTCTGCTATCTTCGCCACCTCTCAGCCTCTCAAACCTCTCCCTCCATCCGGGCAGCGATAGGAAGAGCCCAGGGACCGCTCTGGTGTGCCCCAGGCTGTCACCACCGACCCTCATGCTGGCAGCAAGTGACAGCCCATATTTTACACCATCTTCCTCCTACGCAAACTCCCCTCATCCTCACCGATGCATTTGCTTCTGTACCACCCAATGGCAAAATGGATTCGTTTCGGCCAGAGGAGCAGCTTGCAACGGGAGGGCTTTGGCTCAGTAGGCATTTTTGGTTTAGTCACACAAGGCATTTAATAGAAATTTCAGCAGCTTCCCAAAACCTGGCAGAGGCAATGCCAGTCAGGTTCTCATGGTGGTTGTTGCACAAACATAAAGCAAGGCCCAACAACAGACTTAACCCAGGTTACTAAAGGGGAATATAGTTGGGTGACTGAAAGGTCCTTCTGGGTGCCTAGCAATTCTAGTCCAAACTCAAAAGCCCCATTAAATAAATGATTTTGATAGCTGGGGCATAGTAGGTTCTGCTGGGGCATAGTAGCTTCTGCTACTTTCCAAGGTCTCCATCTCATTTAAGGAGAGAAAAAAATCCCAATACATGAATTATTTCTTTTACTTCAGATGCTTTGTTTTTCGGAATAGTCTCGTTTTAGCCAGCAGGATTTTGCCACTGGCAGGAGAGACGCCACACCCATCTGGCCTTGTGAGGAACGTCCTTTATTCCAGTGGGACCAGGGAGCAGTCCCACCAAGACCAAAGATCTGGGGTAGAGGGTCAGAGCGATAAAGCTACTGCCTTCCCTGCCATCTGCAAGAGATCAGCACGTACGACAGAGGAGCCTCCGTAAGAACGCCTGAAAGCCAGGAACATCTGCGTGGATCATCGAAAACATATTCCAGGGTACTGGAAAAAAACCAGGAGCTTTGTTGCAAGCTCCCTCTTCCTGATTGTGATGGAGGCGAGGGGAATTCGAAGCAGCGAAGGCAGAGGGGTGAGCAGCAGCCCTGCGGTCTGACCTCCTCTGTCACAATGGAAGGAAACGGAGCGGCTGTGGGAGCCGGTGGCACACAAACCACCCATCGCCCATAAGGACTTTTGCAACCTCCTCACCCAACAAAGCACAAGCAGAGCGTGGCAGTGGCGCGGGACCTACGTCAGCAGCGTGCTGAGGGTTTATTGCTATGGAGAGGAGAGGTGGCGTTAGACCTCTCTGTCCAACCTGGCAAAGAAGTCCAAAAAGCCTAAATGAGAGCTAAGGCAAAGCCTGCGTTGGAGCTCAGACTAACTGAGCCTCAAAACTGTGGTTGTCTCCATGAGGCATTGCTTCCTGATGAAGCAATGTTACTTCATTAAAGCTGAAAACCTCCTAATGCAGATCAACCATAACTGGCTTTCTCGTAAAGCTCGTTGGATTATTAATTGCCAGCATTAGACATGTTCAGCCTACTTTCCTGAGTGGGAACTGATCCAGATCTCTGGAAATATATTTGTTACTCATTAAGTACACACAAATAAGGTTTGTTAAGCAATTTTCAGCTTGGAGAAGGCAAGTGAATAACTCAGAAGCAGCTAATCCAATCACTTTTGGCGGACAGCTACTTAAGCCGCACAGTGCTCCATCCTCAGCAAGCAGCTAGCTTTTAAAAGGCAGCAGATTATAAAAATACTTGCTAGTAGCCAAAAGTGGGCCTTGGTGACTTGATTTGCCAGAAGAGTCCCGGAGCGCTGCAGCCCATCTGTGCAACACGCTGGTGCTCAGGGCTGTAGGCAGCCAGATCAGGCGTCCAGCTGAGAAACACGCTGTGCTGTCCAAAGACCTGACCCCGTATCAGGGAACTTGTCATCGGCTTTGATGGAAACTGCTCCGTTTCCGTCTGGAGACTCATGTTTGATGCCTTTCCCTGTTCCACAGTACTCACCACTGTCTTTCTGGTTCAAGCGTCATTACAGCTCATCAGCTCCTCTAGCAGCGCAGCCACAAGTTGGGGATGTGGGCTCCTGAGCCCGGGCTGGCTCTGGCACTTCTTGCTCCCATGCTGCCAGTGGGGAAGGACCTCCTGAGTCTTCCCAACCCTGACAGTGTAAACCCCAAAATGCTGCTGGCTCCCACACGCCCTCTGAGACCAGAAGACATGCCCTTCTCAACACCAAACAACTGTCAGTCTCTGGTTGCCTGGTTTGAAGTCCAGCTCAGCAGCCTAAAATCCAGAGCTGCAATTTAGGATACGGGAAGCAATCTAGCTCCTAAAAGCCAGAACAAAGTGTCCTCGTGGGCAGAGGCTTGAAAAGGCACAGCTTTCCTGCAAGAAACAATCTCAACGCAAGGCTCTTACACTCTGGGGAGGTGGGATGGGAGCTGTAGGTTTCGACAGGTCCTCCTGAGGGACGCTGCAGACCCCTGAGTCCTTTGGGAAGGGGGGTCCCTGGCACAGGGCATGTTGAGAAGCAACACGGGTGCTCAGACCAGGACGCGACAGGACAGTCAAGTTATTTCCAGTCTGGCTTACTTAGACTGGTAGATAGAATTACTCCCAGGATGCAGGCTGCTGACCACTCTCTCTTACAATTCGAAGGCAAGTTTTTAGGGATTTAAACCAGGGCACTACACTTAAAGAGTCTGCTTAGAGGTATTTTGGGTCAGAGATACCAAATGCAGAATTAACACCAATGAGTGGAATGAAGCAGCTTCTAATACTCATATTCTGAGTTAGATTTCTTCCTGTCTGCTTCCGGGGGAAACCCAGAAAGGCTTGGGATTGGACTGGTCTGCTCTTTGACATGGGCCATGATGTGAGCTGCAATGCCGAGAGCTCATGCTCCCAAACCAGGGGGGTGTAATTTCCTCCCCCCTGAAGGCCCACAGCAGGAACACACCATGATGTGATGCTACATCCCTCATTCTTCAGCCTGATGTATCACCAGGCAGGGTGGACACAGGCCAGGCTTCCAGCGCTGTTGTAGCCATCTGAAGTATTCCCCCTGGCATTAGCATGGGCGACATTGATACGGACGCTGTAAATATAACACCTTAGGAGCAGAATGTCCGTCAGCACTGATGATGAATGAGCAAGGTTATACAAAACCAAGCCATGCAATGCTAGTGAAGCAGCTGCAGGAGAAGCTGGATGAGAAAGGCCTGCATTTTAGACTTGAGCTTTCTTGGTGCAGAAACGCCCAGTAGCTTGTGCTGGTCTTGGATACAGAAAACGTTTCCATCACTGTTCCCTCACCCTGCACGCTCGTGGGGTTGGCTTGCTGCTTTTATGCTATTTGACCATAAGTGAACCTCACTTTGTTGAATATTTGAGTGAGAAAGGCATCTCTCTTCCCTACGCATGAAGTGAAATGTTCGGATGAGTTCTAAGTGCCTTTGGCTGGAGTGAGAAGGCAGAGAGGAAAGGGAAGAAAAAAGGGCAAAGCAATGGCTGCGGTAACTTGCTTAGATAAGAAAACGTTTTAAATTAGTCATAAGCCCTGAACATACCCACATTTACTGGGTATATGAAGTGTAAAAAGCTGATTTAGAAGAGCAGTTAAAAGTTTCATAAACATGACTAAACCCTAAAGCTAAATGTTCAACACGCGTGACCTTTTAATTCCCCTTTAGTTTAGCACTTTCATTTATGTTTGGAGTCCCTCATGTTTGGATAGCACTTTGATGATTTAAAGGACTATTTAGAGTTTTATTGTCTCTCCTGCTTCAGAGCTGGGACCGCAAATCCTTTGCTAAGTGGCTGGAGGAGTTTCTGCTTGCACAGGAGCTGCTGGGAGCACCAGCCTGCCTCGGCCGTGGCTCCCCGACACCCCCAATATGCTGCCATGAGACCGGCCCCTTTTCCAAGGCAGCTCCTAAATGTAATCAGCAACCAGGAGAAACTCCTCCAAGAGTCAAAATGCAGCTTCATCCTCCTTGGTTTCAAATCCTTACAGAAGGAGCATATCAGAAAGACGGTGGCTTTGGGAAACGTCTTTGTCCAGAGAGGGCCATTGCAAGCAGCCAGGATGCTGCAGACGTGCGCTGGGGCAGCACGCACGTCCCATGCCACGCAGCATCCTCCCCACATCTGCAGACCTGCTGCGGATGCACCCTGCAGTGCCCAAAGCACCTCCCTGGGTGATAAAGCACAGCAGCCAAGGGGCCTCTCTTGAGCTCCTCATCCCCCGGGCTCTGATCTTACCACAGCACTGACTTCAAGTGCTGTTAAAAAAAACAAATGGTCTAGCCCTGAAGGCAAAGAGAGGCTCGTTGCAGCCACCATGCACCCACGCACCAGTCCCACCTTGTGCTGTGAGGCGATGCGTGAGCAAAGGCAGCGTGGGGCAGATGTTACAGCTCTCAGTGTCTCCTGCTCCTGGTACCAGGGCTCACAGGCACACAGGGGGCTCCTCTCCATCGGAATGAGACAGGCATAAGTTTACCTGTCGTGAACTGCTTCTGAGCCCACCTCGTGAGCACCCTGGAGACTTCATCCTCCACTGGATTTCTGGCTGCACTGCTCTGAAGGGGTATGGGAAGAACAAACCTTGCATGTTAGGAGAAGCTGCTTGCAAGGACTCCATCCTCGCTGGACACGTCAACCAGAGGCTGTGCTGGAGCCAGGCGCTCCCAGAAACACGAACAGGCTGAGCTAATTACAGGGCTTCAAACACAGAGCAGCTCACGTGCTCAGCCACTCCTTCCCGATTCCCCACACAGCAGCATCAGGATGCAAACAGGGTGCGTCTCCCCCTTGAATTGAGCCAGATCGTCCCATTCCCTGTCCGTGCGGATCCAGCCCCTACCCAGCCGGGCGAGGACAGGGGCTGGGACCAGCTCGGCACAGCGATGGCACCGGCTGCGTGCGGCTGCTGCACAGCGGCCACGGAGAACAGGTCGGAGGGAGGAGTTCACACTTTGGCTGCCCCCGAGCCCCCTGCAGCAGAAGGTCTGATGGCGAGCAGACCTCAGCACAGCACCAGCAGCAACTTCATCCTCGGCTTCATTTTCAGAGTTAAAGCCCTACGCACGCCCCTTTAGCCATCTTAGTTATGAGTCATCGAAAAATGCCAGCTTCAGCAACGCAGCTTGACTTCTGCAGGGCTGGGTACGTACCTCTGCCACCAAAGCCAACGTCCTACCGCGCCTGCCCGGTGCCAGAGCATCCGATGAACGCGCCAGTGCCGGCTGGGCAGCCCTGCATCCAGGAAAGGCCAACGGGGCGATGGGGGAAGAAGCCGTCACTGCATCAGGCAAGGAGTTTTCTTGCTATTGATGAGCCGCAGGGGTTTCCTGTGCTGCTTCTCTGCCTTTGAAGCTTGTGCGCAGCGCCGGCAAGCCCTGCTGCACCCCGGCACACCCCTGAGCCCTCAGGGAAAGGGACGGGATCCTCGCAGAGGCAGAGAGCGTGACCCAACCCTGCATCCCGGTGCGGCACGAGGGGTTGGGTTTTCCAACCCAACCGCGCGGTGACACGCAGGGGTGGGGCAGGGGAAGAAAAAGGCGATTTCAGCTGTTAACTCCTAAGAGATCGAGGAAAAAACAGGCTGCTCCTGTATAAACGGCTCAGATCTCCTGTGAGCTGGTGCATGCGATGCTGCAGAGGTGTCATCTGGGAGCATGCTGGGTTTTTTGGCGGAAAGAGGAATGCAGAGGCCGGCAAAGGAATTTGCTGCTTCGGCGCATGTTTACGGGCTTCCACAGGGTGCTGGGGAGGAAGCGGTTTCTCTAACCCAAAGGGGAAATGCTCATCTGAAACAGGAAAACGGAACTTTCTTTTGAGCATTAATAATGGAAAATCGCCTCTGCAATGGCTGCCTGCTGAATTCCTGGGCGTGCAGTGGGCAGAGGATGCTCGGGGAGAAACACCCTGTCCCGCTCTTGGCTCGCTTGGGACCCCAGATAACCCCGGGGCTGATGCTGACACAGGCACAAAGGGGAGATACCTCAGTTTTGGGGGGAGATTCACCGGCAAGGGCAATGGGAGAGTCTCTGAGGACCCCTAAGGGTACTCGTTGACTCTGCCATTGCCCCGGCCGTGAGGTTTCCCCCAAAACCCTGGCATCCCCCTCCCCAGATGCAGGAAGAGAGGATCTGAGTACCACAGTGATGCTGGGAACACACACAACGCACACACCATCACCAAAGGGTGACTCAGTCAATTTAGGGTCACCATCTAAAAACAGATCTCTAACTCCTTCTATGTAGGTTTTTCTTTGTTTGGTTTGGATTTTTTTTTTCAGTGAAATTGTTTCTAAACTAAATATTTCTCTTGAAAGAGGCTATTTTTAAGGTGAATGGCACAACCACAGTGTTTATGGACATAACTCCAGCTCCAGCCCCCAGCTACAGATTTAGCAAGAGGCGGCTTCTCACTGATGAGCTGCAAATGACTGTGACATCTTTTAAAGAAGTAGAGATCATGGATTTCATATCAAAATCCAGATAGCCTTTCTCAGAATAGTGTTGTTATGGATGAGGAAGATGCTCGAGCTATTTTCTGGCCCAAAAAAGGACAAGAAGATTAAAGGTAGATATATCTAGCCATATAATCGCGAGGGCACTGGCAAAAGCAATACAATGAACCCATTATAAACATGGGCGTAGCAAAGCCAGAGCTTAGCTCATTGTGTCTTTGTGTTTCTAAATATATTTTGTCTTCGGGGAAGAGCAAGGGAGAAGGGAAATGAATGCAGGGGAGACACACGGTTCTCTGAACGACCAGGGTTTTCGGCAAGGTGCGAGCCCACGACCTCTGAGGCTGCGCCTGTGGGCAGCAGCCGGCTGCTGAAGCCCTCCTGCTGCAGGCGACTATGTTTAGCTCCTCTTAGAGGGCGAGGGAAGCAGAAGAGGAGGTAGAAAAACTTAGTCATCTTCTCCCCTCAGACATCTTGCTGTTCATTTACTCCAGCAGCCCATGAAGCACTTAGTCACTTGCTCTCCAACAGGCTTTTTCTAATTTCATTTTTCCAAATTAAAAAAAAAAAAAGGAGGTTCCTTCCTAAATAAGCAGCTAGTGGAGGAGGTTGGGGGAAGTGAGTAGCCAGGACTTCACCCCGGGGCTGAGCCGGTTGCTGCAGACACCCAGAAGAGCATTTGCAGAGCGCAGGAGCAGAGAAAGCAGGCACCGCCGCTTCCTCTTGCTCAGTGACAGCTCGATGAGCCGCTCAGCAAGCCAAGGTGCAAAGCATCCTCCGCTGCCTCCGGAGCCGAGATCTGCTTCATGCCCCCCCGCAGGTACCTGCCCGCGCAGTAAAATCGTTCGCAGTGTTATAACACAGCGCTCATGCTCCGAGCGTTTCCCAGCAGCAAGGCGAGGGGAACCTTGCCACCTAAACGCCACGTCCAGTCCTCCATTCACCAACCCAGAAATACCGACGTCAGAGCAGCCATTCCTTTCGGGATGACTTTAGTAAGCCAGCAACTGTAGCTCTCATATTGAGGGAGTCCTCAAGGTTAGAAACTTTTGCCTAAACTGGCTTGCTCCAACAGTGCTGTAGGAAAACTCCGGACAGCTGGTGCCTTTCCAGACCCCTCTCGGAAGCGCAGACGGCCCCTGGCACCATCCCCTTCTCCAGCGAGTACCTGCCCTTTGCCGGCAAAACGCAGGTGCCAGCACAGGCACCTGCACCGAGCTGCACGCTGGTGCCCACACACTGCCTCAAAAGGGAGAGCGCAAATGGCAGCAAGAAACAAACAGCCTCTGAACGCAAGCACGATTCAGAGCTGGGCATTTGGTTTCTCTCTTCTGCACAGCATCTTGAAGGGCCTGGGGATGGGAAGGCAACCCCCAAACCCCACCTTCTTCCCCCACCAGAGGACAAAAACCAGCTGGAGTGGCAGTAACCCAGAGCATTTTACAACTGATTCGAGATGGGGGTTTCAGAGGGCTCAGAAGGCACCAGATGGCTCATGGCTTCCTGTTGCTTCAACTTTACTACAAAGCAACATAAATAGGTCTTCAGTCTTTGTTGATGTTTGGTGCCATACAGCAAAACACGCATTGTCAACCTAAAAATAGGAAACGCTGTGGCAGCTTTGAAGAAATTCAGCATTTTTCCTGTACCGATACAAACACAGTGGCCGAGTGCCAGATGCCTCTCTCCTGCTTTGAAGAGCGACGAAATCCTTTGCAACGCTCATAAATTACTGCTTTGTTAGCAACCAGCGAGCTCCAGCGACACCAGCAAACCCTGGTATTTCCTTCTTCTCCCTCGTAAGCGGGGGGGGGATGTTTCACGCTACATCTCATCGCCGCGCGGAGACGGACAGTCCCGTGCGCCTATTGCCGAGCCGAGCGCAGGCAGAGGTTGCTAAGACACCTGCTGACGCACAGCCGGGCCCCACTTCTATATTTTTCCATGACACAGTGTTGAAGCTTGCAGAGCAGGAGGTAGCTTTCTTGAGCGAGCTATCGAGAGATCGCAAGAGATGGTAGGATCCTGCAGGGCTTGCTGCGCGCTGCTGACACCAGGTTTAAATGAGGGAGCGCAGGACAGAGACAGAAACCTGCCTTGTTCAGAATAAACTGCAACACGTTTTCAGATCTGGCTTGAAAAAAGGGCACACTCACTGCTATGCTTCTCTGAGTGAGGGTATAGAAAAGTTGAGGTCCCAAGCAGAGCAACATATAGGTGGAAAACCAAAAATTCCCAGAGGCTTTCCCTGGAGAGGACAGAGCTGATGCCTGGGGGAGGATGCGCTGGCACAGTCCTCACTTCCAAGTGTCACACGTGGTACCTGGATGTGCTGGGACCGCGGCAATGTGACTGCACCAGCACGGGTGCTGCTGCCAGCCCCTTTACTGGGGTCCCACCTGCAGGGATGTCCTCCCCACCACTGGGCCATCACCCCCGGTGCAGTTTAATGGGGCTTAACCAGCCCTGCACGCTTGGGGCAGAGCTCTGCCTTGCAGCACGGACGGAGAGCAGCAAGCAGAGCCTCACCAGCCACAGCCTGGGCAGAAACATTCAGCCTGGACAAAAGGCAGCTCCGGGGAGACCTTATTGTGGCCTTTCCATGCTTTAAAGTGGCCTACAAGAAAGGTGGGGACAGATTTTTTAGCAGGGCCTGCTACAATAGGACAAGGGGTGATGGTTTCAAACTAAAGGAGGGGAGATTCAGGCTTGACATGAGGAAGACATTTTTTACAATGAGGGTGTTTTACAATGGCCCAGGTTGCCAGAGAGGTGGTAGATGCCCCATCCCTGGAGACATTCAAGGCCAGGCTGGACAGGGATCTGAGCAACCTGATCTGGTTGAAGATGTCCCTGCTCATTGCAGGGGGGTTGGACTGGATGAGCTTTGAAGGTCCCTTCCAACCCAAACAATTCTACGGTTCTATGATCCTATGTCCCCATCCAAGAGCAGCCATTTGCCATGAGGCCACTCCCAGCTCCACACTTTGGTGGCCCTGGGGGTCAGATCTCTCCAGGAGAAGTTCATCCTAATTCATGGACCGATTTCAAGTCCTGCTGGTGCAGAAGCTCCTCTCCCACGGCTGGGTGCCAGGACTCATGGGGATGGTCCCTCGAGCAGCAGCTCAGGACCGCAGCCAGCCCAGCTTCTGCAGGAAGCCAGCACTATGTGACACCTCTGCTCACAGCTTATCCAGCCCGCACGGCAGCTTGAAGCTGCCAACCAAACTTGTGAGCTATTAAAAGCCACCTGACACAGCAATTTATGCAGTTCTTAACCTCCTCAGAGCCTCCTAGATGGGCAACTGGGGATCATCCAGCCAGTTTTTGGGCATACCCATTCCAAGCACAACCCAAACATTTTGGAGGATGGGTGATGCTTCCTAGAAGTCCAGCTAACTGTTGGACTGTTTTACGCATCACCTCATGGTGTAATTTCATCATGACAATTCAGAATCAACATTTTAGAGGTAGTGTTTCCTCTCCTGTTCAGTTACTGCACTGTGGTCGTAATCCTATTTGTGCCTCCCTGGTGCGTGCAGAAGTAGAAGTCTCCGCATTTCGTTCCCACACAGGGATCTCCTGCCCTGTAGGGTTAATTCCCCCACCACTTCGGGGTACCCATGCAAGTACTGAGAGGCTGCAGCTGCCATCGCAAAGGGACCCCAATGAGCAGTGTGCTGGCTCACAGCACAGCGATCATCTCATTAGAGTCAGGGACTGGCAGACAGGCATAGAATTTGAGTTTTAGGTCAGGGGTATTGAATCAGAGCTTAGGAAACCTCCCCTTCCTGAAGGAAAAAAATAAATAAATAAATAAAGAGGAAAAATCCCTGGGCATTTCTGAGCTCCTGTTGTTGGTCAGTAATGGAAAGAAGCTACAGAAAGACAATTTCACCTACGGGATGATCTCCGAAAGTTCCCCATATCTCCCTTGCAAATATCTATCTGAAAAGCAAGTCCAGCTCTTGACAGAAAAGCGCTGAGACCTTCACACTCTCAGACTGAATAGTACCAAGATCAACCAGAAGCCACAGTTACCTTTCAGTACTTGGAGTCAGTTGTTTTTTAGTGACTTTGCTGAGCTCCACTGCCTGGCTGTCCAGCAGCATTCAGAGGCACTGTTTGGTCTGTGGAGGGTAACACCGAATTTTCTACTGCAAACAAAGTCACAACTACGTGCAGTAGCATTCAGCTGCCAGGGCCTCTCGGAGATTAGGGGCTCCCTGCCCTTACGAGCAATGAGAAGGAGAGATTTGCAGAAAATAAGCCCTATTGCTTTGCAAATGTACTGTCCCTGTCGCGTGGCAAGCTACTAATAAAACCGATATTTGCATTTTTTGCATAAGACCATTTTGGATTCACTGTTCCTTCACCTGCACAGACACCGAGACTCTGTGCATGAAAAACACGTCAGGAAACTGCTGATGAGAAAGCAGCATTCCAAATGCTAGAGCTATAGAAATTACTGAAAAGGCTTAATGTGTGCTCTCTTAGAGCAGGTAAAGCTCTTCCAACCACGGCCACTGCAAGTCATCCGGGTCCCAGTGACAGCACCATCAGTGGAGGAGGCTCAGAGCCCCTCACCAATGCTACACCGGCACTACACGGCTAGGATGGGTGGCTAACTAGGGACATGTCCCCAGGCCACCACCGAGGAGGAGGATTCATCTCTCCTAAGCTGGCATCTCCGAGATGGCCAAGCAAAACTGCTGCCGTCACTCTACCTGCGCATGGGCCCCGGTCCGAGGGCGCGATTGCCACCCCGGGGTGAGCTACCAACCACACACCAGCACTTGCAGAGCTCTGCGCAGGAGCTATGCAAATATTACAGCTAAATCCTCTCTGTTCCTAATGACACACGTAATTGCCTATGCAAAGAGGGTGCACCAGCTAGGGACTGCCTGGCCCGCTGCCACAGCCCGCTCGCCCCTGTGTGACGGGAAGGCTGTGACCCTCAGCACCCAGTGGTGTCACCGGCCTCAGCTGAAGCTCCAGCTCACGAGGGCAGACGTAGAAATCTCACAAGACCTAAGCCTATGAGTGCTGTTGCCCAGGCAGTGGTAGGACGGACACAGCAGCAGAACCAAAAATCCATAAATAAAAGTATTTACTCCTGGCCAATACACGCCTATGGAAACAGCAGCACAGGTCTGTCCCTCTCATGTGGCCACGGGGGGACATGGCACACGTAGATGGAAGGTGTCCTACTTTATTTAGCTTCTAAACAACTGTAAGCTTTTTAGGGCGCTACGTTCAGTCATTCTGGAATGGAAAAGTTTATATGCTGGAAACAGTGTCTCGCTAACGAACTGAGGTATTTTTAATAGGCAGGGTGTTAGAGGTACTAACAAAAAACGTGTTGATGAGGTGATTATCTGTGACACCCACTAACACGCCAGACAACAACAAAGTACTCACAAGTCAGTGACTAGCACATCCCCGAGAGTGGCTAGATTTGTGGGGGGTGGAACGTGGATTTTGGTTTCCTACAGAGGCACGCAGCTAAAAAAAGGGTGATTGAAAGCATCTGTAAAAATGACAGCTATGGCAAGCAGTTAACAGAGTCTCATTTGGAAGACACAGGTCCCATTAAACGGTTGTTAATTCGAGCCCAAGCAGCTTCAAAGGAAAGGAGCAGAAGCACTCAGAGAACCGAGGACCTGGACAAAACCAGGAGGGAAGCCGCAGCCATGGTTCAGCCGCACAGCAGCCAGCGCTGTCACTTCCTTCGATCAGGAAGAGGACAAAATACAAAGTTATCTACTCCAAGTGACTGGTATTGAGAGGTTGATTTAATGAGTCGGTCCTGGGTCTTGTCGAGTCTCCTGGTCCCATTAGAAGATATGGGAAAAAAACCCTCTCTTCAGACAAGCCAGCCCTTTGTAAGCTGGAGATCCTGTCCAGGTCGCACGGGGCCCTTCGCTGCTCCTGTGCTGCACTTGGGTGTGAAAGGCAGGTTGTGATCTGGGGAAACCAGGCTGCCACAGCTGGGCACGGGAGAGCAGCCTTCGCGCTGAAAGCATGGGATAAATTTGCCCCTGGATGAATCTCCCTTTGCAGAGCCCTGTTGGAACCACTTTCAGGAGCTGCGTTACGTGTCTGCAACACTTAAAGCACCAAGTTGCATTGTTTGGCTGTAATTTAACCTTGTAATAGCTTCGACCGATGAAAATGAAAGGCACAGGGGCAAACTGTGCCTTTCAGCCCTGCAAGACAGCAATCACACTAGCCAAGCATCCCATGCTCAGGAGCCATTAACACCTGAACAAGGGGAAGGAGGACAGAAAGAAATGGAATAGAAAGCCTGAACTGGCAGTATGACCTAAAGCTCAGGGTTTGAGGGGCTGCTTTGCCCTTTGGGTGGCTGCAGACAACAGTTGCTGCATGCATTTGCTGTATATTTTCTCAGCTGAATACCGGAGCAGTGATTATTTGAATTAAGATGCCATTTCAAAACTAAGCAGGGCCTCACCGTGCACTGTACTATGTCCTTGACGTATATGCATCCAAAGATATTTTCCTCCCTGACCCATTTTATATCATGCATGCACAGCGCTTGCTTCTCCTCGGCTCATTTTCTGCTGGAGGGATGCCGGAGACTCACTCAGCACCGCTCCGGGGCCATGTCCCGAACCGAGAGAGCCAAGAAAGAGCCAGACGCTTGCTGCATCCCCATGCCAAGCCCCACGCCCTGGAGGAGCCCCACGCCACCAGGATGCGATGCCGGCGGTGTGCCCGGCACCCAGCTCTGACCCTGGCCCGCCAGCAGCCAGAATTCACTGTACTATCACTTTGGCACACTCCTTCCTTCCTTGGCAAGACAGGCCAGAACTAAACTTTTCCATTGCGACGGGTAAACAAAGCCTTTGCTTTTTCCCCTCTAACAAAGTTTAGCCCAGGAAGTCACATGAGCGCAGCTGCATCCAGCATGTATATCCAAAATGGCTCAAGCTGCTGGCAGCGCATGGATGTACAAATCTTGATAAAGGACAAAGCTCTGCCCTGGAAACGCACTTCCAAGTGCACTAGAAGCATCCCGTCCTTCCACACAAAGGCCAAATCTGACCCCGGGCTGAAGCCGATTCTCCAGCACACACCACATCTCAGGGAGAACACGCCGGAGCCGGCTGTGTGCCCTGGCTCTCCCCACTGCCTCCTACAACCCCCAGACACCTCCCCCTGAATTGCCATCATGCATTCGCCCAGTGCACAAAAGTCACCCGCAGCAGGACGCCAAAACGTGGGTGCACGCACAGCGCTGCTGGAGGAGCCAACCCTCAGGCCCAGCCTGCCGACAGGCCTGGAAAAATCTCCCCATGAAATATCTGTGCTCCGGAGCACAGAGAAATGACGAGCAGTTTGCCTTGGAGGCAGCGAAAACACAGGGATTTATTGATGCTCATTTTCTGCTATTAGAGCAATAAATCCATTGGACAGTCAGCCAAAAGCCAGAGAAAAAGCATGTGAGCTTAGGGAAAACAGGAAAAAAAAAAAGGTGTTATTAGACCAAAGTATTTTCCAGCAATGTTTAGAGATAGTTCTGAGCCCAGCACTGATCAGACAGAAAACCTGCTACCTCTGAACCCGTGCCAGGCTGCCCCTGCAGCTATTGTGCTTCCCCCAGGCTTCCTCACCCTGCACAGAGATTTGCAAGCTCTGAAACACGAGGAAATTCATCTGGAGCGCTTGAAGAAAGCAGCAGATGCAGACTGTGCCCTTTCTCCCTTCCAGGGAGGAAGGCAGGCTAGGACGCTCAAGAGCAGTAAAACAGCAGCACGAGGCGCTGACTCAGCTGTCTGCTGGGCTGGCGCTGTCCCGAGTCTGCATTTTGCTCGCTGAAAAGTAATTTCCATTGATGCCATCGTTACTACATCCCTGTTTGTGCTCCTTCTCTTACCTCTCTTCCCTCTTCGGTGGGCTCTTCTGGATGTTTTCCGACAGAGGACATTGTCCCAGTAACCTCACACACACGTGTGGGGAAAACGCAATGTAAACTGGCCAGGTGAGCAGATCTACACCGGCTCTGTGTCTCCTAAACCAGAATCCCAACTGCTGGCTGCGAAGGTGGCTCCAGCACGGACTGCTGACAGCAGACAGCATCCAGCACCTTGTGACCCTCTCACTGAGCAACGGGACATTTCCAGCCCCTACGCTGGGGCTGCCCGTGTACACGCAAAAAGCTCTGCCCCTATCTCATTCCCGGTCAAAGCGTAGACACGGAGGCGTTTGGCTGGAAAACTGTTAATAATCCCATTTCCCTTGGATCTGGGGACTGTTGCCTTAGCTTGATCCTCTGCTCTGGAGTCCCCCACTATGCCCTCGTGTTGCAACACGCTGCCGGAGCCAGAGACAGCCGATTCCGGCGTTCCCACTCCACCGCTCGCCCCCTACGGAAACGAGCTGTCAGGGCCGTGTGGCTGGGATGACGGCTTCCAGTTGTGCTGTGCTCCCAAACTGCAGCCCGCTCCCGGTCGATGGGCAGAATCCTCGCACCAGGTACCTTCCCCGGGTCCAGCAGGCAAGATGTTTTGCTCTTGATAGGACAAGGAGTGATGGTTTTAAACTAAAGGAGAGGAGATTCAGGCTAGATTTGAGGTAGAAATTTTTTACAAAGAGGGTGGTGAATCACTGGCCCAGGTTGCCCAGAGAGGTGGTAGATGCCCCATCCCTGGAGTCATCCAAGGCTGGGCTGGACGGGGCTCTGAGCAACCTGATCTGGTGAAGATGTCCCTGCTCATTGCAGGGGGTTGGACTGGATGGGCTTTGAAGGTCCATTACAACCCAAACTATTCTATGATCCTATGATCCCACCAGCCGATTTTGGCAGTGGTGAACAGAACAGCTAACTCCACAGGTCAGCACTTGCTCTCAATGACCAGGGAAGGTGAGTCAGCGGAGTCCAGCGCTATCACACCGCTCCTTCACGCCAAGCACCCCCAGCTCAGGCTCAGAGACACAGAGGTCCCAGGCTGGAGCCCTGCCAGAACAACGGAGCACTCGTATCACACGAAGGGCAATGGTCCATCTCCCTGCAGGAGAAAGCAACTTTCCAGGACTGGCAGACTGCTTGGAGCTTTCTGAAACTGGGGGGATCCTGTCCCCAGCCTGGCAGCCAAATGACTGTGCGTTCCCTTTATACACCAGGCACCATCCCAGCCCTGCACAGGCAGCAGGTACCACAGTCCTGGTTTCTAATACCAGTGCCTGCCTTGAGTAACCATTCAGCAGCACACACAGTTGTTCTCAAGCAGCAAGGCTACCCGAAAAACACCACAGACCAAACCGAGCACCAAGGGCCCGCAGCAGAGCCACGGTCCCAGTGTCGGGGAAGACCTCCCCGCTTGAGGCTGAGCAGAAACTCGACTCTAAGTGAGACTGAGAGGCACTGCTCCTTGCTGTGGGGCAGGCATCCTTGCTGCAGCACGCAGCTACACCAAAGCTCATCTTGAAGAGGATGACGTAGAGCAAAAGCTTTCGCAGGACACGTCCATGAAGAGTTTTTTGACGTGGGACTAGGCCAGACTACCATGATCCACCACCGCTTTCCGAACTCAAGGCCAGCTGCGACGCGTGCTCACATTCGCACCGCGGCAGGCTGGAAACTGAAAGCCATGGTGACGACCCAGCTGAGGGGAAAGGAGGAATCAGCCCGACGTGTCGCGATTTCCGCTCGGCCCTGTTGACTCCCGCAGTTACTGCAGTGGCACTGTTTGTTGATGTAACAGGGACTGACTCAGTGGGAACAAACCCCAAGGGAAAGGTCCTTCTGAAATATTTGTTCCTACTATTTACTCTGTGGATTAATCAGACATTGCTACAGAAAAATTAGCAAGTACCTCCCCTCGCAATTTACTGAAAATGAGGTCACCGGCCCTGATTAATTTACAAAGAGCTTCCTAGGAACTGAAATGCCGCGGCAGAAGAAAGTGAGCCCACATCTTTCACATCCCAGGACTGCCACCACCTAAATCACATATGTTAGGTGCCTGAGCATGAAAAAGCAAGTTCGTTTTCTTTTCCTGGGACACGCTTGCTCCAGCTGCAGATGGCAAATGGGGAGACGTGAGAACATGCATTTTTTGCTACAGCTGCATGAGAAGTCAGGTGGTGACGAACTGCGTATCCACGCCACATGTATCATCAAGATTTACTATCAAACACAAAGCTCTGACAAGGAAATGTCAAGATTTGGCTTCATCCTTCCAGTCTGATGCAAAGCTTCCTTTGAACTTTAAGCTTTTCATTTCACTCTTGAGCATTAACATCTGCTGCTTCTATGGGATCCAGAAGAAACTTCGCAAAAGCAAGCTACCAGACAGCCATTTAGCACAACCACATTTCCAAACTACAGGGCAACCATATTAAATTAAGCTCCTTTCAACACACACAGAACAGGAAAAGCAGAGGCCCCAACACCTCAAGAGCTCTAGTTTGAGATTAGTGTTTCACGCGAGCGACTCTTTTTCAAAAAACAAGCAGCAGGTAAAAAGCCTCGCCCTTAGATTGATTCAACTCTACCATTACTTTAAAAAAGCAACGCAAAACCACCCGCCCTCAAATCGGTCATGAGCAAGAAGTCACTGGCTTACTTGAAAAGCCCTTGTCTCCCCATTCCCAACGCCTCAGTGCCCCCAGCCAGTTATCGAATGCAGGCCTGCAGTAAAAAAAGACGTTTCCAAGGAAAGTGGTTCAGCTGACAGTTGACCTATCAGCAGATAAATGCACAGAAAAGAAAGTTACAGGTTGCCAGAGAGGCAGCTCTTGAATGTCATTCCCACCTGATGAGTTTCCCCTATTGCGCAGCTTCCTTGAGGCTTGTCTTAGATTTTTGATAAGATATTGGGAGTTTAGGTATGGAGGAATTGTCTGCAAGAAGAGCGACTACACAGGCATTAAAACCTTTGTACCAGGTTTTTCAGAGGCACACAAGTGCTTCTCTCCACGTTTCATCACACAGTTAGTAGCCTCAGAAGTTTAAGAACCTATGCAGTGCCCTCACGCTGCTACGTTTGCCCATTAAGCGTCCACCGATCCTCTCTGGGCTGCGGGACATGAACAAGCGGGTACCTACAGGCACCCAAACCTCCAGCCCAGCCCCTGGGCGCCGGGGCGGGCCCGAGGACGTGACTACGAGCCAGCCCGGAGCGCTGCAGCCCATGTGGAAAGAGGCAATCCCGAATCGCAAGGCGGCTGCCGATCCCTGCCTCCCCGCTCTGCTCCTTTCGCTCTGGCGGAGCAGCCCATGTGCAGGGATCCTTCATGGCCGAGGCGGCCGCTGCAGCTGACGCAGAGACCCTGGACCTCAGGGATGGAAAGTGCGGCTGGGCCACGTATCCAACGCAACCCCGAGGCGGATTTTTGATCCGCGTTTCTGGGTGGTGCCCCAGAAGAAACTGGGAAGGCATTCTCCAGTCATTATAACCTGGCAAGCCTTGTCCCTACCTGATCTCATTAATCAATCCCTCTCAGAGAGAGGCAGTAATTTCCATGGAATGCTGCCAGACTCCTTCCTCCTCCGCTCTGCGAGAGATCCAGAGTTGCTTTACATATCCCAGTACCCGTGTCCGGATCAACAGGCAGAGCCTCTGCCTTCTGCTCTCTGTTTTACTCCACCAGTAAATCCTGTATTTCACATCTCACACACTCAGACTTGTAAATCCAAGTAGTGAACTTCTCATTTTTTGCTTTGCTCACCCTTTCTTCCCAGATGTGATCAAAGCTGAGGCCCCTCGTTCAACCAAAAAGAGCCCCACCATTCCATAGCCTTATGGCAGCCAGGAGACACGCCATCCCTCCCAGCAAGTCATTCCTGTTTTCCTAGGAACTGCGGCAAGCATTGATCCCTTTGTTTTTCTATTACCTCTGAAGAAATGGCTGCTCTCAGTGTTTGTCAACCTCACACCTCCCCGATGACATGGGACATCCACTTCTCCACCTCTGTGGGACAGTGTCACCACCGGAGCGGAGACACGGGCAGGGCAAACGCCATCCTTCACAGGGAGCGGTGGCATCAGCCCGTGACACACGCTGGGGTGTTTCTGATGGGCTGTCCTGCAGGTGCGGACACCGAGCGCTCGGAACCTAAGGCTGGCGACTGAGACGAGGCGAATTTCCCTCGCCACGGCCAGCACTTCTGGGGGTGGCCATGGCGCGCCAAACAGGCAGCCCAAGGCACCAGGAAAGAGGGCAACAAAGGGCCCGTGTGCTCTAACACTGGGTGTCGAGGGGTGAGGGAAAACGGCTAGCACTGGTGGGATGCGAGGAGGAGGAAGAGGAGGGCAGGCAGAGCAGCCCTTTCCCACCGGGCTGCATGGCTGAGTGCACCCTCCCACAGCCAATTCTTTTGTACGGAGCTTCTTCCCCACCCACTTAACCCCAAAAAGCCTTTGCACTTGCAAAACATCTGCTTACAACATCGCTTCAGTGAATCTCAGCTGCCATCGAGAATGAAAATCTGTCTGCAGCTCAAGCCAGTAAAACCAATATTGAGGTGGGGCTGTGGGATGCACTTCTGAGGGTGCAAGTAGGACAGGCAAAAAGAAAACCAAATCTGAAGTCTAACAGCAGCCCACAGAGACACCACAGCTCATGCTTAGAGACTGTGCAAATATTCCCTTTTTATGATGGATGGCCTTTTTATCATGCGAATAAGTCAAGCTAAGTAAATGACTTTGCCTCCTTATTCAAAAAAGCATTCTCTGCACCTGCCTTACAGCCAGCAGCCCACGATTTGCCCAACACAAAACACTGCGGTGCCCCAGGCACGAGCATCCTCAAATCCCACTCATTTCCAGGGAGCGCAGGCACTTGGCACCCCTGAAACCAGACCTGTGTCCCCCCCCAGCACCCTGCTCCGCGGCACGCAGGCACTTCATCCACCCAAACCTCCCCCTTCTCCCGTCTCCCTGCCACAGAGAACAGCTGTGCCCCAGCCTTTCCGAGCACCTCTCACCCCTGTCCACCTGCCCCGAACACCCTACCTGCCACAGGAATTCCCACAGCAGCTGCAGCGGCCCATCGTCGCTGGCTCGCCTCGGGCCCCCCTGCATCGCAACCCAGCCAGGAAAGGCTCTTCCCTCACCCGCTGGCAGCCCGAGACGCAGTGAGCTCTGGGAGAAGCCGTGCCCCAAAAACTAGGTGCTCTCCTGCCTCATGTTCCGCTCCTCAGGCTCTGACGGCAGGTCTCTGCTGTGCCCAGGAGGCTTTATAATTTGCGAGTGGCAATTCCTCAAGCTATAGGCAGTTTTCCCAGAGGTTTCCCGGATCTTCTGTGCAAGGCTATTGCCATAAATCAATCAGATTGCTTAGTCACCTCTGTTTGTCCAGCCAGTGCCAAGGCAGACCTGCTATTTCACAGCATGTACTGTACGAAGGAGCCAGTTCCTGTAAATTAGATGCACCACCGCAAACTGAATTGGATATTGTTTTCTACGTGGACTTGTTTTCTGCTGGACTGGAAGAAACATACTTTACAGTCATAAATAAGACAAAGAACAAAAAATGAGTTGCAGAGTCATGTTAAGGGCTGCCTGATGGAGAGCCATGTGTGCCTGGGAAACTGCAGCAGCAGCCTACGGGCTGAGGAGCGAGGAGAGGGGAGCTCTGAAGGGGGGTCCTAAGCTGATGGCAGGCACTGGACGCGCTCACTGAAGCCAGCGTTTTTCCCTCAGGGTCCCTAAACTGGAGTGCAGAGGGCTGAGACCCCTCAGGCGGTGCTGAGGAGCATGAAGCACTGCTCTTCAGCCCTGCCCACCTCAAAACGGGCTGCAAAGCAGAGGTATCCAAAGTAAATGAGTGCTTAAGGAAACACTGACCTCTCTGCCAAGCCTTCCTAATTTCTAAAATGGAGCGCACTTCGACTGAACAACAGGGGTGCTGCCGAGGATGACCGGGATGACCAAGATGGTGTTCGCCATCCCCACCTAGGGGTCTGCACCCCACAGCTCCCAGCAAAGGGCTCCCACGCCAGCACCAGACACTCGCCACAGCCACAAACAGGCTCCAAAACACAAGTGCTGAGAGCCCGGTGGGTCTTGTTTAAACAGAAGTATAGAGGGGTCCATATCAGCCAGGAGGAGATGCTAGGAGGCAATACTTTCATCCCCCCATTCCCTGCTCCTCCCCAGGGGCTCCCAAAAAGCAGGGTGGCTTTTCCAGTGCTTGCAGTCACTGTGTGGCAATATCCACCTCCTCACTCACCTGGACAAAAAAATTACATCAAGATCTTTTCTACTGGAAAGGTTTGTATTTAAATTCTCCTTAACATATTGATTATAAAATCTAATGTTTGGCTTGCGTGACATATAAATAAGAAGCATTTAAAATCCTGGAAAGCTTGCGACAGAGGAGGAGAAATAATCAGGAAAGCATGTGCAGTAATGCTGTGATAGCGTTTCAAGTAAACAGGAATCAGTGCCTGTTTGCAGTACATCCTGTACGATAAAAAAGATGAAAGGATGCTCTATTACCACCAAGACCTTATAGTGTAAACGCACAACATCTAATAAAACCTTCCGCATTTCAGAGGCAAAGAAACTGTCTGAATCGTGAGAGACACAAGCCATCTCTGATGGTTGCAGGCAGAAGTGATTGACAAACGCAGTCAGATCGCTTCCCGTGCAGGACAGGAGTTTAACAAGGAGGTTGCAGAGCCCTCAGGAGCTTGCCCAGGAGATCAGCACTGCCAGCACCCCTCTGGATTTGGTGCCTGGGTTTAAGGGCATTGAATTGACCGGGAGGGAGGGCAATGGGAGTAATTAAGGAAAATTAGAGAAGGGAGGAGAGCAGTCAGGACTAGCACAATGTCCAGGAAAAAATCCAAACCCAGGGAAGCAATGCTAGGTCCCTGGTAGCAGCAACCACATTCCACAGCCAAGACCTGACTCACCCACCCCCAGGGCAGTTTCCTTCTCCTTGGTGTCTGGGATGGGGCAGGGGCGCTGGGAGGGTGGTGTGTCACCTTCTGGTGACAGGTGACAGCACAGCAGGTGAAGCTGGGCAAGACCAGCTCCATGCTGTGGCTCATCTTAGCAGAGCCCCACCTCCTGCGCAGCTGCTGTGGGACCCCTGTGCCCTGAGCTCACACACCCCACAGCCCAGGGCGTGGGGCTGTGGCCGATGCTTCCCCAGGGACGGGCACAGGGGCCTGAAGGCCATGGCCAGGCTGCCACAGCTCTGCTGCTGGAGCTGCCACAGCAACAGGGAGAACGGCAAAGGGAGAGCGCGACGGAGACGCAGACCGGCCACAAGCTGTGGGTTTGGCACGGAGCTTCCTCCAGAGGATGAAGCTGCTCCCATCCCAGGCTGCCCTCAGTGCCGCAGCACGGTTGGAGACATCTGACTGCTCCTACCAGCCCCTCCGTGAACACTACACCTCACCAGGTTGTAATCCCAGCATGGGAACTAAGCATCCAGAAAGCCTAGAGAGAGAGGTAGAATCATAGTGTCCTGAGCTGGAAGGGACCCACAAAGATCATCGAGTCCAGCTCCTGTCCCTGCAGATGACAACTCCACAGTTCACACCATGTGTCTGAGGGCTTGTCCAGTCTCCTCTTGAACACTGTCAGGCCTGGGGCCGTGACACCTCCCTGGGGAGCCTGTTCCAGTGTCCAGCACCCTCTGGGTGAAGAACCTTTCCCTGATGTCCAATGTCAGTTCTTACTGATAACAGAGAAACCCGCGGGCAGATGCTCACGGTGCAGGACGTCCCCTGCTCACAGAGGTACCACAGGTCCCAGCCTAACAGCCCGAGCTTCCCCAGAGGGGTCCCCGGGACAGAGCACCGCCGCACACCCAGCACGCCAGCCTCCCGCCGGCTGCCGTGAGGCCTGAGGCAGAACCGGGTACCGGTCTGAAGCGAAGTGACGATGCAGGACACGCTGCCAAGCTCCACGGTTTGTACTGAATGCCACCCACGCCTCCGCGAGGCTGGTCCATGACCAGCCATCTTAATGAGCAGGCTTTTTGTGTCAGGTTTTGTTGGCGAGAGGAGCTGTGGGTTTAAAGATTCACCAGCTCTTTCTCACTCCCCCGATCCCATAATCAGCTTGTTTCTATTCTGACCTCAACTCTTAGACCAAGGAGGGACGTTTGTAATTTCTGTGAAACTAAAAGCAAAAGCAACTCCTATACTGGACCAAATTCTGAAGTCCTTTTTTTCTTTTTATAACTGTCTGGCTTTTTTGAAAAAACTTCCCTTACATTTCGGTGAGAGCGTTGCTTTCCAGTAAGGAGGGAGAGAAAACTGAAAGAAGTTTTGGAATTGGGTGCACATTGTGTGAATACGATGCAGGCACTGTTGATGCGTGGGTGGAAGCACTCACACCGCAGAGCAGGAGGTGACAGGGGAGGATGTCACTTCTGGTCGCTCAATTGCAACAGCTCCTGTCCCCATCCACACCCTGCACCACAGCACAAAGGACACGTAAATCCCTTCTCAAACCGTGTTCTTCACGCCGAGACAAAAAAAAGCTCACAGTTTTGGTTCTGAAGGTCCAACCGCTGACGACAGCGGCCACTGCATGTGCAGATGTGCAGCCCATGTGTGCTGCAGCCCGTGTGTGCCGTACGTGTTGGTGACCTAATCCTGCCATGCTAAGCAGGATGAGAGCAACACCAGACTGAGAAACATCACTCATTTTCCACAACAGAAGGTGGGGTTTCTGGTTTTCGCGTGTCCCTGGGTGCGTGCACTCCTGCTCCCGCTCGTGTCGTTTACAATTCACCTTGCAAGGGCTCTTCCACCTGCGCATTACCGCACCTCGGGCCGGCTGAAGGGGGCTGCAGGAGAAGTGCAAACCCGAAGAGGAAACCCGTATGCCCCAGTTTGAGGGTTGCAGAGAGAGATGTTTTTAACCAGCGCCAACCTGCTCACCTTGGCAAGCCGCCACCAGAACGAAACATACTGCTCCTCTCTTCTTGCACGAGAGGTTAAGGAGTTCCCTTGGCACAAAGCAATGCACATCTCTGCGGTCACACACCCCTGTAATATCTGCTTTTATGTCCAATTTCACCTGCCTGCTCCTTCAGCAGTTACTTTGGGAGGTGATCCAAGACCCAGCACTAGCCAAAAATTATAGATTACTGTCATTCACAGAGCTAATCATTGCAAGGAGCTGTACAGACCCTTGATGGAAAGGGATGAAACTCCCGCAGCATTAGAGACGCTGCTTCTCCCCAGAGCAGAGCCTGGAGCTGCCTTTCCCAGCAGCAAAGAGCCGGGCAGTGGAGAAAAGCCCTGTTGTCCTGCGCTGGCTGTGTGCGGGCAGCAGAGCCTGGCTGGGAGCTGGCAGAGCTCCCAGCCTGATCCGATGCTGAAAAGAACCAGTCACACCTGTCGGAGGAGAAAACGCCAGTGCATGAGGAGCAGGGAATTTCTGTGGGAATCCTGGCACAGGCAGAAACACCGGGACTGTCAGCCGGCCCGGTCAGAGAGCCCACCCGGGAGGAATATGTTTTGCTGGACCAAGGAAGCCAAAGATGACCGCTCGCCTGAACTCCAGTAGAGAGGAGGCTGAGGGTGGGGAGCTCATCCCGTCCCACAAAGGCACACAACACACAGCAGCATCCAACAGGGCTGTGGGGCCTACCCAAATCAACAGAAAATGGTAAGGAATGAAGGTGAATGCTCAGGTCTCAGCAAAGCTCTCCCCTGGTAAATAATGATGTGTGTTGGTACCAAAGACTCCTTCCTTGGCATTTCAGGCCGGCTGTGCCACCAGCTATCTCCAGCCCATCAGGTCCCTTTTCCGGTGCTGGTACATCAGGTTCACCCTTCAAAATGTCTCCTGCACCAACGTGTACTCATCATCCAGCTGCACCTGCAAATCCTGCATTTTCCAGGCCAGTCACATGAAGCACCCAGGCCTGTGGATTGGAACGTGGGGCACAGCTCCAGGACCTCATCTGCACATCTCCTGTATGAGGGCTATGATGGACAAACTACTGCCCGAAAGCCCTGCTGAACTGATGTTCCTCAGGCCTGTCCCATGTAACGCTCTTATTCCAGTCCTGAGACTTTCTCGACAGCCCCATTCAAGCTGAATTCCTCTACAGACCTTCTATCAATCTCTGGCCAGCTGGTGAAGCTCCAGCAGAGTTTCCCTCCTTACACAGAGCAGCACTGAAGTGCCTGTGCTCAGAGGGCAACACGCAGCCACGCACAAACCACCTGAGAGCCCAGGACCAGGGCTGCTCGGTCTCTAAGCAATGCCCACATAGCATGCAGAAACCCGGGGAACACCATGGTCCTAAACACACCTTTAAAGGGTTTGCCATTGCGGCATTCGATGTAACTGGAGCAAGTATAGAAGCTCAAGAGCAGAAATAGATGGATTAAAAAAATCCAAACACATTGAAGAGGAGTGGACGGACAGACGGCATATGCATGTAAAACTATTTTTATCTGAATATGCCATCCAGGAATGAGGCAATACTCAGAGAGCACACACATGATCTTTTCCAGTTAAGCTCTTCCTCAGATACAACCACAATTAAGGTTATATATAATATAATAATTACTGTGTCTACTTCACTACTCATTGCTTAAACAAATATAATCTAAAAACACCTACTAAAGTAAGTGTACCTTCTCCCCCTCCCCAGACAAAAAGCCCAGCTGCATACCTTAAAACAAGCATCCTATTACCTTGTTTTTCCACATCCCTCTTCATTTTCTGTTACGACGAAGCATCACAAGCAGCACAGCCCCATTAACTAAAACTGCAGGAAAAGGGTGGGGCTTTCTAACCCAGCTCAAGCCGTGTGTTATTTATGCAACTCTCTGGTTTGAGACAGATCCTCAGCTGGTGTAAACGTGCGAGCTAAAGCAGCTCAGGTATTCACACCAGGGGAAAACTTTTCCCCGTGAGCCCAGGGGTGCAGGATGCTCAGAGACGCCCCGCTGACAGCATCCTCCTGGGGGCAGCGACCTGGCATCGCTGCAAGCCCTGCACAGCATGTGCTAGAGCTCACACCAGTCTTGGGGAGAAAACACACCCTTTTGGGTCCTGTGGCACCCGACACCTCAACGGGGCTAGTGCTAGTCTGTGTGACGCACCTGGGGCTCATCATTTGCAACGTCAGGTCTAATGAGTTACAAAACGTAAAGTTTTCACTTTTCCAGGTGCCGTATTCAACAGAAAACTGGGTGAATGCTCTGATTTGGCATTTCGGCTGTGAGAGTGGCACAGACCGGAGCAAACGCCATTCGGAGTGCTCGCTCTCAGCCCTGCCCGTGTTTCACAGGAAGATGAAGCAGCACAGGGAGCTGCCTTCTCACTTGGACCAGAGCCGTCCATCACCACAGAAACCTGCGGGGCTCTCCAAGTCCGTGTGCACATCCTTGCAATTTCATCACGCAAACGGTATGTCTTTTTACCAGAGTAAGTAGAAATGAAAGAATGGAAGAGCTTTCTCAATTATCTTAAATATTTCACTTGGAGCCCATCACTTTGCAGGCTAAATAATCCCACATATAAACTGTGTATCTCCTGACCTCAGTCTTCTCTACCAGGTCCTCTTCACTTTCAGCCTGAGAGAAGGCACAAAGTGCTGTTTCACACAGGCTTCTAAACAAAATAATCTGGTAACTATTACAGGAATCATAAACCGGCTTATTTGGTTTCTTCTAATCACCTCCGAACAGGTTTAAAGAACATAGTGGGGTGACACCCTACAGCTTTTGTGAGACAACATGTTTCAACAGCTAACACAAATATGAAAACCCAGGAATGTGCTGTTCCTGCGAGCACTGCTGGCTCTCAAGATGGCCCTTGGCCCTTAGAAACCTTCAGAGACCCCGGGACATGGAAGCAAATGAAAGCCTAGAGAAGCGGGAGGAAGCTCATACAAAATTAAGTGCAGAAAAATAAGGTTTTCTAACCCACCTGCTGCCCGAGAATGAACTCCACACCTTGCTCATGTTAGTTCTCACAGATATACATTTTTCTTGACTTGGAAGATTAAGAGCTTCCCTGGAAAATCATCCAGCGGGCATAAATATTGAGAGTATGTGACTTGGGACTCCAAGCTTTTCTAAGTGCTTTTGCAGGCGGAGGAAATGCGCAGCATGAGAATGAGCAGCCTGCAGTAAAGGTCTAAGCGAAAGAGGAGTTCAATTACAATTGATCACGCCCAAGCACTAAAACCATTTGCCCAGTGTCACCCTCCCTAGATTAAAACTCCGTTCTCTTCCATAGCGGAGACTGTTACACCAGCTCAGGTAGCACCAGACAGTCACGATCTCCATGAGCAAACTGCCACTTCTTGGTGCAGAGAGAAGAATTCACAGCTTTTCCTACAAATAACCGTGAGCCCTACTTACAGTCAAACTGCATGCACCCTATCGGCGCCCACCCTTTGAGGGCATTTTCGGCCAAGGACACGCCTGTGCATGTTAATTGCACAGAGAATTTTAAAGATGAGGCGAGGGACCTGCAGACCTAATTTTGGAGATGAGGATGAGCTCGGGGGGTGGGACGGGGAAGGAGAGCAGGGCTGCAGGGAGCTGGCTGGGGCGGACAGAGGACACCTCCAGCGCTCCAGCTCCGTGCCCTGCTCAGATCATCCACGCCAGCCTAGCCCACGTGTGAGGGATCCATTAAATACCTGCGTGTGCCTGCGTTTCTCTTGGCGGGTCCCACGGGTGCCCCTGTGCAGATGTAGTGTAATTCCTTCCTAACTGGTTCTCTCACTGTGGGGGGAGAGAAATTGTCTCTCCTTCAGGACAGCTGGTGAGGTGGCACGGGGCAAGTGGCACCATCAGGGACTGTGCACCTTTCTCCCCTGTCACAGCGGTGCCTCCCAGACTGAGTTAAAGCAAAGTAACCCCACAGCTCTGGCAGAGGCAGCCAGCGCCCCCAAGCCAGCCGTCCCATGCTGCTGAAGGCAGCCTGCAGAGCTGAGCTAAACCCAGGTGAGGCTCTGGACTGACCCTCCAGCCCCTTCTGTAGCGAAGTGCAGAGCGATGGGGTCAGCAGCGTACCCCCTGGAACCACAGCGCGCCTCCCTGCTCTTCCTTGAGACTTTAAGGAACGATTCACCATACGTACTGCAGACATGGGAGGAATGACAGCCCGCTCCACAATCACGGCCCAGTTTTTCAGAGTTTGAAGCGCAGAGGGCTTTTGCATAGAAAATATGAGACACGAACGTCCCAGCCAAGAATGTGCTGGTGTCCACATGTGCACCCAAGGTGTGCAAGCCCTGCACCTGGGCACACACCTCCAGCGTGCACATGGATGGAGGAGGCATGAACGCACCCGCTAGATAACATGAGGTTGTTTGTACTCATTTACTGTAACATTTTGTCCTCAGGACTGCAATTCATCTCACCTATTTTTAGCCACGTTCAGTGTAATGACTGCATCTATGCTAGTTAACTCCTTTTACAGTCACGGCGCTGCATGGCCACAGCTCCTCTCGTGCTGTGCAGGCAGGCCACATGCACCGCGCTCTGCAGGGGCTTGTTTCTCCCCACAAACAGAGGCTGCCTCTATTATATTTGCCACAAAGTCCACCTCAGACATCATTAAGTGCTTTTAAAATCTTATCTGAGCTCTCCTGACTTTCCACTGCCTTTCCATCTCAGTCTACCACGATGCTTTTTCGCACTACCTGCAACTTTTCACATGGCTTTTCCCTCCAGTTTCCTCCTTTTCCATTCCCTGATCAGCTTTCGCACCCGGTTCCTCCCTGGCTTCCCATCCCGCCCCACACCACCCATCTCTCCTCCTGCTCTGCCCCCACAGTCACCCAAGGGCCAACGCAGCAGCGGCTCCATCAACCTCCACCCCCGTCCTCGCAGGACCCAGCTCTGCCCGCTCCTGCACCCCACCTTGGGGCACCCACGCGCTTCCCCTCGCCCCCACGCCTGCTGCCACCACCGTGCCCCCACACCTGCATGGGGCTGCCCCACACCTGCGCGGGGCTGTCCCCACACCTGCGCCAGGCTGGTCCCCGCGTCCCCGCCGTGTGCCGCGCCGTCCCCGCGCCCACGCAGGCTCACCCCACGCAGCTGCACGCCGCCATCCCGGCTCTGCTCGGCCTCCCCCGGGCGCTGCGCTGCTCTGCGCGGAGCGGGGGAAACCGCAAGGACGTCTGCGATTTACACGTGGCTAAAGCAGATTCCCAGATGGCTTCGCAGCTTCCCTTGTATTCTCTTTAGTCTTCCTGGCCTCGGCGGTCACTTCCCTTTTCCACCTGCTTTTCCCCTTCGCTCCCTTCCTGTCCGCCTTATCTCTCTCTCCTGGTCCTGCTCTCCCACGCCGTGCTGCTCCCTCCCCACGGCCGCCCCATCCCGCTCCCCACGGGCACCCGTGCAGCCCCCTCGCCTCCCCACGCTCACGGCACCGCCTGCACTTTGCAGCGTGAACCGGCCTTTGCCCGAGTGTCGCAAGCGGAGGACGGCTGAAAAGACAATCAGAGAAAAGCTGGGGAGCGTCTGCAGCTAAACTTGACGAAACCCTGGAGAAAACACAGTCAGAAAAGAGCCGCGCTCTAGTTCCAGCTGGAGCACGTGATGGGATCGAAAACCCTTTGTATGCCTCTGTGAGAACAACTAATGGGAAAAAAAAGGAAATGGTGACACGATGACATAGCAAAGAGGCAAAATGTGGGACTAAGGGGAGGAAAGAGAAAAAGGGAAAAAAAAGAAACAGGAAAAAACAGGTAGATTCTTAGAGGCACTTCACATGCTTTTTTAAAAGTTGCACTTCCTTTGAAATATCTGTGCTGGAGATATTTTCAACCTAGCTCTGCTTCCCTTGAAAGATTAATTTGGCATGCATTCAATTCTCGGATGAGCTTGCCAAACATGAAAGAAGCTGCGAGTGTCACTTAAAATGTGGGACCAGCCTCAATTCTGAGATTGAGAACTGTGCATCTTCCTCCTTGACAGCAAAATGGTGTCGCTTACCCTCTCCCTCCCTCCTCACCTACCCTGACCTCCTCATGCCCAACTCCCAGGAAAAGCAAGTTTATTTTTCTTCTAAATGGCACGGTAGGCATTTCAAAATTACGTAGGATCCTGATCACGTTGAGAGATTAACTCATCTGGAACCTGATCCAGGACACGAAGGGAAAGATTTCTGCTTCACCCCCGGGTGCACACCATGTACATCACGAGAACAAACGCTCTGCTTACAGACACAGCAGTGGTATTGGCCTATTGGCATAGGACATAAGTCCCCTTGGCATGAACAACAGCCCTGACCTAGGAAGAGAAACTGCAGTAATTTCAAAATTGTTGGCTGCACTTTCACAAAATGTACTCAAACCACTTTTTTTCCATTGATCTGACGACTCTGGTTACTCAAACAGCTCCTCAGCCTACTTCCTGTTCTGCTGGAGAGCTCAGCTACGAAACAGAGNTGACTTTACTTTGAGGTCATCAGAAACAGCTCTGGCGGACGGTTCCTATTTTTGCACCACAACTGTATTTATAACTTCACTCCCATCGGAGGGCATGGCAAGCTGAGCTGCCCTGCTCCCCGAGACGCCGGTTCAGCACAGCTGGTGGGCTCAGCCCAAGCAGCACAGCCAGCGCGGCCCGCAGCTCTGGGCACAAGAGACCTGCCACACGAACAGAGGGGAAATCCAGTCTTCGTGACACACTCCGTCGCTGCTCTGCCCATGCCGTGCTTCCCAAAGGCTCCCCGATGGAGCCAGCTGTGGAGGGTATTTTGCAATGTGGGCAGATCCAGCCATTTATATAAACAATGCGCTAACCCTCCTCATCTGTATTTCATGTTATTGCTACTCCGGACCAGATTTATCCCTCGTGCAAGCCCACCAGGCTCAAGGGAGCTACGGTAGAGTTGATCTGGCCCGATCGCATTCCAGTCTTGCAACTGAAACGAAGCAATGTCAACTCTTCTCCATAAAAATGAGAGGGAAGCGTAGTTCAAGGAGTCGGTGAGCAGTGTTTGCTGGCCCCGGTTCCTGCAGTAGCAAAAGGAGACAGCAAGGGACCAGCAGACAGCAGCAAATAAACACTTTCCAGTGAGATCAGCTGGAACCGCCGCTGCGAAATCAGCCGCTGAACCCACACCTGGAGTCTCCCTTGCTTCTCCAAAAACCACAGGATATTTTCGAGATTAGTGGTGAAATCTGCGGCTTTTCATTACCCAATATGAAAATTAATATATCTTAGGGGTTTAAAGGGATTAGCAGGTATTTTCCGAAGTATTTTATCTTTGGATAATTCATTCCCAAAAATTCTAACGCTGGCTGTGCTGCTTCAGAGACGCTAAGTGCCATCATACTGTTAATGTTTCCTGGGCCAAGGCTTGTTTCTCAAATCCCCACTCCGTTCAATAAACACTGACACCAAGTAATAACATTCAGCCTGTGTGTTGTGTGTTACGTTACAGCTGGCCACGCTGTCTAAGCTGACTCGCAATTTAACTCCCAAGCCAGCAACTTAATTGCATAGTATATGGAAAACGCTGATGTTACGCAAGCCTCTGCTTTCTGACAATAGCCAGCAGAGATGCTTTCCTCCCTTAATTTTATATCCTGGAAATATTCTGTTTGTTACGCCAACAGTAGTTTTAGACAGTTTTCCAAAGGCAGCTGCTCTCCAGAAGACCATCTGCACGTTGTGTACAGTGTACTGCCCCCCCGGTGTGGTTTCACTGAAGTTAACCCTGCAGACGGAGCAGCCCAGAAAAGTGTGCAGCAGCCCATGGATACGCTCAATGTCCATGCCTTTGCTTTGGGGATTATTCCCTTAAAACGTGTAACAGCTCTAAGGACATGCTAAAAGGAAGAATATCTTTGCCTCCTTCCCCTTGGGGGAGCAAAGACACATACCTATGAGCTGGAAAGGAAAAAAGTGAACACTGCAGCATCTTAATTCCACAGGCAAACTGCAGAGCACGTCAGTGTATCCAGTGAGAGTCCAAGCACCCTTAGAGCCACTAGAGAACATTTGGCGTGACTTCACACAGCACCTTTGCAACATTCAATGACAAGGTGCTTTAGCATAGTTCAAAAACCTTGCTTGGTATTTTCCAAGCATGGTCAGACTCTAAGGTTCCTTGTCAAAAGACATGTGCAACCTTTAACAGATAATTGTCCAAATGCAACTGTTTAGTTGGAAAGCCAAGATTTTCGCTAAAAACTTACGATCTGCACTGAAGTGCTGGCCAGCAGGCTCTGCGCTGGCCCCCCACTTCAAGATTAATACAGTCAAAGCTGTTTTCCCATCTCCTGGCAGCTGCTTGTGACATCTCTGAATCACCTTTATCTGTAGAAAAAGTGATTAGCTTTCAAATTGTGTTTTATATTAAAAAACCAAACAAATAATAGGGAAGTCATGTGAGCTTTTGTGCGTACTTTGCATGGTCCTCGCTCTTCGGTGACAGCTTGTACCTGTCTGCAACCCCACCTCCAGATTTCGCCTGGGAGATGAGTTTGAGTTTTGGTGGAGATGCTGTCCCAAGGCCTCACGACACCCTTACAAACAGGAAGGCAGATTTCGCTTTGGTTGTGTACGGGCTTTTTGTGTCGGCTGGGGCAGGGAGGGAGAGCTGGCGTTCTCTGTTTGTTACAGGAAAGCCGAGTCAGCTTACATGCTCTGCCCTTCTGGCCTTTCTTTCCATCCAGCCCATTTCCCAACCGAGAGCAGCAGTTATTTCAATAGCCCATTCGCTTGCTCTTGCAGCTCCAGCTCGCCTGCAGGGAGCACAGCCCGCTCCTCTGCTCCCCTTGATAAATACATCCGTATCCCGTCCACACCATAAGATCGACCCTTCAGTAACACGAAAACTACAGCAGGCCAGAAAAACGCTTACAAGCCTCCCTATTGCAGGTAAAACCCAGGGTCTTCTCACAAATGGAAAAGGTCTTTCCTATGGCCCCTGCCCAAGAGGGGCTGCTGCTAAAGTTCACCATCCCACGCTGCAGCATCGTTTCTCCCTCTGTTGTGCCTGAACCCTCCCAAGGCACAGAGGGAAGGGGCTCAGAAGGCGGTCAAGGTAAATCTCAGCAAAGGCAGCTCCTCTCCAGATGCCAAAGGATGGACTTTAGCTGAGGAAATGACACAACTTGTCCCAACCAAGCAGAAAACACAGCGGGGGGGACAGAAAACTCAATGACAGCTCATTGTATAGCAAACATGCATGTTCCTTCCCCTCTGTCCAGGGAAACTGCAGCACGTTTTGGCTACAGCAAAGTAATTACGAGCTGTTTGCTCATTTCCCTTTAATGAATCAGTTGAATGGCCCAGTGTGAGTGTTGGGGGAGTGAAAGTCTGCCATTCAGCTGTCTGCAAACTCTGGCTTCTCTGAAGATTTCCAGATCAGATTTCAGGGCCCCAAGAGTTTGGGTTACTTTTCTAAATGAGGTTCGACATTGCACCTTCCGGAGAAGCTGCCAGCTATCTCCAAAACCTACAGCTCTTATTCATTTGATACCACAGGTTTCACTTTGAATCACTGCAAAGTGTGGTTGACCTCAGATTAAACTAAAATACTTGCTCCATGGCATTAGATTTAAAGGTTGGCCAGCAAGGGAGCTGGACAGAGCATGGATTTTTTTACATCAGAGCTCAACCAAAAAAACGGAGAGAGAAGGCGTGCAGGTCAGGCTGAACACTGCCGAAATCATGGGGCTGTGGAAGGAAAACTCCAAAATGTCTCATCTGGAGCCAAAGCAAAAGGGGTTGTTTCATTTCAGCTTATGTAAGTTCCAAAACACCTTTTCTCTTCTTTCAATGTGTTTCAGCAGCGAGGTCAACTTTTAAGTGAAAAATGCCATTTTGAATCAAATCTACATTTCAAATGCCTGCAAAACATAAACAAACCATTCCCAAAATGAAACAGTTCATTCTGAAAGTGTCAGAATGACACACATCGCTATTTTTAACATCCCTCCCTCTTCCCCCACCTCTGTATTTTTTTTTCTAGGCCAGAACTATTCAGAAAACGTGTTTGAATTTGTGAATCACTTTGACTCCCCCTACCCCTTGACATTTGCTGGAAAATTTACTCTCTGCCAAAAAACTGTTCTTTCAGCCAGCTCCTACAATCTTCTGTCCTGCCAGGGTTTGTCTGGATGGAGCTGGGGGTTTGACGGCCCTGGGGACACAGCACAGATGGCCCAGAGGCAAAGCAGGACAGGAGAGCAAACCCCAGCATCTCCCGGGCAGCGTGATACAGAGCAGACCAGCCTTCCACCATGGCCGCCCTGGAAAAGCCCTGGTCCAGTCTCTCCTGAGACAGAATGAGGAATCAGGAATCAGCCAGCACACAAGAGGGAGTTCCTCATTGGGCTGTGGCTTCCAGATATTAGGGGAGTGCTCAGAGTTTTGGTTCTCTTGGAAGAACCTTGCATTCCACGCCAGGCCCCTGGAGGTTCAAGGTGGGTACCACGGGGGCTCGGAGCTGCCTCCTAGGAAATTTTGTCTTTGATGGAAATGTGATGACTCCAAGGCTTGCAATGCAATACAGAGGCTCGATTCTTTGCAGCCTGGCGATTCGTAGAACAATTTATGCCTTTGCAATGCGAGTGTAAATGTGACCGCTCTCATTTGTGTTTTGCTCCTATCCTGAAACTTTTAGCAAGTGGAGCACTTGGATCTCTTTCTCTCAGTCCTCACATCCAGCCCATCTGTGAGTGCCACATATTGATTCAGGATAACATCCCTAATAGAGCCTTTCCAACCTACCCCAAGAAAATTTACCTCCAAGACTCATCACATCATGTCTCAGTTTTGCATCTCAATAGCCTTTCTTCTGCAAGCTTGCTCTGCAAAGGTTCAGCAAACCCATTGCTGAAAAGATCGCTTTTGAAGGTATCTTTTGGCCCCTCTGCAGCTCTCTCAGCCTCCCCACCTTGACTCCTTCTCCTGAGGTGCAAGTCTAAGCTACTTGGCTTCTCTTTGAAGGCTGTGATTTATTCTATTCCCATCACTTTTTATTTCAGTGCTGAAAGGTCAACTCCTGCGTATGCTCAAGCATGAGATCAGCCTACATTAAACAGGCTCCTCTGAGCTTTCTCCCTTCTGGGAAGGGTTCCCATCCACGGGAATAAACCTGGGGCCTGGAACTGCCTTTAAGCTGTCCAAAAGCTCAAAGACCAAATACCAGAGCTGGGCGAGCTGTACAATACATGGGTAGACAAGAACAGACAAGGTGGTATCGTGATACCTCTGCATTTCCCTCTCATTACCAGCCTGGCACCTGGTCAATGTTTCAGTCACTTTTGACCACCTGGATGCCAACACTGCCTTCCTGGGCTCAAAAAAAAACCATTCCAGCAACAGAGACTAATACGAGAAAACAGAGACCTGAAGAGAGAGGCTCCGTCTTTCGTCCTCAAGATGAGACACAGATGAGGGGCTGCTAACGGTGGAGGAGCTTACTTGTATCCCTGGCTTCAGACCATTTCTTTTAACCTGATGTGCAAGGGGATTTCCACAAGAGCCAGAAGACATAGCTGCTCCCTCTTCCAAGAGAAAGTCTGGTTCAGTTCAGAGCTGCTTTTCCAAAAGTTCATCTGGAATGCATGTGCTTTACACAGACATTTTTTCGGTGGTGGTACATCCTGCTCAAAAACTGCAACACGCGCTGTTTGCGTGTGAAGGTGGCAACATGACACTCGACAAGGCAATTCTGTTGGCTTTGCAAAAAGATCAAGGTTAGTTCCCACTCTGCTAAAAGTACACAAGGGAAAGCCAGGATTTGTCAAGCAGAGAGAGATAAACTGGATTGGGAACATTTTATATACAAATTCCTAAGAGAATGTTAAAACAATGGAGCTGGGAGAGCACACTTGTCAGGGTTTTTTCAAACAATGGGTTTCACGTATTCTTTTAAAATACAACAGTAGTTCAGGTGGACAGAGATAAGACAGAGATCTCAAGTCTCTTTCCTTTGTTTCCTTTCTAGACGCCCTGGTCTCCACCCCAGTAAGACATTCCCACCACCAAACCCCAGGGTGCGGGGCTGTCAGCTCTAAGCACACTCAGCTCTCAGGAGACAATAATTAACACCGCTCTTTCTGAAGCTGCTTGGCAATTGCATTTCTGAGTACCTCCTGCTTCTGTGACCACACGCCTCGCTTGCCAGGCATATCCATTAGCGGCAGCCCGAGACTGCCCCTAAGGAGAAGGAACGGGGGTTGCTGCATGGGGGTGCAGCTGTGTGCCAGCCCTGGCAAGAGCAGGATGAGATCTTGGTTGACAACAGGTTGACCATGAGCCAACAATGTGCCCTTGTGGCCAAGAAGGCCAATGGTATCCTGGGGTGCATTAAAAAAAGTGTGGCCAGCAGGTTGAGAGAGGTTATCCCCCACTTCTACTCTGCCCTGGTGAGGCTGCATCTGCAGTACTACATCCAGTTCTGGGCTCCCCAGTTTAAGAAGGACAAGGAATTACTGGAGGGAGTCCAGCAGAGAGCTGCGAAGATTATTAGAACCCTAGAGCATTTTTCTTATGAAGAGAGACTGAGAGAACTGGGTCTGTTCATCCTGGAGAAGGCTGAGAGGGGATCTCATCAATGTTTATCAATATCTCAAGGGTGGGTGTCAAGAGGACGGAACCAGACTCCTTTCAGTGGTGCCCGATGATAGAATGAGGGGCAATGGGCACAGGCTGAAGCACAGGAGGTTCCATCTAAACATGNGCCAGTCATTCTATGATTCTGTGAGATGGTGGGACTCGGAGGCCAGAGCAGTGCCAGCAAGCGATGCCCAGCTCTCCTCTTCCTCATGCTACCAGGGCAGGCACCTACGTGGGCAACGGGCACTCGCTGCTACCCCATGCTCCCATCTGCATCAGCACCCAGAGGTGGAAATACCACCCTGGGGCCTTCCACAGTCCCCTGTGTGGGTACCGAGGGCAGCACGAGGTAGGAGGAGATGCTCAACTGGCCTCAGTGAAGCTAAGCTGATGCTATGCAGGCATGGGTAAAAAAAGAGGAATTGGGCTCCATTTCAGAGTTCAAATAAATGTTTGAACCTGTGGGCACTGATTCAGGCTTATCTCTAATTATATCCCAAGCTCGTCCTTTTCAACTAAGTCTGTAGTCCTTAGTAAGGGCAACTTTGCTGTTGTTATTTGAGTTCGTTGCCAATCTGTTGTTGGATTTTCCACTTGACATTATTAAGGGATTAAGTTGTTTGTCTCATCATCTTTCATCTGTCCTGTTGAATTTCCTACAAACAGGCTTTAGCCAGACCAGAGAAGATAGGAGGAAAAAAACAAAACAAAACAACACTTTCAAGATAGAATCATGGTTTGGGATTTGTCGTTACTATTGTTTAAATTTATTACTTTGGATATGTAAACTTTGCTGACTCCTTTAATCTGGAATGTATTAAAGAAAGCATTAAGCATTACAAGATGTCATTGGATTATACTGTCCCGATTCAGCTACAGCTGTGGAAGAAATATAGAACAGGAGATCCTGTGGAGTTATACATTTTAGACTTAGATCATCAATTGCCATAGAGAAGATAAAAACAAATGTAGCTGAGCCTGGAAGGAATGTTGCTAAAATTGGAGAAACATTTAATGTGAGTAGCCTAGGGGTGCAATAACTTTGCCTGTAACTCAACAAAACCCACCCACATAAAACATACCAACAGAGATTGCAGATTGGACTCTCTGATCTGCTGTCTGCCAAAAAAGCAAACCTGACTTTTTTCCCCTTCCTACAGATGCAGGCTTGAATGGTCCCTGCAGAGTGTTAAACATATATTACCCGTAATAGCAACCATATTACACTTGGACGCGGTGCTAATTCTCCCCCAGCTGCTCTGTACGTTGCCTGCAGTGGGAGGACGCCGCTGGAGCAAAGCAATTCCTATGGTCCACACGGCGAGAAGGAGCCTGCTCACCTCCCCCTCGCCCCTTCTCTCTTTTGAGGGGTACACACAGGCTCCCTCAACCACTGCACTTAAGTACACATTTAATGAAAATGTTTCAAATGTGTTTAGCTCGATGGGACAAAAGCTACTCCTACGCCTCCCCGAAATGCCTTGTCAAAGTAGGGCTGCGCTGAGCAGGGCTCAGCGGTGAGCTGAGGGCCGGGCTCTGCTCCTGCCCATTCCCAGGCAGCAGGGATCGGAGATTGTTTAGCAAGAAATGAGAAAAGAAACCCCACCCAACTGTAAAATGCACTTTCCAAAAAGTCACCCTGCAAATCTTTCCATTTATAAACTTCTGTCCCCAAAGGCTCTGAAGCACTGTACCTATCAAGAGGCAAAACCCCTGCAGGGACCACATATCTGCTTCATTAATTCAGTTTAAGGTTGGATTTACCGCAAGATGTAACTAGATACATGCAGGGCAGAGCAAGGCGAAAACCGATCAAGGACCAAATCTGCAGCATGCTCCTGCTGGCTTCAGCGCAGCTACTACAGCTTTTATCAGCATTTTATCTGACCCTAACAAAAGGAGCGAATTGTTTAGCAAAGGAAGAGGGTTCTTTGATTCTATCGTGCTGCAGATGAATTGCCCAAGCAAGGGCAAAGGGACAGGAAGCGAAGGGGGAGGAGGAGGAGGTGATGCTGAAGGTAGGTGCTACCTCTGCTGACTTCCACTCACGTTTCCACCTTTCTGCAAATGCTGAAGGGGAGAAGAGGGTCGGGCCAGCTCCCCAGCACTGCCATCCTACCAAAATGCCGTGTCGGTTTTTCCTGGTGTTGATATATTGGTCCTCATTCAGGCAGAGCCCAAAGCACCCAGGCTGAAGGGAGTTTTGTGACAGTGAAGACTGCGTGCTGAGACCTCCCTCTGCTTCATGCAGTCCAAGAGCGCCGTTTTCCAAAACCCCAAGGACAAGACTTAAAGTCAAGGATGAAAGCCCAGAAGCCAAGGATGAAACCTTAGGCAAAACTCGCATGCATTCAGCGAGGTCCACACCACAGCAACTGCAGGTGCTGACCTCTCTGGAAATCGAATGTGTGAGGCAAACAGTGAATGGACAATCTGATTCCATCCTTTGAATCAAAGCCATTCAAACGCCAGTCAGTATGTCACTCCAGAGCCCATGTTTCTCTTTCAGGGAGAGGAGGGATGCTTTACTACTACTTAAAACCACAACAGTGCTGCATGCTAATGCAGTTCCTGTTGTGTAGCGCTGATCAGATAATACAGTGTACTGCTTACAAGATGTTGTAAGTGCTAAGCACTTGCTGTTTTATCCCCCAATTCTCCTTCCAAAAGCAATCCTCGTGTTTTGGCCAGCAAAAAATCTTGGATCTGAAAGGAAGAATTGAATTCCTTCTACCAGACTGTCCCTTTTTCCACATCACTAACAGAAAGGATGTTCTTTACTATAAAAACCTCACTTCTTCTCACGGTTGAAATGTATAACATCAAAATAAATATCATGAGAGGGAAAAGGCTAATATGGGCCTTAGACTCCAATATTGCCTTTCTCTGAGAAACTAAGGTCATAAAACACTGGCACCTGTTCAACGCAACCCACGGCTGACTACGGCAGCGAGGGTCTCCACAGGCACACAGCCGCGAGAGCAGCTCTGCGGTCAAGTCCCACCACAGCCGGGAGGCAAGAAGTTCAGTCTCTGTTTTCCAAAAGCTTCCACCAATCCTGAGTGCGTCCATAGCACGTACATCCAGGCTGAAACTTGCAGCCGGAGACCCCGAGCTTCTGAACATACCCACGCAACTCATGCTGAAAGGCACTGCTGGGTGATCATCCCCGTTACAGAGCACATCGCGCGTTTTGCTGCCAAAACACTGATTTAAAAGCCAAATCAGAGGCACTTGCTTTTGAAGCTGGTAGACCTCAGACTGGAGCAGCTTCCTGAACTACTTGCAGCTGTTGTGCAGGCTATGCATGAACTGGCTTTTTACATGTGTGAATAAGAATCGAATTCTGATAAATTTTATAGAAGATATTCATAAGTACTCTAGAAACAGTTTCCTCTGTCTGAAGCACATACAAGATCCCATCAGAATCAACACAGAAGAAAGGTGCCTTAGGAGAAGACTTATCCCGAGGAGACATCCAACAAGGCTGAGCAAGATGAATTCTCTAAAAAGGCCATTTCAACTGACCCAGCAAGTGTGGAAGCCCATATTTCCCACACAGTCACATTTGAGAATAGGGATTAGGCTGCAAAGTTACGCAGTGACTTGAAAATGTTAACATTTAGTTTTCATTGTCTGTTAAATATTAACATATCTTTCTTAGAAAGCTTGGCTGGGCTTCACTGGAAGAAAGCAGGTCAAATTTACTGCACAAATTTACCTACTGGTATAAACAAAAATAATCTCTAACAATTACAGAAGACTAATCTCAGCTGAAGCGCCATTTAACATCATACATAGATGCCATTATTTCTCTAGTGAGTTAGAACAGATTTACATGTAAAGAAAACATTAGCTCAGCACTGCTTTCAGTCATCGCACGGCATGCGAGAGCTCATAATATTTTCTTCACATGCAAATCCGTCCTAACGCATTATAGAAATAATATGGAAAACATGAGACAGGTGCTGACTATGGTTTGATTGGTTTTTGTCACAGCAAGGCTGTAAAAAGGTAAAGACAAAACTGTAAAGTTTCCACTGATCTGGGAATTTCACTCTGCAGACATTCAGCTTAACACCCAATGGGTCCAACCAGCCAAACTCCTGACATCCTGCAGTTCCCATCAGGAGAGGAAACCTGGCTGCTTCCAGAGCTGGGGATGCTAAGGATCATGTGCCTAATGCTTGTTCTTCCTGCACCTGGGAAATGCTTTGGGCTTTTTTCCACTTTTTATCAACGCTCTCAGTGCGAAATTTTCTGAGAAACAAAATATTCAAAAGACAGCAGCCGTGCTAGCAAGTAAGTCCCTCTATGAAAGGACCTGCTACATGCCATGTAATTCCTGCCCTGTCAATCACGGAGAACGCGAGCAGAAAAGAAACCCTTCCCAGCGAGCTTAAATCTGCTGATGAAAATGGACTTGAAATAGCACCGTTTGTCCCCCGTTGGGCTACAGCATCACCTTCACTCAGCCTCTGTGGATGGGAGCCCATAAAAAAGCTGCTTATTCCCTGAGAAGGCCACACGTGGGGATAGAAGATAAGCCACCAAACAGAGCGCGGTGCTTTGCGAACTCTCCGGAGCGCTCAGCCTCTATCTACAAAGAGCCTGAAGCTCTGCCCAGCCCACCGGGGGGGTCCTGATCTTGTCCCAGCAGACAAAACCAAACGCTGTGCTGTCCGGTCTGCTGAGCCCGCTGCCCCAAGACTGGAAACACAGACGCGTCCACCCGATTCTCCTCTTCCTCCTGGTCTTCCCACAGCAGGGCTGAAGGAGGCTCTGTCCCTCGGTGTGCTCAGCACCTTCCCTGGGCAAAGATACGAATTGCTAGGGTAACGGTGGCTCTTCAGAGCAAGCAAGCAGGGCCTGGGCATCATATTAATACTAAACTGGTGATACCACTCGCAAGCTCACAAGCTTAGGAGCTTTTAAGACAAACATGGTGGGAGGAAGGAGTAAAATACATAAACGCAGTAAGCAGAAAGATATACATTCCCGGGGCTTGGATGCATCGCCATAGCCATGTGGTCATGGTTTGTGTTACACAGAGACTTCCTAATCACACTGACAGCCAGGAAAGGGAATGAAAGCCTATGTAATTTGATTGATTTTTATAGGAACAAATTAGGAGTGTTTTCATCAGCTTATACCTCGGAACATCTCAAAGAGAAAAAAGCAAGGGTCCCACAGGCCCTCGGCTGACACTAACCCTATCTAAACTTGGCTCCTTTCAGAAATGCACTACAGCAAGTCAAACAAATACATCAATTTAAAAAATTGCCTGGCAGCAGCAATGCCATTAGCATTTTCCAAAAGCTCTTGCCATTTTGCACCAGTTAATGGAAGCCTCTTATCCCCGAGCAAGCTCCTCTGCCTGTTGAAAGAAGCAGAGGTTTCACAATGTACCGAGAGTCGCTTGATTACTATTCTGCCGTATATCCTGTGTTTCCACAGCGGCTGTGGGAAAGCCAGGAAGAGGAACACTGCAGTGTCTTGCACAGTTTTTCCAAAAGGGTGGGTTTTTTTCCCCTTGACATGTCATTTTTCTATAGTACGTACTTGCACAATTTATGTCTTTTCCCCCGACTCGTCTGTTGCTTTAGGTCAATGACGACAACTCACTGTACTGACCAGCACTGGGATTACTTTTGCTTAAGAGGTGCAGCAGCTTCCAAGATGGGGGCCAAGTCTCCTGCTGCTGAGGACGCCTTGGTCTACCCGTTTTCCCTTGGGAAGAGCAAACAGGGTCCCCCAGGAACAGCAAAGCTCATAGACCTGTATCTTCCCATTGAAGTCAAAGGGAGTCACCGCTAGAACGAGGCTTACTTTGGGTGTGAAATCCCTTTAGGAGCCAGGCCACTGCCTTGGGCTGCCTGTGCTGCTCGCAGCCTGCGACAGGGAGCACCTTCTCACTCCGCTACACTCCCAACCCGTGTGATCAGCCGGGAGGGGAGAAATCCTCCCCACACACAAGATGCGCTGTGACGGAGACAAGTGCCTTCCGACAGCCGCTGTGTCCCCATGGCTTGGGCGGCGGGTGAGTGGAGACACCCGCTCCTTCCCCAGAAATACCCGACTCGCTGTGGCGGAGGCCGTGCCGCAAGCGCTGCCCCACAGCACGGTCAGACCGCAGTGTCCCCGTCCCAACGCGCTGCCCGGACGGGCTGTCCCTCCCACACAGCCCCAGAAGTGTAATCGCTCAAGTGTCTCTGAAACCTCGCAAGCACCAATAAACAAGCATGGGGTTTCTCCAGCAGCAGCCCACAGCCCGGGGAAAGCCGCAGCTGCAAAAGCCCTTACATGGAGGTTTACTCAGACCTTAAGTGGACTTGCAGTTAAACAGCAACACATCGAATCGCTCTTATTGTCACTGCACTTCACAGGTCTGCTGTAACGACAGCAGGGTCACCACGTCCCAGCGCTGCGCAGCCCACCAGGCACCACAGCACTTCGGGGACAAGCAACGCACCGAGTAAATTGTCTCAATAAACAAAGGCAGAGCCCATAGCAGCCACTGAGCTGCTCCAGGTCATGGTGTCCAAAAAGAGTGGCCACACTCCCCCCCTCCCTTTCGCTAGGCAATGTAATTTTCTTACCGGTGGATTTGCAGGCCTAAACGCAAATGAAGCTTCCTACCTGAAGTACAAATGGAAGGCGAGTCCCTCCCAAACGGGGGGATCTGCCCGCTTCCTGGGGACGCCAGGAGGAACTACAATAGACAGCCGGACATCCCTAACAGATTTGCTAAGCCAGACAGCCTCCAGAAAGGAAGGGCAGAAGCAAGCCTGCTGTTCATCAAATCTGTAAACACGCTATGGGAGATGTGCCGCGCAGACCGTATCTGCAGCAAGAACTGCTTTTCTGTTGCTCATCATTACCTCTCCTCCAGGTACAACCGCCCTCCCTCTCTGCCTGCCCAGAGTTTACCTACTCAACCCAGAGGCACGATGTCGGTTTCTGTCAGCCGAGGTCTCCCAGGATTTATTTTGACGGAAAAGCATGAGTTACCGAGAGAGCTTCTCACACACTCTCCCTCATTACACGACTCATTTCCAGACCGTGTGCGTTGTTAAAAGGAAATAGTGAGTTCATGAAAACAAATGAGTGTACAGCCTGAGACTGCCTCAGTAGCTGCCTTCTGCTGTCATTATGGATTTAAAAGATGTTGCCAACCGGTACACAAAATTGGGTGTTATTTATATGAATCAGCTCTGAATTACTGGGCATTTGTGCACGATCCTGCTGAGGAGTTGACTCTAACCTGCCAAAGCCAGCGATCAGCCCTGCACGGGACCTGTGGAGCCCAGCAGAAAGTATCATCGTAAATTAGCCCAGCCACTCCTGCTGAGATGACTCCAGCACTGAAACAGAAAATCAAGTGCACCTCCTCAGGCTGCCTGACACATTTTGGACCAGATCTTCATCTCGTTCAGCTTGGAGCAGTCCCACTGAGCCCAGCAGAGTTACTCTGATCTTAGACCTGATCTGAGCTCGCTCTGACCCAGGCCTTTTGGCAACATAAGCGAGCCTTGCCTGTTCACCGCTGAGCCACTGGCCTGGCTGAGCTCACTGGAGGCCACAGGAGGTTGCGGGAGGTTTTCCACAAAAGCATCAGAACTGTTTTCAGCAGCAAATCGGTGGGATCCGGCACTAGGAAGAGTCATTAGTATGGAGAATAGAGCAGAGATTACTACAGCTCATGCACACAAAACCAGCAGAATTTAATCAGCGGAAGGATTGTAGCAACTCCCAAAGGGAGCAAGCTGATTCATCAGTTAAGAACCCTAAAATACAAAAGTTCCTGCAAACATGATAAGCCGCAGACTCGTAACTTCATTAATTGTACTTTTACTCAACTGCTTCTTCATCCTGAGCAGAACTGAGCTTGAGTTCTTGGAATAGGACAAACCAAGTAGAAAAGCAAAGACATTTATTTCAGTCTGCTGAGTGTCACAAACCACGGTCTTTCAGTTCTTCATGAGTTTGATACCTTTACTTTACTCAGATGTTCCTCTGCACTGGTCTTTCTCCTGTCATTGAGCTTAGCCAGAGTTTCACTATCTTCTGTCTACGGAAAGTTAAACATAGTGAACCACAGGACTGGAAGCTGATGGGCCTTTATCAAACTCTTTATATTAAGGAGCCACAGGGCTGCCCTGCATTTTTCACGGTTTGTCAGTGCGAGGCTCCACTGCTGAGCTCAAATCAACGTGATGTGTCACAGCTGGAGGATGGGAGAGCCCACGTGCTGGTCGGAGAACCTCGTGATGGGCACCTTGCACTGGGGTAAAGTCGTTCAAAGCCCTCTAGAAAAATGGTGTGACAGCTCAGAACAAAGCAGTCTCTGTGCAGAGCATTCAGACATGGAACAAACTACCCAAGTGACACAAGAAAACTCATGTGTGTCTGCCTCTGGAGAGTGCCTCAAAGCCCTCCTCTCTGAGGACACCTTTCTGCTCTAAGGATAGCACAACACTGATGCTTTCTATTGCCTGGAGCCTCGTAACCAGCCCCACAACAAAGAAAGATCCAGAAACAAATCAACTTAATATAAATACATTATAAAAATACGCTTACCTAAAATATAAGAAACCCCACAGGCAAAAAGTTTTATTCAAAAGGGGAATTACCAGAAATTCTAGAGATTTTTGCTTCCATGTGAAAGATGCCCAGCCACTATGGTGATAGGCATCAGTATAAACTTTAACAGACAGCTGGCTCACACAGTTTCGACTCCAAGGAGGAAATAAATTCTCCCTTAGGCTCACGTAAATCCTGGGAAACCTCCAGAACCCCGGGAAGCTGTGCTGAGGGATGGCTGAGGCTCGTAACCACACATCAGCAGAAGGCTGCCGTCCGGGGGTGCACAATAAGCACGCCGGCGGGCAGCCTGCAGCGCTGGGGAAGCTCTGCAAGGACTGCGCGCAGCGGGATGGATACTTCTGCTCTCCCCTGGAAGCAGGGGATTTTCAGACTATGAACAGGGATAAGCTTTTCTTGCGAGGGAAAGCAGGCACTGCTGAGCAAACGGAAAGTTTCTCTGCAGACCTCTGCTGCGACAGACCTCTGCCCTCCCGCCGCAGCTGTGCCTCGCAGCAGGGACGCGGCCAGCCCTCGCCCCAGCTCCCCGGGGCTGCTGCAAGACTCACCACGCGGGGCTTCTGCTGGTCCAGGGTCTGCAGGAAGGCCGGTGTCTGGTCCAGGGTGCGCTCAGGGTCACTGGAGATGTCCTCCTCGGACTCCTCCCAGGATGAGGAGAAGCCAGTGGAAGAGGCTGAGGACGATGACAGCTTCCGAACGGGCAAGCTGCTGGGGGGCACGGCGCCCGCCTCCTCCTCTGGGCCCCCCAGGTCCGTGACGATGACGGCGGGGATGTTCGTGCCAACGGCTGGGCACTGGCCCCCAAGTCCCGTGGGGGCCACCACCACTTCGCTTCGTTGCGGTGCAGGCCCTGACAGCTCCAGGGGGCCGCTGCCCTCTGCCAGCCCTACAGCTGGGACCACCAGCCCCACCGGCCTCTCCGAGGGCTCTGCAGTGCTCGGACAGGCCTCCATCCCACCAGCAGCGGGGGCCTCATTCTCCTCACGGGCTCCTGGCGGGGATAAGGTTTCAAGTCCCACCACTGGCGCTGTGGGGCTGGCAGGCTGGGGCCGGGGGGAGGATGGCCGGGGAGAGGATAGCCGGGGAGAAGACGGCCGTGGGGAGGACGGCCGTGGGGAGGACGGCCGTGGGGAGGACGGCCGCGGGCTCCGTGGTGGCTGGGCAGCAGAGCTGTGCGCCTGGATGTGTGCCTCGAAGAGCCCCACTTTCTGGTTCACCTGGACGTTGTGCAGCTCTCGCTGCAGCTGCCACGCCGTGGGGGATCCTGGCTGCCCCTCTTCGCTGCGGCTGCCCCGCCGCCCCCCAGGGCTGCCCGGCTGCCGCGGAGGCTCCTCAAGCGGCGGGAAGAGGAAAGCGGGGCCACGGCGCGGGGAGCGGGGCGGCACAGGAGCTGGGCTGAAGACAGGGAGTGGACGGCAGCTGCCGGGCGTCTCTGGGCCCCTGGGCAGCACTTGGCCGGGAGGAGGCGGCGTCTTGCTCCCGCCGCTTGTCACCTCACTGTTGCTATTCATCATCACCAAGCTATTGAGCGCATAGCAGTACACGGCCATAGTAGTCAGCCGGGGCACGCAGGGGGGCCGCCGCCGCTGCCGCCTTGGCCCTCAGGCTCCGTGGGGCTCCCGAGGGTCTCTGCACGCCGGGACCAGCAACATCGCAGAGGAGCTGGGCTGGCCCTGGACCGCAGCTCCATAAAACGGGACAGCTGGGGGAGAGAGAGAGACAAGCGGTGAGAGTAGCTCTGCACCCTCCTAAGCTCACCCTCCAGCTGTGCACACAGCTGGCTGGACTCTTCCCTTCCTGTGTCCCTGCACAGACCTGCACGCATCCCCAGTGTGCCACCCCTGGGGACACCGCCCAGCCTGGTCATCACAGGGATCTGAGCCAAGAGGAAACGGGGTCTGGGGCTGTTTCCCCTCTTTCCTGCCTTCCCTGCCCCCTCTCCAGGTTGCCTGTGGATGCAGCCACAGCAGCCGTGTCCAAAAGGACTCGCAGTCAGCAGCCACTCCCACGACAGAATTCGGGAATTATGGTCAGCCGGTGTGAGCTGAAAGTTGGCAGCTTTCAAGTTTTAGCCCCAAAAGCCGGCGTTTTCTGAAGGGACAGAAAAACTCCAAACAGCTCAAATTTGCCACCTTCCAGTTTACCACCTACAACCGAGATCAACCCTCAGGCAGGGATTTCTGTTCTGTGACAGACGTGAGGGCTCCCTGCTTGCACAGTTTTGTATGGGACGTCTCCACTACTCCCCTAAGCCACCATGTGCAACAAGATGGGCTTGCACACCTCCATGCGTGCCCTGTCTAAACATGCCTCCCCTGCACACGTCTGCCTTCTGGGGCACCAACTGCTGCAGCCGCCTCCAAGTCCCAGCCCGGATCCCACGCACGGACACGTACGGTGTTGTCTGCCCTGGTGTGTGTGTGCGTATGCGTGCGAGACTCTGCTTTTGTAGGTGGCTCTCTGTGCCCCTCTGTGCTTCAGCGTGTGTTCCTTTGCGTCCATTTGCTTCGTGCGCCAGTGGAATTGCAACGCTCATCCCATGCTGGGCCGCGGCAACCCATGAGATCTACACAAACATGCTGCGTACACGAGTGTACGGGCTAGTTTATGCATACCTGTGCTAGATCTGGCCGTGGCGTACGTGACTTTGGAAGCACTTGTGTGTGATACTGTCAGTGGCACCCCTGTGCATCCCTGCGAGGCTCCTGGCAGGTAAGTGACCACAGGTCTAAGCGCAGTCCCCAGCGACAGGGTCACCAAAAGGCTCACCATCCCTCCAGGCACTGCTCGGGGGCAGCGTGAGGCTCAGCAGAGCCCAGGCAGTGCGGGCATCCTTCCTATGCAGGGACCCCCAGCACCCACACCCTCCCAGTCTGGCCTGGATGTGAAAGCCAGCACTGGCACAAGGTGCGTGCCCAGATTTCGGGTGCGGGACAGCCCGCCGGGCCCCAGGGCAGCACCCTCCGCTCTGGCCGCCCCGCTCCCCGTGGGGCCCGCCCGGCACCGCCCGCTCCGGGGTGACCCCGGCGGAGAGGGCGGCCGCGTCCCCCCACCCGCCGCCGCTTACCTGGGAGCAGGATCCGCGCCCGCCCTCAGTGCGCGCCGCCCGGCAGCGCCCGCCGGCGGCCGCAGGGCGCTGCAGGAACCATCCCCGCAGGCACGGAGCTCGGCCGGAGTCCCGCTCTCTCCGCGGATCCAAACGCCTTTCTTCCCTCGCCCCGCGGTGGGAGGCGGGGGCAGCGGAGGGCGCCGGGCTCTCCCCCTCCGCGCTCCGGCGGCGGAGGCTGCGCGGCCGCGGGCG
>VWYH01001940.1:816564-873313 GCA_013399365.1 Pampusana beccarii
CCGCGCTCCGGGCAGGTCCGCGGCGCGGCCCCGGCGCCCGCTCCCGGTGCGGCTGTAACGGCGGAGAGAGGAGGAGGAGAGGGAGCGGAGCGGCGAGGAGGAGGAGGAGGAGGAGAGCGGAGGGAGGGGGTAGGAGAGCAGGAAGGAAGTTGTGAGCCTGTCTGGGGTTGAACTCAGCGGAACAAGTTTATTTTTTTTTTTTTGTCTCTCGGCGCGGCGGGGGGGGAGGGAAACACGGAAAAAAAAAAGGTGCGATTGTGAACGAAGAAAAAAAAAAAAACACACCGCCACCAGCACCGCCGCGTTTTGGCCGCTGTGGGTTAAAGACACACGAGCCATTTTCCACCCCCGGCCGGAGTGTGCGGGGCAGGTCCCGGCACAGCCACATCCCGGCCTCCCCGCGCCTGCTGCCCTTCGTATTCCTGCCCCGGGCACAGCGGGCAAGGCAAAGGGTTGTGCCTGCGCCGCTAGGAATGCGGAGCGAAAGGCCACCCGTGTCCCCATGTGCCCAGCTCGCAGGCACGGGCCGCCACAAGCATTTTGCGCAGCATCCCCTGGCCCCCAGGCTCGGCAGCTCGGGCCTCCTCGGCACATTGGTCACCCACACCAGACCAACGTTGGTGTGAAGCCCACCCTACCGAGCTGTGCGGCTTCGGGTGAGCGCGTCCGACGTGGGGACGTGGCTCCCAGATGCCGAACGCAAGGGCTGTAGGCTGTGGCAGGCACGTCCACTTGTGGTGGCACTGCCCCAGATTTCGGCAGGGCTGTAGCTAACCTGTCCAGGACAACATCTGTCCTTCCTGATCCAGGGTAGGCCACAGACAGCACCTTCTCAGCTCCTGTGGCCCCCAGGCACAGGTCTCGCTTGGCAGAGGGAGCAGGCTCTTGGCTGAGAGACAGCATGATTTCTGTATCAAGATAACTCATTGGAAATAGTTGTCTGTATGTCAGCACTTCAGGAGAGCAGGCTCCGCGATTCGCTCTCAGAGTAGCAGTCAAGGTCAAACCCAGATGGCAGTTTTGGGGTTGGTCTGGACCGGCCAAGGGAAAAAAAAAAATAACAGCAATTTGTCTCTGGTAGGATTTTGCAGCTAGGAATTTCCCCTAGAGAGGGAAATTGATGTCACAGCAGATCAGCTTTTTCTAATTAAAGCATAACCTCTAGAGCGTAAACAGGGGCAGAGAGGTCTCTGAATCTGCAGGAGGTGTGGATTGCCAATCCCGCAGGCAGACAGGCAGAGACACCCAAAATGAGCTTATGTTTGTTTTTCCAGTAAGAGAAATGCTATTTTGAATTCAGTGCAGGAAAAGAGATTTTTTAGACTCTTTCCACTCCAAGCTGTTTCCTCAGTGTCTGTGCTTGGTCAGGAACTGGTATTTCAAGAAATAAAGTATGTGATCAATCTTTCTCAGAAAAGTGACCCCACGGAGTATAATGGCACTATTCATGGGCATAAGCTTCCCCCTGCCTGCAAGTATCTGCAGATTCTGGTCATCTGTTTGCTCCAATTCCCTCATGTCTGCATACCCACATCAAAACGTAGGAACTTTGGAAAGAAATAATAAATTCAGGAATAATGCAGATAAACAGGTATCTTCTCCTTTTAAAACAGCTGCACTATGCTATGCTAACAGCATCTGCATGTGCCTGCAAGCACCACTGCATACCCATGCGTGTTTTGACTGCTCTCTGGGGCTGTTTAAGAGTATTTACAACAGCGTAACCACAACGGGTGCTTAAAGCCCTTTCTTAAAGTCACACAATTTCAAGCACCATCAGATACTCATCCTATCAGAACAGCAGAAATGAGCAGTGAATTCACTATGGCACATTTACTGATTAAAAACTCTCTAAGGGAGACCTGGCGTCACAACACGGCAGCATTTTTGTCATGTAACAGAAATACGTGACGTCCAGAGCTAGAGCTGTTCTGTGGGCACTTCATACAACAACAAGCTTTTCTTTATGAAGGAAGCAGCTAATAAAAGTGGAAAGAGGAAAAAAGTCTAGGGATAAATCCTTTTTCAGAACGGGTAGGTACAGGAGGGAAATAATTGTTTCCAGATTGGAGCCAGGCAGCAGTCCACATTGTATAGAGCAGAAAGAGCAGACAGCTTTCAGCACACTTGTTTCCGATCAAGTGGAAACCGAGTGTCTGAGGTTAGCCTAAATGGAAAGCACAAACTGAAACAGGTTGCTAGTCCAGTCCAGGGACAAGGATGGAGGCAATAAAGGAGACAAGTTTCTTTCACAGACGCAGACAGACATCTCCAGGCGCCAGCACTGCTGTAGTTGCTTGATGCTGCCGAGGAGCTCTCTCCGTGTCTTTGTGTTAGGTGCTATACAAAGAGAACAAAAAGACGGTCCCGCTCCTACTCGCTTGCAAACTCAGTGTGCGTTCGTCAAATAAAAATCCAGTGTTTGGTCTTAAAAGATCTTGGTTCTGCTTAAGCCATGTTCCTCATTTGAATTTATACCTCCTGCTTCCAAAGAAAATCATTGCAGTGCTTGAGGATACTGAAGGAGGCCAGGTTACGATGAACAGTTGATCCGGCCAAATTTTGTGGGGGCAACTTGTCCTTATTCAAGAGAGTGGGGCCATTAAAATGAACAGGATCTTCTACTTAAGAAGGGCATAAATCCACTGCACAATGCATTCAGTCCTCAAACAAGCCAGGACAGGCACCTACAGAAGAGCATGGAGCTGTCCTAGCTGTTTAACATCTTTCACCGACGCACTGGCTGTAATCATTTGGGGAAAGAAATATCACAGCTGTCAAAATGAATGCCCTCCCGGCACCTCTGTGCACTTGAAGGGAGACACATCCATTAATTATCATGTCTTATTTAAAAATAGTTGCTCCAACTGCGCTCGCTGTGGCCCATGAAGGAGCATGTCTGGCTCAGTTGGCTATGGCTGTGCCACATGGGCCCTGCCGTGCGTGGATTTGTCGGGGGGAAGAGGAGGTTTGGCTGCTGGTGGGAGCCCCAGGACTGAGATGCATTGCAAGTCTCAGCACTTTCCACTCTAAGTGCGTGGTAGATTCTTTACCCTGACCTGCTTTGCTTAGGGAAAACCCAGAGAGATATGTACTGATTTGAAGAAGAACCCCGTCCACAATCCAAACCACAATAACAAACAAAAAAACCAAAACACCTTACCAAAATAAGGTCCTCTACTGCAGAAATACCTCCTTCCATGGAGAGTGGAGGACAGTTGCACAATAGATAATGGTCATCCTGTTCACTTAAAGCCTTGGAGACGCTCAGTTAATATGATGGAGGCAGCTTTATAAAGCTAGAAAAGGATAGAATGGACCACAATCTACTTAGTGTCAGTCCAACTGTAAAAACAAAATAGAAAAAATCATAACAAGCTAATCATAAAATTACTACAATCCTAAAATACCCTTGTTCTTCCATTTTTCCTTTATTGTAACATTCATTTTTTGAATCAGTACCGTCGGTCATGTTTTGGATTGGTTGGACAAGACAGCCTTCACGGTGTTTCCAAGATGAGTTGTTCAGACTGTCACTGTTAATCCAGTTCAGCATCAGAAGGACGCTCAGCATCCTTGCAGTATAAGTCAGTATTTTATGGCATTTCCTCACCAGTGAGTTGAAACTTACAATAATGTAAAATACAGAAGTAAATGGATAAATGCAGAGTAATTCTATAGTCAGCAGACTAACTTTATATTTATGCCAGCGTGACAGAGTATAAATCTGGCTAATATTTTACAAGGAAAAGAACCACAGAAGACTCGAGAGGCAACACAACACTGAATTACGTGCTGAGAATTGTCTAGGTTCAGGCAGGTGGCTGTCACAGGCATGGCACACTTGTGGTGTGGCTGGGCTGGCAGGGGAAGCAGAGGCCTGAGAAAAGGGCTCTGGATGTTTATTCTGCACCACCCCTTTCACATTGCTTCAGTGGCAAAACAGGCCAGAAAGCTGCTGGTTTTCCCTGTTCTCAGCGACCTCTGAGATGGGTTATCTGGTCGTTTGCTCCCCTCCCGTTATCCCACATATGACGGCGGAATTAAGCAGCGAGTGATTAGTATTCTTTTGTGCGAACTCCTGTTCAGGGAGCGAGAAAGCCAGTGCTAGAGGGTGCACCGGTAGCAAGCCAGTGCTAATTTAGGGCAGCCTGCGTTCTGCACCCGAGTCTGCCTGAGCTCCTACGTCCACCTAGAGCACAAAGGAACCCGTTCTGTTCTGCGGGAGCCTCCTCCACACATTCCTGCCTGCACCTCGCCCCGTGCTGCACCAAGTCGTACGGCTCAGCGCAGCCAACAAAGGCAGCCAGAGATGTCGGCGGCCCGTCGCTGGCTCTGCCGTGCCGCGCTGCGGGCTGTTTGCCATGTGGCTAGTTGCCTCTCCGCCTTGGTTCGCCCGCCTGTGAAACAGGCAGTACGTACTGAGATGTCCCCTGTGTCCCAGGGTGTTTGTGGCTGTCACCTGCCTGAAGGTTCATGTACGCTTGGGGTCCTTGGAGGAAGGGATGCATATATGCTATATACACCCGTGCACAGCACACATATGCAGAGCATTAGAGCTGGGCTAAGGATATTAGGTTGGCTCACAGGCTCCAGGTTTTGCAGCAGGACTTTGGAGAACTGTTACAGAGCTCAAGAGATTAAAATGCACGTATGGAAAATATTATGCATAGAAAAGTACTCTGAGGAGGAATTTTATACACACCCAACAAGCAAGAAAGTTTAAGAACCCTAGAACAAGCAGAAGATATTACATTTCCTCTTGACGCAATGCATATATGCCAGTAGTACCGTTATTTTTCCCTCAGCTAGTAAGCTGCCCATGGTGAAGATGTGAAGGTCTGGTGTGAATGCCCAGTGGTTTTATGTCTGGATATGCCCGCGGTTTCAGTGCCACCCTTGCTGGTTTTCCCTGGTGCCAAAGAGCCCCGCTCTGCCGCTGGTGTGTGCCTCAGCTGCGGTGCCCTGACCTGCAGCAGGGCTTTGCTTTGGCACGTTGGCCCACGGTTGCTGTTTAATGATAGTAGGAATATAAACACATGTGCCTGTTTGGAGACTAACCCTTGATTCAGCATTAATGTTTCTTTTTTNTACAGGCTGAACTAGAGGCCTTAGGACGCACAAGAAATATGTATTGTTGAGTTTTACTAAGGTTCAGTAAAAATAAAATGATAAAGGGAAATCCCTCCTCGTTGGACCTTGAGGCTACTAAAAGTTGTGCCCAGTTCTGTGGTTGAGGTGATAAAACAACGAGGATCCAAATACTGCTTCGTTGTCTGAAGAGGTTTTTCCTACTCATGGGTCACAGTTATTCCACTAGACTGTGACCACATAACCATAATTGGGCAGCTTTGCATTTGTGTGAGACAGATACGATCATGGCAGGAACACAACAAGCTATTTTTTAAGTGTGCAGTGTGTCACATAGACTGGTTTGGGTTTGGTACGATACAATGGGGATATTCAGCCTCCAGCGCTGTGAGATTCCACTGCACCTTTTAGGGAAGAGATGAACGAGGAATCACAAGAAATGCTGTCCAAGTTTCCATTCTGCAATGAGTGATCTCTGTGTTTTGAAAAACTGGAAGAGAGAGGGCACTGAAGAGGACATGATTAATAATTTTAAAGTCCATACTGGCCTGTGGGCATCTAATTTAAAATAAAGCACGTTGGCTCCCTCCAATAATCTGTTTTGGCCTGTGGTATAACAATATATTCTAAGGATTTACCATAATATTTCTACGATGGTCAAATATTTACCTTTGTCTGTTCCTATCTGTGAAAGGAAAAAAGCTGAGCTTGGAACGAGTGCAGCAGTTTATTAAACTGGCAGATCTAGGTTGATTCTTCATAATTTTGAATAGCTAAAGCAATAGAGCTATGAAAATATTCCTAAATGATGTTGCCAGACAACAGTGTATTATCTGAGCTATTTTCTGTATGTAGCACTGTTCATTGCCATGCAACAAATGGCAAAGGTCAGCAGACCCTGACCCTGAAAAGCAGCTGTATTATAGCAGTCACTGGAAAACACCAGTCCTTGCATTTTTTTAAGCAAGAACATCTTTCCCAGACAGATTGAAATCCACACACTGGGTCATACTTTGCCCTTGAACAACTGGAGGTAAGTAAAGCCCATATGGAAAGAACAGCATACGTGTTGACCTAGGAACATTTTCAGCCCTGTCACAAGTTTGTATACATACATACGTGCATGCTGAGCTGTTATAAGGGTGCATTTTAATACCTAGAGCAGCTCCTCCATCCCCAACTAGCACTATTCAGAGCCTTGTCTGCCTGCTGCCCCCTGCTCTGGGGACATCCACCCTTGGAGCTGTGAGCTTCTCTCTGAGAAGCAGGATTTGAGCAGCAAATTCAGCAATGCAGAACAGTTTTCCTTGCTGTGCTCCCCCTCCTCTGGCTGCTGTGCCCTGGACAAGGCGCCTTCTTGTGCTGCCCTTCCTCCTCCCCCACGTGTTTCCAGGTTGCTCCTGGATCGGCAGAGTTGTTTATCTCTGAGAGGGCACACGTCTAAGACTTTTAAGCCACCGCTGCAGACTGCAGAGTGTCACACCATTGACATTTCCCACTCTGCTACCATGTGCTGTCTATACCCTGAGCAAGTTCCTACAGCTGGAGTTTTCACCTGTGTGTAACTAAATTGAAGCATTTAAACCCACATTTAGGTGCCCGAGAAACAAGGCAGATTTCAAGGATGGTCCCTCACCTCTTCACAACTCTCTGTGCTCCAAGGAAGGGGCTCCCCAGTCTGCCTTTCCTTTGGAAAAGGTGAATGCTATTTCATGGTCTGCCAGGTACTAACAGCTGCTTGAAATTATAAATCTAAAAAGCCATTTACAGCTGAGCAAGGTGAAGATCTGGCCCAGAGAGGGGACATTAACCATCCATTTCTAAGCTTGCTGAATGAGAGCTGATGGGCTAGACTGCAGGTCTAATGGGTTCCTAAATGTTGTGTGTTTGCTCCCTGCTTCCTGCCGGATGGGGATGGATACCACAGAGCTCCAGCTGGCTGCTCTCTTCTTCCCAGGGGAAATTCACCTAATTGTCTAAGTAACTTAATGACATACAAAAGTGAGGGCAGAAGAGGTGTGGGGCCTGCAGGTCCTCAGCAGAATCCCTGTGTTTATTTCCCACTTGTTCTTCAATCCTTTTCCATCCTTTGTGCTCCCTCTCTCTGGCAAGTGGAGATGTTGCCTCTTCACCCCATGTGAACACAGCCTGCACTCCCAGCTGAAGGCACTGGACAAGTTGTGGTCTCCTCTCCACGGAGAAAAGATTAAAACTGATTTTCTTCAGGATTAACTTTGCAAGCACGTCTTCCTTTGACAAAATGTTTGAGGTTTGACAGTTCGCTTACGTTCTTTCCCACTGGCCGAGGACAGCCTTGTCCTGGATTGGAGAAGACGAATGGTGCAAAAGCTCAGCAATCTGACATCTTCCTGTCTTCTGGCTCAGGGAGAGGTGGATTAATAAAAGCTGCCAGAGAAATGCTTTGCAATGACCCTGGTCTGATAGGAGAGACAGTATCCTGGAAAAACCCATCATTTGTTGGCAGAGATACTCACTTCATTCCTTAGCTACACAATCAAATTTCTTTTAACTCTCCTCAGGGTCATTTATGAACTAGATTGCAAGTGTGTTTTACATAATGCAAATAGGTAGATAGATAACAACAACAACAAAACACAAACAAAAAAAACCCCACCAACCACTTTGTTTCCTTCTGGTTTACATTTCTGACATTTCCTAAAAGGAACAAAATATTGGAACAATGAAATTTTTTTTTTTATTACAGCCCTATCTATCATCAAGAGAGAGTGTGCTTAATATCTCTTCCTCCCTGTGGAGGTGATGGATGGGGCTGCACAAGACTTACAGGATCCAGTAAGTGAGGTGCCATTTGCGTCATCAGGGAACCATCTACCATTTTTATTGTTTCAAAAAGAGATGTGGAGGAAGAATGGAGCAGGCTGAGATTTATTACAGCTGGTGGAACAGACTTTAGACAAATGGAAATTTGGATTCTTTGCAGGAACAGGCCCTAGGTAAGGCTGTTGAGTTAGGCAGGGCCTTGTTTTTGTAGGGAACAGCACATGAGCATGCTCAAGACTTGAAACCTCCAAGAAAGACTCTTGTAATGTGCCTTAGCGACCAAGAAAGTGGTGCATCAGTGATGAACCGAAGAATGGAGCTCATCACAGCTGTCCGGCTCAGCAAGTTGGGCCCAGGTCTCCCCTGGATGTCATCCCATTAGAGTTGCTGGAGAAACGCCGGAAGGGACTTCGGAATAACCGGCGAAGCTCCGGTCTTCTACAAATCAGCATCCATTTTGCTGCAGCAAGGTTTCCTTTGTGCACTTGAGACCACTGGAGACTAGGAGATGAACCCTAACAACGAACAAAACACCAGCCATCAGATTTACTGTCTAGCCAGTGATCCCACCTGCAGAGTATTTTAAGTAGCTTTTTATGCTTTCCAATCCCTGACACGAAAGCCCTGGAGTTCCTGCACTGCCAAGGAATCAGCCTGGATGGGAAGTGACAAGTATACACAGGTTTTGTGACGTCTTAGCAAGACTTCTGAAAGCTGAGATAAGGAGAATGAGAGAGCCACAATGCCCATGTTACCGCGAGTGGTAAGTGCCCAAAGAAGCCTCCTCAAAGTTGCTGACACCCATGCCAGGGACTCTTTCACTGCTCAGCCTCACTGAAATTCCTAAATTGTTAGTGGTTTTATTTTCCCTCCGCACCATTTTCTCACCTCCTCCCCATGAAGCTGACGGCCAGCTCTGCGCATGGGGAAACCTGCAGTGATTCTGTGGGAGCCAAAAGACTGAATCATAGAGGAGTGCAATCGGCCCGTGAGGATTTAGTAATGACTCTGACAGGGACAGAGAGAATTATGGACTAGGGCTGTTCTAAAATAAATGATTTAATTTGACCAAACACTTGATAAATTCTTTCCCCCTACTTCCTTTCTGAATGCAGTTATTTGTCCCAGTAGTTAGATTCACACTCTTCCATGTCCAAATTAATTTCTTTCACATGATTAATCAGCAGCTGGGCGCAGGTGATGTCATGCACTCTGACATTAAATTGTCATCAAATATTACATTTCTCTCTCTTTGTTTTTTTAAACTAAACAACTGCAGCAATGGCTTTGCTGGCTGGTGGCCAGCTGAGTCTCTGCACAGAAATGTAACACTCCTTGCCTGTGTTTTCCCATATTCCTTGCCTGATCCCTGATGGAGCCATTAGCTTCCATGGCAAGACCCTGAGTAACACCTACAGTTGCAGCATATCCAAGAAAAACATTCTGCAAGGACCAGGGGAGCTCTTACAGCCCTGGCAAACCAGAGGCTTGTCCCTTTTCCCTCAAAGGAAAAGTAGTGCTGGGGCAGCTTCAGTGTCCCAAGGTGATCGGACAAACAGATTTTCATTCCAGATGAAAGATGGAGTCCCTCAAATGCAAGCTGTCAATATGAATAAGCATTACAGTTGCATGTAGGTGGAAACGAAATGTGTCTCAGCTTTTGGCCACTTTGGAAAAAGAAGGATGATGATCTTTGCAGAAACGGTGCAGGACACTTTACTGTTGATGAAATTTGCCTGGCGGTTGTTAACGGAGAACGTCTTGTAGGCTGACCAGAAATTGGTAATGAAGTCAATATTGCACTTCATTTTCTGTTTAAAACCCGATTAATGACTCTCATATTTTTTGCTGTCAAAACTATGCTCTTTGATTCTTAATTCTTAAATTATTATCAGAGGATGAATTGGAGGCATTTGCCTGGTACAGTAAGTTGTAAAAGGGAGAGGTGGGGCCTTGCATTCTCTAAAAACTGTGGGTTTTGTTAAGCTCTATCTCCAACAACATATCAGTTTGAAAAGCCCACATCTGATCTAACCTGTTCTCAAAGATAAATGCTGTCTTTGAGAAGACAGTCTAGATGGGCTGATTTTGGAATAACTCTGATGGTTTCTTTTCCATTTTAATTTTCAAACATTTCAAAGTGTATACAACACACTGTGAGCATAAATGTTGATGAGTTTTGCTTGGTTTTGTTTAGTTGAGGCATTAGCTGTGTTGCCAGCAAACAGAATTAGAATAGCTGTTACAGCACTCGATTTTCCAAATCATTACAGAAGGATGAGATGACGGTTAAATCTTTTCTGTTAATATGCTTAAGCATTTATAATTAGTGAAGCTTTTTTATAAATAAATGTAAAATTTTTGCAGCGCTTCTGAGTATCAGCAGGCTTTGAAAGCCTTTAATTAGTTTTGATGACATTTGAAATAATCATAATAATTTGAGAATAAAAAAGCAGATTGGTTCCTGGGAAGATTCCCATAAAGAGGATTACATCACACCTGAAATAAGTTTTGGCTCTTTCTCTGGCATTTAGATAATCCACGAAAAACCCCCAAAAGGCTAACAGCTGTAGCAGGAAACAAAAATTTTACTCTGCATATGTTACCTAGTTATGTCCAAAGAAAATCACCTACCAATTCAAATGGGCTATGGGCCCAGTCTTTTACTGTACACCTAAATGAGAAATTCAGCTGTCTCTGGGATAGGAACTGATCAAGTTCTCTCTTTCAGAATTGAGTTAAAAATCCCTTCAAGCTCTGTCTCTCCAAGGAAGTAACGTATTCTCACATTTCCTATTTTCACCTGTACTATTCAAAAATCGAAAGCAAGGATTTACATACAGGTTTCTAAATAATCTACTGAATTCAAATCAGTTTCCACTGGTTGGATGTGTTTTTTCCATCCACATTTAAGCTAAGCATACCAGACAGCCTGGGTTCTTCACAAGCTGATGTGATATAAACAGGATGAATGAATAGGTGACTCTCCGCAGCTACAAGTGAAAGAGCTCTGAGAACTTGGCAGCACAAGTCAGAAAATGCAGGGCAACTGCAGCGACAGTGTGGTGCCCAAGGCAGTGCAGAGAAGCTGTAGCAGAGAGCGATAAGGACTCTCTTGCCCACCCATCCACACCAGAACCATCCTTGGGTCTCGGGACTGCACTGACAGCCGAGGCTCTGTATTTAGATAGAGAGGGATGGAGTTAAATAGCTAATAATAGCTACAGCCTTTTTCCTCATTCCTGTTTTCATATGGTCACGTTTGCATGATGAACTTTAGTAAAGCCAAAACGCCAGGTGTGTTACTTGCAGTAGTTCCTGCGAGTAGCTGCTCTTTTGGCGCAGTTATTATAATAGCTCTTGTTCTAGCTGTTACAAGCTTGTCTGCAGCTGTCTCTGCTCGGCTTGGCCCGGCCACAGTTTCTCAGCCCACATGGACAGCCCTTGTTTTCCATCACATCCTCTCGCTGCAGGTCAGTAGCAAAGTCCAGCTGATTTGCTCCGTGTGTCTGTCTGGCCCAGGCCTCCAGCGGTGCTCAGGAAGCTTGACGAGACCCTTCCTGCTCTGCACAAACTCCCAGATTTTATTAGCGCTGCCTGTACCACTCCAGTGCTTCTCTTATTGTCCTCGTGTTTATTGTCCTCACACTTCCGCTGGTGTTTTATAAAACTCCCAGGGCTGGATCCAAATGCTCAAGGGAAGAGAATCACCGACTCCTACAGGCGCTCAATCAAATCTTCCCTTTACTGACAAACATGTGGTCCTGCAAAGAGCGTTGAATTTAAAAGCTCGTTAGACCATCATTGGTTTTGCTGGTTTGCTTTCTGAAGGGTAAATATCAAATAAAGGCATAGGAAGCCAACCCAAGGGCTGAGATGCATAGCTCCTGTTCATTTAATTTGAAAATTGTACTTAGGTAGTATTTTACTTACAGTTTATCTTATGAAGCAGCCACCGAGACACTACTGAAAGCTGAGAGCATCACCTCAGTACGTGGACAGCCCATCACAGAAGCAGTGCTACTGAAACCACAGAGCACGGGTCATTATACAGAAGAAATGGAGAGGCATTGGGAACAGGTTTCTGTTTTCTTTTAGCAGCACCGCTCAGCTGGAGAACCCCCAGGTAACTACAGGAGGCCAGAACTGAGCTAGTTGGGGCGCTGCATGGAGCAGGGGAAGCCAGGCCGAGAGGGGGAGCAGCCCCACGAGCACAGCAGTCGGGCAATGGCTGCAGCCCCAGCCCTGCTGATCAAATGCTTTGCCCAGGCGCTAAAGTAGGAGCTTTGCAATAAGAACAAGGAGGGTATAGACATTTCTTCATGGGTGAAAGGCGCCCAGCTATAAAACTTCAGGTTTGGGCCATTGCTATTCCTAACACTGCAGCCTTCCCTCTTCCTCCTGGGGGACCAACTTCCAGAGTCAACTGGACACAGCTCTGACCTTTCAGGACTTAAAAGATGTAAATAATTTTATTTACTGCCTGACCGTGGCCTCAAAACATCTGCAGCTCTACAAATGAAAAGCAACCACTGATATTTAGCAGCTTCTTCCCCTGTGTCATTCTGCCAGGAGATGAAGGCCATGCTGTGATGTGGCCGTGATGCACCAATGGTGTCGAGGAGATGTTTGAGAACTTCTGGTTATTCTCCCCAGGCAGCTGGTGCCATTGCTCTTCATCTTGCATCCGCTCTAGCAGGACAAAGCCTGGCTGCTCAGGTAAACGGCTACAGCTTGGAAATTTTAGTCAAACCGAGAAAAAAAAAATTGAAAATGTAGCCTTCATAATCAGAAACATCTTAGGTTTCTGTTCCGGACGAGACAGTTGAGTTGGCATTCTCAGCTGCTCCCATCTGTCCAGTATGAGATAGAAAAGCCACTGGTGATGCTCCCTTTGCACCTCCACTAGAAGAAAAAGCTAATCAAGTTATGCCTGATGAGCCCTAGGCCATGAGTGTAGGTGCTAATATTTTTGATTGCTCTGGAAAAGCTTTTCATCTCCCTTCTTCCCGAATAAACTCCGGAAAACTGCTGGAAGCGATTAGTTTCAGTCAATTTGGTGGGGCAATGCTGGAAACTGCACAGTGGTTGCTGAAAGACTCTTCAAAAATGAAGTGCTGGGAAGGAAAGGACCACTGCAAATTTTTGAAACTGAGTTCATGAAAATGTTGATTAATCAGCTTATTCTTCATAGATTCAGCAAAACAGAAGGGGATTCTCCAGTATCTGCTTCACCTGATAAACTTCAGGCAGAAGCAGCAGCAGGTTCTGCTTTTGGCAAGGTATGTCAGTCCCTCTGCACGTGAAGTAGCTCTCAGGATATTCTGGTGGGATAGATTTATGTTAATATACAGTAAGCCTTTACAAGGTATGAGATAAGGATGGTAGAGAATGTCCTGTTTTTTTCTCAGCAATTCTTGACATGGTATTTTTGAGGAGGAGAAATGCTGAAAAAATAGGTTTTGGTCTTTCTGGTTACTTTGAGCCCAGGAAATGGAAAGATAGTCTCATCACATTGTGCTTTTTTTGGTACTTGCTGCATATCTTGCTGTACCAAAAAATCAAATTTTCTTGTGGCGTCTGCTGAATGCTGACAAGATACGTGTCTGCATCATGTTATTACCTACACATCCATTCCACATCGAAGTGGCTGAAAACCAGCGATATTTGGGTTTCTGCATCCATTTTTACGATATGGAAAATTCTACACTTCTCTGCTCCCAAGTGACAAAAACATCCTTATGACTTAACAGAACAGTATTGTAATATTTTATACAGCCTCAACTTGAGGTTTAAAATGCCCCTAAAAGGCCTTTTTAATATCCTTCTTTGTCTTTTTTGAATCATGTGATTAGCTATCATAGCTTTGCCTTTCTTGGTCTGGAAATGATGGCAACTAACTCTTCTCCTTCAAATTTTTTAGTTTCTCTTCTGTTATAACCCCTATTTCAAGAGAGGTTATCCCCACCTTCTATGAACCTGTAAACAAAGTGCTGGTGTAAATATCACAGCACCAGCTGCGTTCTCGCTGGACCTGGATTTGAAGGAAGGCTGCCTGAGATAAAGCCCAGATGTTCAGCCAGCAGTAGGAGCTGCTTCTGCAGAGGAGAATGATCCCTTTGAGCAGCTCCGCAGATGACACACAGACATCAGCACCTCCACACCTGCCGAGCCATGTGCTGAAGCAACAGCACAGACCAGAAGTGCCCGTACATCCCTGTCACCACAACTCAACAGCCACACCCTGGTTGGTGTCCAGGATGCAGCTTCTGCTGCATCTGATACTTCACACACCCCATCCTACCTCAGGTACCAACCAGTCCTTTTACCCCAGTGCTTGAGCTTCCCAGCTTTCCATTTGGGCATCCATTCCCAGCAGCTGTGCAGGTTCCCTGGGCTGGCCTGCATCCCTCCTGGGACCCCTGGGTTTCGATGTCCGTGCTGGCAGCAGCTGCTGTTGCTGAGCCGAGGCCACCTCCAGCCCAGCTCCAGCGGCCCCTCACTGCCCGGCTTGCACCCGCCACCCAAATTGTGCAGCTGCAGGCAACGGGGCTGGACCCCGGCACGAGAGGCAGCACAGACACCAGCTACCAAGTAAAGAGAGCTTCATGGAGCTAGAAATAGGTTACTATAGAAATAAATAATAAAGTGTTTCTTGTTCTCAGTAATAAATCTTTTGCAGTTGTTCTGTCTCTACAGCTCTCAGTTACTGTCTCTACACCCCAGGGGTTGCCTGCAGGGAGATGAACTCGTTTGCTGCAGCCCAGGGAAGCCAAAAGCCCCAGGCACTGTTGGTGTGCTCAGCAAAACCCAGCAAAAGGGCAGGACGTGGCTAAACCAGGAGCTGCACCAGCAGCAAGGGCCACTCACACAAAACCAGTCACTCATAGGTCTTGGGGAGTCTGTGCCCCTTTCTCCCCTCAGGTCTGCTGAGGCAAGAGGGGCTGCAGGGAACAGATTTGGGTTCCTCTGCCCACCCTACATTAGATCTGGGCGTAATGGCAGCATTGCAGCTGGCAAAGTTGCCCAGCTGTCCTACAGGAGTCACACACTGTTCTTTCTGCCTCCATCATGAGTGGATATGCTTTTATGGCACAATGGAAATGACGCAGTACAGCCAAGCGCTCAGTGACCACTGGATGCTCAGCACTGGCATCGAGTGGTGACACTAGGGTTCACAGGAAAGAGTATTGTTAGCAAGCAATTCCCTTTCCTTCCCTCCTGCCCTCCTTCCCTCCCTCCTCTTTTTCTCTCTCCCTTTGCAGAACAGCTCATATTATTGTTTATCGACATAAAACATTGCTGACCATCAGGAAGCATTTGGAAAACAAGGAAAGCAGAGACCTTGCACAGAACTTGAGTGAACAAGCCTGATGCAAGACACACCAGGTCTCCAAAGGTTTCAAAGGCACTCAGCAGCATGAGCACCAGAGTGAGCACAGCATCTGGCAGGACTTAGCCCAAGTTAGGATGACAAGGAGAAGCAGAAGCACAGAAGAACGTTAGAAAAAGATCAAGAAAGATGCATTGCGATGAGATTGGCAATGCAGCCATGTAGGTATTTGATTAGAGCTCCAACTTGCAATATGATCCTTATTCAGAAGTCTGATGTCTTTTATCAGGACTTCTGGCACAAACTGGACTGCAGACCTCCAAAAAACTCCTGGTTTTGAAGGAGCCAGTGTTAAAGGGGTTTGGATTATCCATTCTTCGTCCCATCTGCTGTTCTTTCCTTCTCTTTTCAGCACTCCTTTCTACTTGGGTGGTGATTGGTCATCTTCTGCGGTGTTTAGAGTCAGTTTCACAATTTGCAGACACTAATGGAGGTGTTTGAGTTCATCGCTGTGTATGTTCAAGTAGCAATTCTTTATGATTCAGTTTTTCTTCCATGAGTCAACTTACGCTTGTTTCAGACTTCAGAAGAGATATTTTACAGCAAAAGGCCTCCCAACACTATATGCTAAAATTTAGATTAAAGTATTTGGTACATCCCTCGAACATAAGTTTTATTTCATATTTCCTTATGTATGATGTGATGACATACAATAAAGAAAGGAGAAGTCCTTCTAGAAAAGTCCCCAGGAGACTGGTATCATTTGTATACTTTTTCAACTCTCTTATAGAATTCAATGAAGATTGTATCTTATTTATAAGAGTCCGTTGGATAGTTCAAATAAACCAACAAAGAACAATAAGAGATGCCTCTTTCAGCACACGCTTAGAATGATTAACCTAAGATGCTTAGAATTACTCTAACCATCCATCAACTTTGCAGTATGGTTTGGCTGGACCAAAAATGACATTAATGTTGTTAACATTGAAAGGAACTATTTCAGCACGTCAGAAATGTATTGGCTTTTCAACAAGACCAAAGCACAAGACAAAACAGATCACGACATCAGGCAAGGTTCCTCCCGTTGGTTAAATCTGGTGGATGTAGAACAGCTCTGAGAAGACACTTCCGTGAGAAATGGGTGATGTGGGTCAGGTCCTCCCAGATGGAGAATGTACTCAGATCTGGGTTTTATACGGCCTACATGAGTGCTGGCGTTTGCAGAAGAGGTAGCCACTACCATCAGCAATTCTATAACGTTACCCTGCTATTGAACTTTTTTCACTATATGTATTTTAAGAACAAAAGATCTCGTTTTGGCTTGAATAAAGTATGTTCCACAACTCAGAGCAACATTTTACAGTTTTTCTTGTGAATGCAGATAAAAAACAGATATCTCTACTATGGATTAGTTCAAACCAACTCTGATTTATTTGGCTCAGCCGTCAGACGGAAAATTTATTCAAATGACCTTAAGAGTCAGAATCTCATTGACACAAGTGAAAAACACAAGATTATAATAAGCAGGAGTCTTTCTGTCCAAGAGTTTACTCTCTAAAGAACAAGTCAGACCTCAGAAATGTCCCTATCTCTGTGTTGTATGAACATTTAGGAAGCTTGTGCGGGAAGCCAGCCTGAAATACCAGTATCTGAAATCAGTGTCCAAGGCACAGGCTCTTCTCTCCTTGCTGCTCAAATCTCCCACTTCCTTTCCACAGCAAAATTACTCTGGTTCTAGCAGTTAAAGGCTCTCCTCGGTATCAGAAGAGCCCTTAGTGTGCACAGGGTATTTATTCAGAGACCCTTAGACACATTGGCTCAGCACTGAGATGAGAATCAACAGAGGTTCTGTGTTCAGAACTGGGTGCTGTGTCCCTCTACAATGGAAGCAAGTTCATTTTTTTAAGGTTTAGGAAAGTTCACCTGTTGAGTGCGTTTGCTGGGGCAGACTGTTTTAACCACATATCAGGATCTGAAGGCTAGACTTGATTCAACATTCACAAGGAATCTGCCCTGAATAAGCGGAGCAGGCTTTGAGCTTATAAAAAGTGTCACACTGCTCAGTCTGAGACAAGAAACTACTTTAAGAGGTGAAAAGATTTAACTGGCTTTAAAGATAGCTACACTGTGTGGAAGAATGAAATGAATCTGATGTTGTTATGGAAGCTTCTATGTAAATGTTGAAATAAACAGGAGTGTGAAAAGCTCTGAGAAAGACACAGGAGACAGAAATGTGGTTTAGTGAGGAAAGCAGAGGTGGGTGAGAAATGATCTAAGTGTTGGCATTGTGTGCAGTACAGTGGGCATTGCTCATCCTCATTAACCGCACAGCACTTTTCTACCCCCTCCCTGGAGGGGATGCCTCAAGACTCTTCTCACTTGGGGTAATTATCCTCTTTTCCGTGCAGATGGGAAAACTAAGGCAGGGAGGGGTAAAGACCAACATGTTCAAAACCAGCCAGTGAATTTTCGTGGCTTTATTTTTGCGTGTCTAAAAGGAAACCAGCCTGCACTGAGCCATTACTTTCATGAACCTCATGACTTTCATGAAGAGCGGAATACTGTCTGCTCAGCATGTATAAAATGAGGCCCAAAGTGTCTCATATTCAGCATTTGAAATGAGTACATGCAAAATGTTGGTCTCTTATATGCTACTCTTGCTCATACAGAAAGTCATCACCATTATTGTTTCTTTTTCTAAAATACAGTGAAGGCATCTTTCTTCTTATTAAATAATATACCTGATTTCGACATTACTTACCACAGCTTTTGTATTCGCATTTGAATACAAGCTGTAAGTCGTCCACAAATAACAACGAGGTATCTGTGGAGTTGCATTTGCTTTTCCCTGACATTTGCATGAGTAAACTCCTCTGACTTTGTAGGGAAGATGAGGAAACTGCATCTTCCCTACGTGTCATGAAGAACTGTAAATTTTTCTTTCGGATATGGGTGTTGCAGCTCTTCTGACAGCACTACACCCACCCTCTGTCTTGCTGAGTTTCATGCTGCCTTCAGTGACAGCACAGATGCTGGAATTGAACCGCTTGGTGACTGTCAGGCAGTGTGTCCACAGAGCGGTGGCATTCTTTTACTAAGGGTTTCAAGTGCAGAAAAGCTGCTGACCGAACCAAGCAGAAACCAAGCAGACTGCCTGCCACAGGTCTAGGTTGTCACAGGGCTGCTTTGCAGATGTTCCGTGTCAGGGAATTCAGACTGCGTCCCTGAGCACTGATCCAAACGGTGCTGCAACGCCTCTCTTTGCTCAGGTGCTCGCATTGGCTCTATTATAGTGCACTGTCTTTTCTGCTATTTCTCCTGTTTCTATTTGTGGAAATATCCAGTGCCTCATGTGGATTTAGGAAAAAGCAAGTAGACGTCCACAGATATTTTGCAAAACCTGTACCTTGTATTCAAATGAATGTTTGTGATTTTTATTTACTTGCAACATCCTCTCGTCTGTAATTCTCTGTTGAGCAGTGACTTTCTGCCAGGCTAACTTCACCTTGACCACATCAGCTACATGATGTTCTCTTCCACTTCTGTCTCCTTGACTATTGTATATCGTTATGTGAGCTGTTAAATAGCGGCTGTACTTAAACCCAGCGTGACTGAAATGATCTCCAGGCTGTGGGAGATAAATACAGACAGACTCAAATGGATAAGAGTTTACCTGCCACCAACAGTCAACTCTGGCCATCTGTGAGACTTGCAGTATGACTGTGCTTCGTGAAGACAGTTTTTGACCAAGGGTGAGTGTCACCCATAAAGCCTGCGAAGTTTTGCTGCTCTGGAAACACATATTACTGTTATGTGAAAACATCTGTGAGATGCATGGGAACACCAAGGTGATTTGGGTGAAATATAGCAAAGGAATGGAAAAAGGCAAGCCTAACTGTGCTTATGAAAAATTACAGATGAGGAGTATGATTCATTAGCGAATTGCAAGACCTTACAGAATTTAAAAACAATTAACTTCTCGAGTTCTTGAAGCAATTGATGTCTGTGAGATGTGGAAGGGAAGAGGGAAGTTACAAAGAACATGAGAAGGTACTAGTTACTGTTACTCCCTTAATTTGAGATCTATGCTTGAACATGTATGATACATAAAAGAAATATTATTTTTTTCCTTCAATTTACTTACAGTTTCATTGTACAAGAGGAAAAATAAAGCCTGAAGGTTTTGAAAAGCCACAGTGGTTTAACTGCAGATTTGACTTAAACCTGCTTTGTTTGATCAGTAGAAAATCTCTGTATGAACTCTTTTATTTATCTGAACATGTAATAAACTCTTCAGTTACTAAATGATTGAAAATCAAACTGGCCTGAACCAGTTTAACTAAATTGCTTCAAAACCTAATTTAAGGCTTGATTAAATGGTGTTAACACAAAGTTAAATAAACTAAATGCCAGTAATGGCTATTTTAGGAATGGCCACTCCTGCTGAAGGGGAAGGAGTTTAAAACAAACTCATTTAATTTACTTTAAAAGTTAGTAGGATAAACTATTCTAAGTGCTTCTGTGCAGAGAAGCTTGCAGAAATATGACAATGGATTCTTTGGAAGACTGCTGCTTACCATGAGTACAAGTGAAGTTCAGAAACAGAAAGTGATAAAGCCTTGCTTTAAAAACAAACCAAAGCAAAAATCAAAATAGGATGCTTTCACCCTTAACATTTAGGAGAGTGAAAAATATATTTTTGCCTACTTTGACTCAGTTTTCTTGCCATTGCTGCTACAGTTGCAGCTCCAGGAATAGGAACAGTGGTCGTGATACAACTGTGCCAGCAGAGACAAGCTGGGCTGAGTCTGAGTGCCTGATCAGTGTGGTGGAATCCAGCAAACAACATGGCTTTGAAACAATTGCTCTGGTGGTGTCAGGAGTTTTGCAACACGAGACGTTGCCCAAATAAATTCTCCAGAGAGGGCCATAGGAGCACCTAATGTATTTTGCAGGAATCTGACTACAATAGAATCCCCTCAAAGGATTAGCACACAGTGTAACCAAGCTGAGACTGCAGGTGTATCTCTGTCAAACAGCGAAGCCAGGCGCCAAGGAGATGTCCACGCATAGAAGGCCTCTGCCCTCTAGTGTATACAGCGAGATTTTATTTTATAGGTTGTGGAGGAGGGAACGTCCTTGAAATGTAAATGGTGAGGAATTTATTTGAATATTCAACAACGTGATCTTTTTGGATTTCAGCACAGTCTTTGCTACTGTCTCTCACAGTACCCTCCTGGACAAGAAGTCCAGAATGCAGCTGGGTAAACACACAATGCAGTGGGTGAGCAATTGGCGGATGGGCCAGGCTCAAAAGGTTCTAGTAAAGGGAGTTATGTCGGGCTAGTGACCAGTCAATGCCGGGTTCTGCAGGGATCCATCTTAGGGCCAGCACTTGTCAATGTCTTTATAAATTACTTAGACTCAGGACTTGAGGGGTTGCTCAGTAAATTTGCCAATAACACAAAACTGGGGGGAGCTGTTGACACTCTTGAGGACAGAGAGGCCCTGCAGAGGGATCTGGACAAAGTGGAGAACTGGGCAATCACCAACCGCATGAAGTTCAACAAGAGCAAGTGCCGGATTTTGCACCTGGGACACGGCAACCCTGGCTGTGCATACAGACTGGGGATGAGATGCTGGAAAGCAGCTCTGTGGAGAGGGATCTGGGGGATCTGGTCAATAGCAAGTTGAACACGAGCCAGCAGTGTCCCTGGCAGCCAAGAGGGCAACTGTGACCTGGGTGCATCCAGCACAGCATGGCCAGCAGGGCAGGGAGGGGATTGTCCCGCTCTGCTCTGCACTGGTGCGGCCTCACCTGGAGCTTCTCTGTAAGCATAAGAAGTTTCCACGTTATTTTGACAGGTAGTGGTGTGTCTATTTCCATTTGAAAGCCAAGGGAGCATCTCAGTGTTGGAATTTGTGTCAGTAGCCCTATTTCCGGGTATTATTTATACCTCCTGAAATAAACCAGCCACAGTTCCTTGGATATATTTGGAAGACTGTAACAGTTTATGACCAAAATCTCCCTGAGATCTCCTACTGTAAATGTCCAAGTACTAAAATGAAGGACATTAGGGCAATCCCACAGAACGTCCCTATGTACTTCAAAACAACCACCAGCCTGACAACAATTGTTTCTGGTGAGAAACACTAATCTCTCAAAAAGCTGCAATGTGGTTTGTCACATGATTTTCCTGTGAACAGGCATACATTGCATTATCTGTGAGAGATCCTTCGAGGAAATGACTTCACAGATCTGCTTAAAGAGAGAGAAAAAAAAAAAAGCCAGAAATATTTTTGATGGCCACAGGAATACAGTGCGAGGCTTTGATCAAAATGTCTTTTAACGTGCTCTCAGGTCAGATGCTTCTCATGTGATACAGCTAGGAAAAAAACACGTGAAGGGACATTCTGACTGAGAGCTGTGTGGTAGTAACTCTCAAGGAAGGAGATACTGAAACAACTCTTTGTCTTCCTATTACCCACTTCAGGGTACAGAGTGGAACATCTAGAGTTAAGCTAGATTTTTGCCTCTGAAAACTACAAAGGATGCAAGCAGAATACCAATTCTCAGAAAGACAGCTGGGTTTCACATACCCATAGCCCCAGTGCCACCAGTTCTTCTGCTTTCATGAAGGTTGCAGTACATGTAATTTTTCCTTAAACACTTTGTTAGGCTGCACTTGTCCAACAGCGTGAGAGCAAAAGGGAGGATCCAGTGAGAATGTGGAAAGAAGCAAGGAATTAATTTGTCTCTAAATTTCAGACCAGAGACCTGAATAGACCTGTGTAGTTCATGTTAATGTAATCCTCTCCCAGAGCCCTTCATACTCAAAAGCAGTATTTCTGAGAGGAAAAAAAAGCTGCAAGTTTAGCTTCTACAGCTGCTGAGAAAAGTCAAGTGGGCTTATAAAACCAGTTCCCATCCCTTCAGCCCCTAGAAGAAGGAGACAAAGCCCACCAGGCAGTTAAGGAAGAAGGCTTTTAGTAAGGATGGGACAAGGCCTGACTCATCTCTTTTGTCTTGCAGCCTGATGATGAACATGGCTTTCAGTCAACCCTTAGGTGGTATTTACAGCCTCTCAAATCCACATGGCCATGCTGAATGGGTATCTGTCACCCGCTGTTGAATCAGAGAAACCTTGTTTAGTAAGAGGCTGCCCAGCTCAGGTGAACATGCCTTGATTTCAGGGAGCTTGGGATTGCATGGAAGTTTCAGCTTTCATTTGAAAAAGAAATAGAGAACAAAACAAAACACCTATCTCCTTGATATTTGAGAGGAAAAAATAGCAAAATAGGTGTTAACAATTCAAATGTCCTAAGAGATTAAAAAAGCAGAAAGCAAATAAAACCCACTCAGTATTATTATTTAAAATGTAATGATTTGGAGGAAAAGGGGAACCTGCATCGGAATTCTGAGGTATGTGGCCTTGGTAATTCAACCAAATTATTTCCACGTCCTAGGCATCCACTAAGATAAAGGTAAATACAGATATGATGCTGACTGGAACTGGCCAGAGGAAGGACAGTGAAATGAACCTAGAATTTGGAAAAACGGTGTAAAAAGGGAAGAGTGGACAAGAAAAAGCATTAACTACCAAAGATTGCCGTGTCCATTATACGGTAGAAACAGAGGGAGGTGAGGCAGAAAAGAATAAGGGAGACACTGACAGGTGTTAGTGAAAAACGAAGAAATTCACCTGTAAGCAAACACATTCACTCCTAACTCAAATCACTCCGTATGGATGAAATCTGCACGCAGCCCTAGGGACTTTAACAGGCCTAAGAACAATTTGCCTATTATTGCACAGATTTCTGGCAGGCCAGGGGGTTCACTGGAACGTGCCTGTTGCCGGCTCTGTGAGAACTCTGGGCAGGCTCAGAAGGACTGGCCGACTGCCAGCGAGGTGAAGAGCAGCGCGGTTCAGACTGTCAATGCTTTGGCTTCGAAGATGAAAAATGTTTTAAAACAGATACATATTTTTACCATTGTCCCAAATTTGTGTCAGATACGTAAGCTCCACATAAACTAAAAGGGTATGAAACTACTCTCAGTTGTGGAAAATTTAAGTGCAACCAAAATCGCTTCTTTTCCTAATATTAAACAAACTTAACAAGCAGTTGAGCGTACAATGTGCAAAGGATTCAATTCATAAGAGAAATTCCCATTTAAAATAAACTCCAGCTGGATCAAGTGTCCAGGGAAAAGGAACTCAACAGCTTAGCACGCAGACCAAGGACAGACACAGCCTTTGAGAGAAACCCGCTACACAGAGCTCTGATGCTCTGCTAGTGATGAATGCAACCAAGCACAGTTTATCAATTTTCCTAGGTTAACTTTACATTGGCAAAGGAGAGCTGGCCATGCTTTGATAAGCAGCTGTCCAGGACGCTGAAGAATTTTACATGTAACTTAATTCTGTGTGCAAAGCGGCTCAAAATAAGGACTACAGGCATAAGGGAGGCATATCACTTGTCACCAATATTGTGCAGGACATTCAAGGAAAATAATGTGATGGTCAACTTGGATTTGGAATCTGCAAAATAATCTTTTTTTTCCAATGATATACAGTGGAGAAGTTAACTTATTTTACCTTGTGTCTCCTTCATTGCCATCTTACACTTCACTTCTTCTGTATGCAAGATCATCACAGATGGCACAAAGCAATGAGGAAGGTAAACCTCTGCTGCCAATACTCCCTGTGTCTGCGCCTGAGATTCTTCCTAAACAACAGCAGCAGCAGCAGAGTGAATTTACCATGACTCCAGTTCATGCCTCTGCCCCCACAGACGATGAGCAAGTGCTACAGAGCTGCAAAAAACTTAATTTCACTTGACTGTTACTTGGTAAAGCAATGGGAACAACAGAGGCACTGGAACAGTTTGTGTCCTGATTGAAAAACAGTTTCATCTGTCTACAGAATTCTCTTGCTTAGTGTCGTGCTAGATTTTTTAAATTTTAAACAAAACAACACCTAGAAAATACAAATTTCCCACATTCATAACAAATAATGTGAAAATGTTTGTAATTTTCCTTTATTCATCCTTCTGATCCATAAACTGGGCAGAGGTCAGGCACAACTCGAAAAGAACCATTCTTTGGCCATTTCCTCTGGTTTCCCTATTTACTCCTCCACTCTTCTCCCTCACCTTTATATTTCAGTCAGGACTTGCACACACTCTTTCCCATTACTGAAGGACGCTGACAAACATTTAAATGCCTTAAAAAACGCCGGTGGCTCAGTTAGTTACAGGGTCCGTAAGAACATAAGTTACAGGTGTAAAGCCACACATCTTCAAGCAATTAATCTAAAACTGCCTTTCACCGGCATCGTAAGTGTCCCGCGTCCAGCTGCGAGGCCGCAGCCATTAAGCTCCAGGGGCAGCTGAGGGGGTTCTACCAGCTCCCTCCTGTCACCGGGCCCCACACAGCCCGTCCCGCAGCGCCCGGGCACTTAACGGCAGCCGGCAGGACGGGCCCGCGGCCGAGCGGAGCGGCCCTTCCCTCGCTGAGGGAGAAGCCCACACCTGACACCACTGCCTGGCTACGGGAGCCACGGCTCCTCTCGGGCGCTGCCGCTCCCCGCGGCGGGCCCGCCTGCCCCCGGTGACACCCGCACCGCCCACACCCTCCCCGCTATGGCGGCGCGGCCACCGCCTCACAGACTGCCTCACCGCCCGAGAAAGGCGGCGACGAGAGCCGCTTTCCTATTGGCCCTCCTTCTTCTCACTCTTCTCTCTCATTGGGCGAGAGTGGCTAGTAGGCGGAGACACCCATCGAGCGACAGCCGCTGCGGCGAATCGGTGTGCGCGTTCGTTTCCCCCGGCCAGCATTGGGGCCAGAGCCAATGGGCACGGAGAGGAGCCTGTGCGCAGCCGGGATCAGGTAAACACCGGCGGCCGCGCTGGGTGCCCCTGCCGGGCTGCGGGCTCTGGCTGCCCTCCCGACGGGACGGGGCCTGACCGGCGGGGTTCGGGGCGCCGCGCTGCTGGAGCCGCGCGAGGCCCCTCCGCTGAACGCTGGGGCCCGGGACGGAGGAGGGAGGAAGGAGGTCCGGCAGCCTTGCGGGCTCGTTCCGGTGAAAGTTTACATCTATATATGTATAGACATATAGCTAGCTAGACATAGATATGTGTGCGTACAAATGTGTTTCTATATAGGTGCATATTACGTGTATATATAGCATATATATGTTATATGTGTTTGTGTGTATGTATAGGTAGAATACACGTGTATGTGTTTCTTCTGGGCGGTGGTTCCTGCCCGCAGCCCAGGATTTCATTTGGAAACGCTGCCGGCGATTCCGTGGAACCCCGACTTTTAAGCCTTAGAAAGCCAGCTGGGGAGAACGTCTGCATGGGCGCAAGGTCTCCTTTGGCCTCCTGCAAAGTCTCTGGCAGGCAGGATTGTTGGGGGTTTTGTCCTTTTTTTTTTCTTTCTGTAGTGCCTGCTGTCTCTCTTTCTCTCCGCCAGCTGCTGTGCGTGTGGCCGGGCTGGGTGTGCGCTTGGACAGGGAAGGTGACCCAGCCCCGGTGTGCACACCTGTGTCCTGGTGGGAGTGGGGACAGCGGGGGCTCCATGGCTCCGCAGCCCCCTCACTGGTTGCCCCAGGTGCTCGGGGAGGAGGTGGGAACCCAGCCCCGACACAGGTGTCCTTGGGTGTCCCTGGTGTGTCACCTCCAGCACCTGCTGGCGCAGGTGTTCCTGGCAGTGTTAGGACCACTGCAAGCAGCTGCTTCTGCATATGGGGTCTGACCCTAGCTTTGAGGTTTCCCTGGTGTAAGTAGGTCTGCAGGGCTGTGGCGCCTTTATGCTGTGATGAGGAGTTGGTTGCTAGAGTATTTGGGCTTAATGCTGGCGAAATAATCCTTCTGATGCTCTGGGGTGGGGGTTGGATTTCAGCTCTGCCAGCAAAATAACCCTTTGGGCTCCGTGTTGTGCCTTTCTTGTGGGACAGAAGAAGGCAGTGCTAGTTCAGCTGCGTTGGGGTGTCCTGAAACAGAGAAAAAGGACTACAAAACTCTACAACTTCCTCTAGTATCTTGTGTTCTGTTGTTTTTGTGTTCTGGGGCTGAAAGCAAATGGCATTTGCAAGTTCCTTTTTGACCGCTGAGATGGTGTGTTCCAAGTCCTCTGTCATTTTAGGAGCATGCATGTTTTGGCTTTATTGGCAAGAACCTGGAAATCTTTTTGGCTCCACCACTTAGAATTTCCTAAAGTTTTTTCCTTGTCTCCGTATTTACCAACAGCAGTGAATGTTACCGCTGAAATGTAGGAGAACATCAGGCTGCCAGCATCAGCCCAAAGCTTTCTCTTGGTCTAAATATAGAAAAAGAAGACAGATTCTCTTTGTCTAATTGCTGTCTAAGAGAACAGTATGTATGAGCAGGAATTCTAATTCTTAAGTGGATTATTAAGTATTCTGCCAGCCTATAGCAGCTGTTCTGTGCTGTATATTTTACTGGTATTATTTGTGATGGATGAAATGCAAAGCAAAGGATTTAGCTTTGTTGGTAGCACAGAGATGTGGCAGCATGAAATTAAAAGGCAAACCAAGGCTAGATCTTAATGTTAGTGTGAAATGGCCCAGTTTTATAAAAATCCATTAATCTGTTGAGGAAAGAGGTCACTTGCACGAAGGTCATCTGGATATCTGCTCTCCTGTGGCCTTCATGAGACTGCTATAAAGCAGGAGTTGTATTCCCACCTCAGCTGTCCCACTATAAGCATTTACTACTGACCTAGATTTGTCTCCTTTCATTTTTGCTGTACAGTTTTGAGGGTTTGGTCTTTTGGCTCTTAAACATCATATGATTTTTGAATGGGACCTAATGGTTTGAATCCATCCACATGGGAAAAGAGAACCTTTCCTGATACCCTGCAACCTACTGGGTCAGTTTGATGATGGTCTGACACACGTTTTTCAATTTCTTTGTTTACTGTATTTGCTAGACCATGCCCTATAGCTTTCTGTGAATACAGACAGAGCTTACGTTTCCTTCCAACCCAAAAGCTCCTCCTGTTGCTATAGCCAGAAAGGAAGCATGCTTATCTCAGCTTTCTGTGCTTTTATTTTCTGAACTGTTCTTCATGCTTTTCAGCTCATCCTAGGAAAACACAATCAGTATGCACTGATACATTTGGTGTCATGCACACAGGCAAGAAAGAAGGTTCCTGTGCTTTCCATTATGGGCTATCTAGTGTCCTTGGGAGGCAGAAATCATCTCTGCAAGGCCCCTTCCTTTAGTTTAAGCAGTGAAATGATATCAGAAAACAGTGTGGCTTTATAACACCTCTTTCTTGCTTGCCTGGTGCTGTGTGGCTCCCTGTCTGCTCAGCAAGCAAGTACCCAGGGCAGAGGCTTTTTTTCTTCAGCCCTGCTCAGACCAAAGGCTGATGTGCTGGGTACCTGGGCATGAAAGTGACCAGGCTGGGCCTTCCTCCCCTGAAGGACAGACTGCTTAAACCAAAGCTCCCTCTGGCAGCCAGCTCAGCCTTGTTGACCGTTCAAAGTGCAGCTCTGATCAATCAGTAGTGGCATAAGACAAACTCCCTGGTGGCTCCACAGTGGGGCAGAGGGGAGGGGGCAGCGTTCCTGCGTCTGTAAACTGTATGTCAAAGACCCCTCAGACCCACGCTGCCATAGGTGTTGCAGACCTGAGGTGCGGGAGGTCTTCTTGTCTGCGAATGAGCAGAGGGCTTGACCCTTCTGGAAGGGGGATGGCCCAGCGCTCCCTTTCCCTCCTGTGGACACTGGGGCTGTGGACACACATAGCCAGCCTGGGAGCTCTTCCTGCTGGAACCTGGCTCTGTGACAGCAAAGGAAAACAAGTGCCTGTTGTCTTTTCAGAAGAGCTAGGCAGCTGATGAGCACCTGGTGTTGGCTTCAGAGAGTGCGAGGGTGGTGGGACAAGCCCTTTGGCAGGACCACGCATTTAGGTCAGTTTAAGGCAGCTGCAAGTACAACATCTGAGGATTTGTTGAGGGTGAGTTGCCACAGGAGCTCCTGTAGAATCCCAGATGTGCTGGGGTCTTTGTGTGTCAGACTTCAGTGAAACCAAAGCCTTGTAAACAAAGGACAGTAAAACTCTGTTCAGGTCTGAGTCTGCTTGCTGACCAGAAGTATTGTCACATCTTCGCGTTTGTCCATATCCATTTTGAAGGAGAATAACAGAAAAATGTCCGGCTTAAAAACAGATGTATTACAACATGGAATTCTTTTTCCACGTAATCGTGGCGGCTAGCAATTAGCACTGTGTTTTTGCTGTTGGTTTAACTTCTCCAGTGGGCACAACTAGGCTGTTGAAAGTAGGCTAATTGGCTGTCCCCTCTAAATCCTCTGCAGAAGTGCTCTGTTCATGCAGGAAAAATTGTGTGACAGTTTCTTGAATACTGGGAGAAAAAGTTCTTTAATATTTTAATTGGTTTGTTGAAACCTAAAATATTAGTGCCAAACTATTAGAGAGTAAATATTTATTTCTTCCCTGGTCTCTCACATGGGCAGAAGGTTTTGAGAGCTATTTAACTCATTGGGTCACAGATCCCGTGGCATGCATAACTTAGCCTGTTCACAGATCCAGAAGTATGTCATGATTGAATGACTTTGTGTACCTGACTTCTTTAAAGGCCTAAATCCTATAACTGAACCAGAATCTAGATTCTCAGCTGTAAATTGTGAGCTCTCACATGCCCAGTCGGAAGAGTGAGTTAAGCACCTGGAGTGGAGGTTTTAGGCTCTGTAAGAAATAAGCACACAGGTGCAGGTGTTAGGCAGCTCACACAGTAAGAACACAGTATTACTGTGAAGCTGACAGGCCCAGCTTAAGGGCTGTCCCTGCATTTGTTTCCCGTAACTGTACCACTTTTATCACAAAAAAGAGGAACAAAATTATATGAAAAGCTTGAAGAAAAGGCAAGGGAGGAGAAGTTGTCTGAAAAACATTTAACTTGAGTTGACATTTTAAAATTTCTTGAGGGTGCTAGATGTGTCGAGGAGGTTGTGAAATAAAGGGCAATCTCTCACTCCTCCCCCTTTCCTTTTTCCAGCGTGAATTTCAATTTCTTCAGTGAGAAGCAAGAATATCTGAGAGATCTTTAAAGTACCCACTCTGGCCTCTCAAGCTGGCTGGTGGACAGCACAGTGTACTTGCTAGTTGGGCTGCGAATGCATGATTCAGATTGAAGTGACTGAGTCCAAGTCACATGGCTTCTTCAGCTTCCTCTTCTGAGCTGGATTTATTTCCTGAGACACACTGACTTGGGTAAAATACTGCAGAGGAGAGGTGTTCTTGTAGATATTACAGCTTTATGGCGCATTAGAGGTCTGGTTTTGCTTATGGACAGGTGGCTGAAAATCAGAAGGTGACTGAATTATCTTTATTTACTCCAGTTGCTTTTTTAAGCTGACTTAATAAATGCTAAAAGGAATTTTCCTATCACCTGCCTTTAGAGCTTCCTGAAATCCCAGCTTTAATGCTATTCTACAGTATCCAGGGCAGTGTACCTCTCTTCTCTGGTGTCTAGAAAGAAGAGCTGTTCCTTTCCTTTCTGCACCATGCTGCTTTGCTGCACAACAGTAGGTGGAAAGAGGCCAAACGTTTCTAGCTCCCACTTTTTATATTCTAAGTTTTTGCCCATCCAAGTAGTTTTGCTTTTAATCACCAGGCAACATAAGGAAAAAAAAAAACAAACGTGGCTCACCTGAGAAGACAGGTCTTTCCCTTTCTACACAAACCTCTCCCTGTCCCTGGGCAAAGAGAAGAACTGCTAATAAAATTAGTCTGGTTAATAAACGGTTTGACAGGTAAGACACCATGTAATGCCTCGTTAGCAGCCAAGCCTCTGGGTTACTAAGAAACGTCTGCTACCTGCCGATGCTTGCAGGGGTTTTGTGTAAGAGCTGAGCTCTCTTAGTTTTCTAGCAGGCAACATTTGAAGCGAAGCTTAGTTTGGCCTGTGCAAAACAAAAACTACGCACTGAGAAACCTGCTTTGTGAAAGTCAAGGTGTACTAATGGGAGAGGGAAAATAGAAGCAGCAAAGAAAAAGGATTAAGTTGCTTCAGTGCTGCATTTTTCTGTTCTCCCTGATGGCAAAGGTCACAGCGAGTTTAACTGAACGGATTGTCATGCCTAAGTCAGCTGTTAGGAGGAGACAGAGTTACACAGTGTAACTATGTAGGCTATAGCCTTCCTGCTGAAATTGTGCCTCCTCTTCAGACTTCCAGTTGTTTGCACTGTGATGTTCATTGTTTCTCTTTCCTCTCGCCTGCTTGTTTTTGCAGCCCTCAGTAGTGCTTGGCGGTGCCCCTCCCGAGCGCTCCCTAGCGCAGCCACGATGATCACGTTCATGAACAACTCGGACAGCGAGGAGGAGCCCTGCAATGAGAGAACGTCCCTGATGTCTGCAGAGAGCCCTCCGGTCCCCTCCTACCAGGACGGCCTGCAAGCCTCGCAGGCTGGGGAAGCCCAGGCGCACAGGGTAGGTGCGCGTCCTTCCCGGGGAGTGACGACATGGGATGTGGTGACAGATGCAATCCTGCTGCCCTTCCATCCCTTTCAGCAGACCGGCTTCTATGACTGGCTTTGGCCACTGCTGTTTCTCTGGTGCCAGTCTCTCAGCCAGCAGCAGCAGTGCCTATTCCTATTTCTTCCACTGTTACTATTCCCCCATTTTTATCTCCATCTATTCTCCTCCCTTTTCCTTCCTTTTGGTAAAGAGGCAGGCTTTTAATCAGCACCTGATGCACATATGACTCTTGCAGGATATCCTTTTCAGCCTTCTTCTCTTGCCAGAAACCATTTGTCTGCTCTGGTTGAATGCAAAGCTGTGGGGTAAAACAAGAACAGCGTTGTTGTGGGAGGAGAAACTGATCAAGCTTATGCCATCTCAGATGACATTTCCTCCATCTCGGTTCTGTGCAGCTTGCCCTTCGTGTGCATGTGTCTATCTATATATTTGCACTTGAAGAGGCCCTTAGGTACTCATAGTTTTGGTTTAAAAGCTTGATTGCGACCTGTTTGTAATGGAACTTCTAATTGTCTTGTTCATTTGGTATCTTCCAATTAGGAGCAAGTTGAAGTATGATGGAATGAAGTTTTGAACACAAAAAAGGGTCTTATATACTTGCTATTGTATTTTTTCAGAAGAGGCGAACAGGTAGCAGCCGTAGCCCTAACAATATCACTGATGGGGAAACGTCTGACTCGGGTGTTCCAGTGAGAGAAGGAGCCTTGGAAAATGAAGAGGAGGAGCTGACTCTGAAATATGGAGCAAAGCATGTAATCATGCTCTTTGTGCCTGTCACCCTTTGTATGATTGTTGTCGTCGCCACCATAAAGTCAGTGCGCTTCTATACGGAGAAAAACGGGCAGCTGTAAGTGAGGTCTTCAAACCAGCCTCTGAGTACGTGGGCTCCCTAGCTTTACACATACGTTCCACACACACGTCTGTGTACACAGAGCGCTCCCCTGGCAGGTTGGGAGAACCTTTGCACTGCTGAAGGTGGCTGTGTAAACATACTGAGATCTTACTAAATTTTGCTACGCTCATCTGTGTAAGTTTTTCCATACCTGCATTATACTGCTTTGTTAGCACCACTGCCATTAGGGTGCTCTAAGCAAAGCCTGTGAGCAGCATATAATGAATTTGCTTCATACTGCAGCGTAAAAGGCCCAGGGTGAACTCCTGATCTGTTCTCTCACTTGCTGGCAGCAGTCAGGGAATAGCATGTTCATTTGGATGAATGCCTCATTTCCTGATGGTGTTTCTGGTTCCTAAAGACTCATGGTAGAGATACATAATTCCATCCAGCTCTTGCTGACTGTGCTGGGGAACACTCCTGGGGCTCTAATTGTCCTTTGCACATCGGGAGGAGAAACGGGGACTCTGGTCTCTTGAACGGAACCAGAAGCGGGTGGGTAGAGGATGTGCACGGTGATGAGAAGGGATAAAAAAGTCCAAGACTTTCCTACCAAGTGTGGAAAGAAAGGGTCCCCCCTTTTCAGGACAGCACCTGGGATGTATCCTCATAATTATCATGGAGATGATCCAGAGCATGCAATAAAAATTCATGGCCTGGAGAGAAGTTACTAAACTTAGATAAAGTCATTTATACTCTAGGTCTTTTTGTTTAGAGCTCTGCCAGCAACAGCTTCTCTGTAGGAATGTGCTTTTGATAGAGAGCACTAATCTCTGGTTGATAATTAACTGAAGCCCAGCCCCTTCAGAGGCTGCATCTCATGTTTGCTGTCCTTGGCAGTCATACCTCCCTTTCTTTCCCACACACACAGAGGTCTGGTTTTATCTTGGAGCAGTTAGTTAGAATATATATACTTTATATGGCTTTTTCTTTATGCTGCAGGATCTACACCCCTTTCACTGAGGATACCCCATCTGTGGGCCAGCGTCTCTTGAACTCTGTGTTGAACACCATCATAATGATCAGCGTCATCGTTGTAATGACTGTGTTCCTAGTCCTGCTCTATAAATACCGCTGCTACAAGGTAAAAGTGTTCATGCCAGAGCCTTTTCCGCTATATGCTGTGAACTTGAGTTCAGGTGTGGCTGGTGTGTCAGTGAGAAATACGGGCACTGCACTGGCTAGTCCACATCTTAGTCACAGCAGGAGTCACAATGTACAGAACCTTTGTCAGTGATGGCAGAGCTGTGCCGCTGAATATGCTTTGCTGTTATTTTGTCCGTGGTAGCAGGCTCTTAAAAATGAGGCCTGCTACTTTGTGTTAGTCAGGTCTGAGTCTTCTCCAGCTGATCAAAAAGTTCTGCTGTTTGTACTTACGGACTAAGTTGTACCACTTACTGCAAGTGCCTTCTCTTAAGTTTCAGACAAGCTTTGTGGAAACTGGTGGTGTTCTGCCTGTGGAGGCTCTGGTGGAAGGGGACAAGGCTTGGAGGGAAAGGCACATTCAGGTTGTGTGGTGCCCAGGGAGTTGCTATATGTGGTACCAGCCCAGCATTTGAGCACTGGCCGGTGCTGCTTTTTAAACTTAGCCCCGAGATAGATTTATTGTACAGCCCTGGGCAAAGCCCTCCTCCTCCCCACCAAGCAGAGAATCTAGGAGCCAGAATGGATACCTATGGAAATGGAAAGAGACTGAGAAAAACAACCCAAAACAAAACAAGCCATCACAAACAAACACCAAGAGATCCAATATAAAACTAAACGGTTTCAGAGAACTAGGACCAACTGGCTGTTTCTTCCTCCCTCATCAGTGGTGGGGAGGGCAGTGTCTTTGGAAACTGGAGGAGGAGTGCAGAAGGAGGCTGTTGGACAATAGGAAGCTCTGTCAGTAGTGCACGCAGCGCTGTGACCTGCGCGAGGGGGAACAGCCCCTTCAGTGACTGTCTCTTCTTGCCCTTGATAGTTCATCCATGGCTGGCTGATCCTGTCCTCTTTGATGCTGCTCTTCCTCTTTACCTACATATATCTCGGGTAAGTGGGATTGGTGCAGGTAGCCTGGCGGTTCAGGGCTCCTTCACTTCTTCACAGAAAATCCACAACTTGAACAAGGAAAGGAATGTCTCCCCTTCTACAAGTAGAAGTTTAAGAATTTAGAATGAGATTTCAATTTTTTTTGAAAAAGAAAGCTAATAAGGTCTTTAATAGGCAATTCCCGATTTTACAGTGCCTAGTCTACAAAAATCACCATGAAGTGATGAAATGAACAGGCAAAACCTTGAGGTACATAGGCCCTGAATTACATGTTGAGAAGCAAGTAGAAAGACAGTTTATGTGCTGAGTTGGTTCTCTGATTTGTCTTCCTTTTTCTCAGACTACGTTGCTTCAAGCTCATTCCCTTAGTTCCCAGCTCAGGTAGAACCAAGCTTTTAACTTGCAGGTGACACTTGTTGAAACTTTTGATTATTAACTGTGAGCATCATGCACCTGGTGGGATGACTCTTAGATGGTGTCTTTGCTGCAGATTGTCATGTAGCCACAGGCCTGTGTTGAAATCCTGCCTGCTCGAACCCTGGGCATTGCTGTTGACCTCAGGACTCTGGCAGTGTGGTGATTGTCTGCACACACAGCAGGTCCAGCTCCCGCAGGAGGAACACAGAGCTAAGAGCAGCAATTTGGCCACAAGGCAGGTTCCCTTTTCCTGATGGGAGCTGCTCCTATCCTGCTCCCTCCTGGTGTAGTAGGAGGCTTGCTTGTTTAACTACAGCTAGTGGGATGCTTTGCGTGTCAGTTGGTTTTATTGCTCAGCTAAGTTTTCTTGTATTCCAGTGAAGTACTGAAGACATACAACGTGGCCATGGATTACCCCACTCTGTTCTTAGTCATCTGGAATTTTGGAGCTGTTGGAATGATTTGCATCCACTGGAAAGGTCCCTTGCAGCTCCAGCAAGCATATCTCATTATGATCAGTGCTCTGATGGCACTGGTTTTCATTAAATATCTACCTGAATGGTCAGCATGGGTGATTCTAGGTGCAATCTCCATCTATGGTAAGCCTGGGTTGTGACTCTCAAGGTGTGGCTTGGAGAGGCGATCTCAGGACTGTGTATGCTGTTCAAAAAACAACTTTATGGTGCTGACAGCTTTAGAAAAAGGCAGATGAGTGATTAAGTGGAATTCCTTGCTTGTCTCTTGCTAGCTTGTTCATGTAGGTACTGTACTCCTACCATATCTTTTGTAGTGGAACACCAAGTCAGGGAAGTACTGAACCACACATAACTGCATGGTAGAGGTGGTTGGATTTTTATCAGTAGCAACCCGATAGTCTTGCAGGTTTTGTTTATGGTTATCAGGAGATCATGGATTTTGGAATGAGTTACAAGTTTCAAGAGAACCTGCAGAACGAGGTAGCTGGGAGGTAATGTACATATTGGTGAGGAGCTCCGGTGGAGGAGGGAGGGTGGGCAAAGAGGAATTGGACCAAAAGCCTTCATTCATGTGAAACACAGAGTGTACATAGCGATGGATTGCGGAATGTGAACAAAGCACCCCCAGTTCTCCTCTAGTTAAGTTTAACACCTCAATGTAATGCTGCCACCTGCTTTCAAAGAAATGTGTAGTATTCTCAAGAGGCTTTTTATAGGATTAGCACAATGAAAGCTCATTATTACATTATGGCTTGGGGATGGTATTTTAAGTGAACATCTTCAGGGACTAGAACAGCCAGAATTATGCAAAGTGGCAGAAACTGCCATTCGGGAAATCATCCAGTTAATATTGATAGATGTAAATTTGAGGGGAGAATAGCTTTTTAAAGATAAAGACTGAAATATATGCATGATAGTTGAAGATGAGATTGTCTGGCCCTTTTCTCTTTGCAGATCTGATGGCTGTTCTCTGTCCCAAGGGGCCACTGAGAATGCTGGTAGAAACTGCACAGGAGAGAAATGAGCCCATTTTTCCTGCATTAATATATTCCTGTGAGTAAGATTAGAATGTTAATGTTTTTAGCCAGATTAAACTCACAACCTATTTCTGTGTCAAACCAAAGAGCGCTATTTTAGTTACTTCCTTGCCCTAAGATAGGCGCACATTTATGTTCTACAACAGACCATTTGTAGAAGGCCTTGTTTATTGGTTACAATGGTGCCAACTTTAATTAGCCAAAAGGAGCCCACATGTACCTTGTGAAGCTGGTATGTTCAAAAGCAGATTTATCTTTTTGAGAATACAGTGCAGAACGTGCCCTTTTGTTCTGCAAACCCAAACCTGTGTTAGATGGACAGTAGTGTCTGCAAAGTTCTGTGATTAGAAGAGGCTCACTCAATACACTTATTTCATGTGCATGCGCTTTACAGACACATTTTAAACATGTGATGAGGTTCCATTCTTCCTGTAGCCCCCTCTTGCTCTGTGCACTGTACGGATGGCAGTGCTTAGAATATATTTGTTTTCTTGCTCATTGTGTGGCTGCTCGCGTAAAGGGCTCTATTCAAGTATTGCTCTGCAAGCAAGATCAGTCATCTCTTCCCTGGCTTTCTTGGGTTAACTGTGATGGTTCCTGGTGCCTGTATCCACAAAGGTATACATGTGATTAAGATTCAGATAGTTGGAAGGCAGGCGACTCAACACTCGGGGGACCTGAATTCAAGTGCTTCATGGACCTCAGTGACTTTTTCATTACGACACTTGTAAGATGAGTATTTCCAAATGTTGATGTGTCAAGCTGAGGATGCCCACAACCTGATTGATTTTTTTTTTTTTTTTTCCCCAAGCATTTAATGTTATATAAATGCTTTTATATGTTCCAAGCAGAGCTTCTGTTGGCTTCAGCGGACTTCCCTTTTACTGGAGATTATGTTATACTGGCCTGAGACAATCTAAATGAAGTCTCTCACATGTTTTAGTCAACAAGCAAGAATTTCTCTAGAAGAGAATGCAATTCAACGAATAATAAATACTGAACAAAAAGTTCTCATGCAGAATGTCAGTGTCTCCATTGGAAGACCACATTCTGTGGCTCCCTCTAGATGCAAAAACATCACTTTGGATGAGCTTGTAGTGGAAAAGCAGGCACCGTGTTTGCCTTGGCTTATTTTGTTTAGTTTAGCTTCTATAAAAACAGGAAGACTGATGCACACTTACATAAACAGCTGATTTGAGTTCCCTTCCACTGATTTCAGAATGGTTTGTATTCCTTTTTAATTTAGGGATCCATCTCAAGAATAACCCCCAAACATCCTTCAGTTGTTCTTGGAAACAAAACAGAAATAGCCAATATTTTGACAGGAAAGAACCAAAACACAAAACAAATAGGCAGAGAGAAAGCTGGCATTCTGACATCTCCAGTGTATCTCTCGCTTGTGTGCTTTACCTTTAGCAGAACAGGAGTAAGCTGTGTACGGTAACCTCTGGTTACCTTTTGTACTAGCATAATTTCCTGGGCAATTGTTTGGAGAGTCAGTAGCCAGGAAGAAAACAAAGTAGATGAGGACCCTAGTTCTGCATTTTTGCTTTCTTTATCCTACAGAGAAGATTATACTGACTCTTAGCTATTTGTGCTCTGGGACCTTCTTAAAAACTGAATGTATGCACTGCCCTAATTTCCTCCCACGTTGCCTTCTAAGTGCTTAGGGAAACCAACTAAGAGTGAGTGCTACAAGAGCATTTACAGAGGCAAGGGTTTATATTTTTAGGGGCAGGTGCTTACTTAGCTCCTCTGAGCTATAGTGACCGATGTTTTATGCAGCTGACTATTTTCTCTCTTTCTTCTAGCTGCTATGATATGGACAGTTGGAATGGCAAAGCCAGACACAGCAGCAAGAAGATCAAGTCAACAGGCGTGGGATGCAGGTTTGCTTGCATGTCACTCTTCTATACAGAACATGGAAATAATGTGTGTGTTTGAGACTGAAAGTAAATGTAAGCCCCTGAATCCTGACAGATGCATTTTTTTTCAGTGTTGTTACATTAGTTGCAGAACTTAGTGATGTTCTGAAATGTGCTTTTAGGACTGGCAGCAAAGATGACCAGATGACGTAGGAAGCTCCATCATTCAAGCTGTTTATTAAAAAAAAAAACAAAACAAACCTCACAACAAACCAAACCAACAAGCAAAAAACCAAACAAGTGCTGTCCATGACACATTTTCTGATGTACTGAAGTCAAAGCTGAAAGTGGGCTAGTGGGGGGTTATATTTTTTATAGTTGAGGATGGTAAATAACATTGGCTCATAAATATAACACCGATGAGCTGGTGAACTCAAGTGCATTGCAGTGTGTTTTTTGTGGGCCAATATCACAGAACAGACTTGCTCTTACCGAGCTGCAATGTGGGTTACTCTGCCAAAGAAAATGAACATCTTTACATTTACGCTTGGATAAGGCTTATGTTTGGGCAGTTACTCTACAGTAGCTGATGTGTTCCAAGTTTACATTCTAGCTGGTCCTGTGGTAATTTTTGTGTCTTTGCTTTTATCTTCTTGAAATGCAAGTTAAACTGCAGTTTTGAAGGTGATTTAATAACATCTGACTTGTGGTGTTGGGAGGATTTCCGATCTGGTCCTGTTGCACTTCAGAGATGACAGTACCTTTTTATGTTAAAGCAATATATGTATGCTAGGGCTTGATAACTGAACATGCTGCTTATTTCAGGATAAAGCATTTGGCATAGTAACAAACCACAGGGGCACAATCCTGCTTTGAAACTGGGCACAGAGCAGGAGCAAACAACTAGGTGCTGAGGCATACAGAATGCCACTGCGGAGCTCTGTCCCACGTCACAGTCAGCTCACATCTGCAGTGGCAGCATCTCGTCAGACTGACGTGGAATGGAAAGTTTGTATGAGCGCTTTTGAAAAGTAGGAACTGCCAGATAGAGTACTGTATCACAGACTGGCTGCTTCCAAAAGCACTACCAAGGGCTCTGTTTGATCTGTTTAACAGGCCAAAAAAAATTAAATCTGTGAACAATGAAATGTGGCCACTAACTACACATGCACACCCAGCCCCAATGTCAATGTGATTCAGGGCAGAACTTTTCTCATAAATGGCAGTCATCTTAGTCATCCATTTTTGTCATACGACCAGTTAGGGAATACTTGAGCACCTCCACCCCGAAGATATAACAGTGTGGGGGTGCGTGTGAAGTTTTACTTGTCATTCTAGCCTGCACTGGGCAACGCTTAGTTCTGCCTATGTACTCACTTGTTCAAGCTGTTGAACACCTGGGTAGCTGCCATAGAAGTTGTGAACGTGTCCCCTTCCGACTCAAAGCCATTAAATGTCTCTGCTTGAACTGGTCCTGATGATCACACTTTCAAGAAACAAAGGGCTTACCCGTTCTGGAGAAGCTTCACAGAAGTGTGGATTTCATGTGTTAAAACAAGTTATAAATGTAGCGACTTTGTGTTTGTTTGTTTTTTTTTTTTTGTCTGCTCTTCTTGGCCTGTTTTTGTGGAACCAAGCTGAGGATGGGAGAGAGAACCACAGGAGCCCTTCACACACAGACTCTCAGGTGTCGGAGACGAGGAGTCCTATTCCAACCCGCCCCATCACTTCTTTCGAGGAGTTTGAGGAGGAGGAAAGTAAGAGAGGCTTCATACCTTGTTTTCAGCATAGTCAGAGGCAGCACCTGATGTTTTTACTCATTGTGGTTAACACTCTGTTACTCAGTTTGGCCTAATTGCAGTTAATTCAAAGAGTGGTGACTTGTTGAGCAACAAAGCTCTTGAGTCTGACTCTGTATTACTTCTTGCAGCTACAGTATCTGTTCTGGGATTGAGGTTCCAGTGACATCTCTTGACAATTTAAGCAGGAACCTTCACCTGCTCCCTAGGGGACAAGAATTTGTTTGCGAGGAAGCTGAACAGGAGCAGAAGTAACACTTGTTCTCTTTTTCCACTTCTCTCAGGGGGTGTGAAGCTGGGCCTTGGAGACTTCATCTTTTACAGTGTGCTTGTTGGGAAAGCAGCTGCTACAGCTAGTGGAGACTGGAATACTACACTGGCCTGCTTTGTAGCCATTCTCATAGTAAGTGAGCGAGCTCTTAAAAACTCCATTATAGCCCGTTTAGCACAGCAGTGTTGCCAGAACTGAGCAGGTGACATGCTGGGTGTTTAGAAGAAACCACCAGTGGATTTCCCAGGCCAGTCTTCTGTCTGTAAAGACAGGCTCTAAGCAGCCCTGGGAGAAGCTGAATGATATGGGCTGGGAGGGAGGATTCCTTGGAGCAGAGCCATGCGTGGGGATGGTGGAGGTGAAACAGCCCCAGGGGGAAAAAAAACAGTTACAGCTGAAGTGTTTGTGTATTTGCTTCAGTGCTGAAGACTGGGCACTTTTGTCAGCCACAAAAATCATTATTATGAACTCCACATTTATTAGCGAGCATAGTTGAAAAGGTTAACTCCCTTTTGCTAAGGAGAACGGCTAAATAAGAGGGTGAATGCCTAGCTTATTCTTGTGTTTGCAATGGAAAAAACAGGAAGGAAAGAGGCATATATCCATGGAAATTATCAGTAAAAGCAGATGACAGACTGTTAACTGCTAAAGCACTTGGTTCTGCCAGGCCTAGTGACCATACACTGTTGAGCTTTCACCTAGGTAGAAAATAATGACTAGGAATTTGCTGTTTACACCAGCACCCTCAAGGAAACTAACCAGAACATAGAAGAAAATTAATTATGCCATCCTTCTTGGGCCTCCATTTCGCTACTTAGATCCCAAGGACAGTGAAAGACAGTGACTTTGACTTATGAAGATCATGGATCAAAACGCATGAGAACTAGAAATGATCTAACTGAAATGAATTGTGATGAGTGTAGCCTTCCTACCTCCTAGGTCAGAGCAGTCTATAGGATCACCTGGCTTCACATCTTGGGGTCCAGCACAGGGCCTCTTTGCTGGGGGGATGCTCGCTCGTCTCTCCATGAGGCCCAATGTCCCATTCTGTTTCTTAACAGTGCTGTTAAAATTATTGGAGCCTGGTGTCGGAAGTTTTGTCATCATGGGGGGAGTAAAAAGGGCTCAAATGAAAAGGAATCCCTACCTAAATGTAGTTAGCCATACTGTCTACCCAAAATGTACAAAAGGTTTCACACATGCTCAAAAAAAACCCCAAACAACAAATCTTGGCCTGCTATCCAGATAAAACCAGAATTCAGCTATAATAGTAAGCAATCCAGTCAAAAGAACAGCAGTTGATTTTTGTTGTTGTTGTTCTTTTTTTTTAAGCCCAAGAGACCTTGAAAACTGAGAAGGTGTTAAAAGTACTCCTTATCTGGGCAGTTCACCAGGATTTAAGTGCTTTTATCTGCTGGATCAGTACTTCATACATAATGGCATAGAACAAAATGTAAAATAATCTGTAAATAAATTAACCTCTCGAGGTCAGCTGTATGTCAGCACTAGCTGTTTATACACCTTTCTTGGCAGAGAGCTGTGCTCAAGATTGCTGAAGAAAATACCTGGCCAACTTGTGTGAAAGATGAAGGTGTGGGCAAATGTATTTGGTGCCACTGGTAGCTCAGGCAGGCTTCAATTGCTGTATAGTGTATATAGCTTATTACTTGTATATTAGTTTGTCGATGACAGATACATTTCCTGCCTTCTTACTATATCTCCTTGTGTTTTTTATTCTCTCTGGCAGGGTTTATGCTTAACTCTTTTGTTACTGGCTGTTTTTAAGAAAGCACTACCTGCTCTTCCCATCTCCATCACCTTTGGCTTGATCTTCTACTTCTCAACAGACAACCTTGTGCGACCATTCATGGACACCCTGGCCTCTCACCAGCTGTATATTTAGAAGAAGTGGGAGTTAGAGCATTCTTTTTAAAGCTTTGCTGTGAAGTATGGTACATATTGGAATAAGTCAGAAAGTTTTACACTTTGTGCCATATATTTCTAAGGAAAACACTAAATCTGTGAGATGATGTGTACTAAAAATCTAATAGTTACATGATGAACTGAGATTTTTCATGGGGCTCTTGGACTCCAGTGCACAGCCTGGCTCATTGCTGATGTCAGAGCATTACTTGTGTGTTATGTCATGTGCACACTGGCTGCTGTGAGCACGGAGACCACATGGAGCAGGGGACACTGGAGAGGTGAAGGGTCTGATCTGTGCTTCCAGAAGCTAAGGTGTTCTAGCCCTGGAACTGCACTCAAGTTTAACTGTACTTTAGAATTACTAACACTTCACACTTTTGAAGTGTTGTGCAAACATGTGGCGCGAGTAAGTCGTAATTACAAAAGCAAAACAGTGTCGGCACGCACAGAAGAGAGCAGTGTGTACACCTGTAGAGAAGTGAGGCTGAGCTGCATAACCTGGCCTCTGTGCACACAGCTTCTGTTGAAACTGCCCCAAATGCCTATTTATTCTGACTTTAGACACAGCCATGACGGATCTAGACAGGATGTCAGTGGTGGGACGTTTAGATGTCAGAGGTGGGATGTTTAAATGTCAGGCTTCTGGTTCCGAGCGCATCCACCGCTGCTGCTAACAGCTGATGAAGGTAGGAACGCCTGTTCTGGCGCATCAGATCCTCAGCGTGGGCAAACAGATACTTTTTCCTGTGTCCTCCAGCATTGTATCTTTTTGGAAATCTTTTTCTGGGTCCATACTACAATCCTCAAATTACCATAAGGTGGAAATTACTGCACAACTCCAGTAAATCAGTTGACCTGTACCTTCTTGTGTGTATTTCTGGTCTCATTTCTGCACATTGTTGTAACTACTCCAAAGGAGGATTTACCTTTCCTTTATGAAGAGGTCCTCTTATACTGACTGAGACTTGGTTTATTAGTTTTTGGTACTTTTTTAAGATTATTTGTTAATTACAAATTTGAAAATAGCTATTTATTGTCAAAGGGACTTTTTGGAAATACCCTATAATAGTTTGTATCAAAATATGGGAGTGCAAACTTCAATCTTCTGTTACATTACTCTGCATTAGGCATCATTAATGCTAGGAATATTTACACACCCTCAAGTGAGTTCATTTAAAAAAAGAAATCACAGTGCTTGTTGCCAATAAAAAATAGAGATCTAACTGAACCTTACTGTTTTATCCACCTTTTAAAATAATCTTATTTCTATTATGAGAGTTAGTTTTTTAGAAATAGCCAAGCTCTGTGATTTTTCTTTTTCTTTTTATTTCAGTGTCTATTACACAAACAAGCTGTGTTTTCTTTGACAGCTGATCAGTGTCAGTGTTTCAAAACGTAACAATATGCAAGGTTTTGTGAATAATTCAATGTCATTGAGAGAGATGCAGAATTTAATCTCTGAAAATACTTTTTAGATAAAGCTTTGAACCCTGCATTTTTAAGATAGTGCTTTTTTTCAATAGACTTGTACAAGCTAATCTACTTTGATATTTAACAAGGACATCACATTGGTGATCTAAAAGAATTTTTAAAAAGCACATAAGGGTTTTTATGGGGTGTGTGTGTCTCAGTTTGGACAAGCAAGTAATTTTTTGTGCTTTGTTTAGTTCCCTGTCCTCATTTCTTACATTTGCAATGTTTGGACTTAACAGCTGCAGACTGAGGTCATTATTTCTAAAAGGTATTTCCTTTGGAAACATAAATCACTAGATTTTTAGATCTGCTGATATTTAAGGTTTATGTGAGAGTTGCTTTTGTTTGTTTGTTTTGTTTTAACTAAAACAGTTATGGGGCCAAATCAGAATACAATCACTTGCAAACATGATTTTACTTTTTGCATTGCATAGTGTAGAGAGGATGTGAAATATTTATATGTACTAGAAGAAAAATCCTGCTTGGCTTAACAGGGTTGTAGCATGTTGTTAGAAACAATTTATTTCTGTGAAAGCAGAGTTGATATTTGAAGGAAACTGGGGAGGTAGCTTCAAATTTTGAAGGATCACTACTGGAGCTAGTGGTTTGCTGCAGATTTGTGCTTGCCAGATTGGCCTTCCACTGAGCAATTATGTGTAACTTATAAAAATTGTAATTTAAAAGGTAACTTTGCAGCAGAATCTGTCACTGTAAGAAAATGTATTGTCTTGGTAAGTGATAGGAGCATATCATCTATATACTGGAGTGGTTTAAATTGTTTATAAGTTCATATGTATTTACTACAAATATATATATATTCACTGTGTGTGTTTATGTGTGTATATACACACATACACACCAATTTTAAAGTGATACTGAGTGATTTCTTATCTCATTGGACATTTTCACCTGTGCGTAAAAGTGAAATTTTGTTCATGATGCTGCATAACGACATGGCCCAAGGTGTGAAAACGGAGAGGGCAGGATTTACTCTGCTCTCTGGTTGGCCTCTACATGATACTGACCCAGTGACCTGGCAGCTCGAGTGAGCAAAGCATTTGTCTGTCTGCCATGTTCATTCACTGATTTCAACTTGCTGCGTGCTCTGCTGAACTGCAGTCTCTTTCACCCTGAAGAAATCCTAATACTCACGGTGATGTGCATCCCTGAAAAAGCACAGCTGTCAGGTAGGCTGGGCTGACACCCGTCTTGATGCAGGTGTCACTCAACAGTCTGAAGCTGCACAGGAGGTGCCGTGTGTTGGCATTGTCCTACATGATCTCTGTCACACCGAGTCCTCCCCTGCAGTTTAAAATGAGTGTCCCATTGCATCTAGTCTCACATGTGGCTTAGGCATACACCAACCTCTAACATGTAAGACTGATGCTAAGTCCACAAACAAAAATGCAAATCCAAGCTTTTCACTGGTGGGAGATCTGTGGCCTCCTTGCAGCACTTAGTGCCTTTGTTTAGAAGCATGTGCAATTCAACCAGTTTGGCATAGTCACCTTGTAACCATGCAGTTGCTGATTGTGCTTTTTGCTGTGTTTCTTCTTGCCACTCAATTGTTGCTTTTGGTTTAGATTGTTTTTTTTGGTTGTTTTATTTCAAGTGTTTACTGTGCATCAAAGACTGGAGATGCACTCTGCCCACAGAGAGCGAGCAAGCAGCAGCACAGTCATAAAGAAAGTACAAGAAACGGGACGCTCCTTGCAGAACTGTGCAGTGCTTCCACAGCAGCTCTGATCAGGTGCTTAAGGTCTCATTCATAAAATGTGACTTCAGGCTCCTAAGGGAAGTCCCTCAGAAAGGACTCCATCTGTGCTAGAAATGTCATCTCCTTCTGGATCATGGAGAGAAAAGGACACATTTGCGATGTCTCAGCAAGAGCTGTATAAATGCTGCTGAAGCTGGGCCAGTGAGTGTTAGTAGATACATCAAGGTCACAGCACCTGTCTACCACATTTGGGAAAAGGCGCAGTGGCTGCTCTCCCATACCTTCTTTGTACCCGTTACTAGTGAAGTCTCCTCCATGGGACAACTGGATGAAGTTAGATGGACCACGTCTCTTTGAGTAAATGGCACTTGCTGATGGGACACTGGTGAAGAATAGCTCAAAGGCCACTGTCCTTGCAAAACAACATATGTGGATGTCTCCCTGCTATTCCTAAACCAGTAAATTTCTACGCTTTGTTCTTGCCTTCCAAGGTACTTCCAGTTAATCAAACAGTGGGTTTGCCTTCCTCTTCCTTGTAACTCAAATTGCATTTTGGTTTAAATTGAATATGTAGTTATTTTTCTTTACTGTTTCCTTCAGTTCCCGGGCTCCCTGTTTTTGCGTTAGGGATGCTCCCTGGCAGCCACGGGAGGGCAGTAAGTCTATACGGAGAAGTACCACCCATTTTAACGTACTCTTGTTTTCCAGTGAGGCTGAAGGCCCTGGACTCTCCCTCGTGGCAGGGAGAAAGCAGGAACCCCATACCCCAGCGTGGCTGCAGTTTTGGCACAGCATGGGGGAGGCTTTGCGTGAGCTCACGCTGTACCAGAATCCATTTAAAAACAGCGGGTTTCAATGGGATGCCATGTTCAGCACTGCAGCTCTGGCTGAGGTGCTGCTGTTACATTGCACACTCCATTTTGTTTGGGTCTCTTCCTATTTTTTTTTTTCTTAAAGCATTCAGCCCTAGTTTGAGTCCCACAAACCCCAAGCATAAGTCAGGGCCTCCTTCAGACATCATTAAATTAGATTTTCTTCAGAGCATCTTCAAGAAGCAAAGGAATAATTATACTTACTGCATTGTCATTTCTCCTCTCACTTGCAGTCTCCTGTTGTGTCCCAGCAGGTCTTGCTTATCTGAGGGACAAAAAGAGCACGCTGCTGTCATTCCAGCTCTCGGTACTGAGGAATCTGTGGTCTAGCTAGAACATGTTGTCTGTGTCCTCAGGAGCACCAGCGGCTATCTAATTTTCTTGAACTCAGTTGTTTCACAAGAAAGCAGCTTGGACAAATGTGCCATCTTTGCCAGAACTTCTCCTACCCCGTTATTCATACACCCCCTAACACACTGTTGCGTCCCTCATTGAATTTATCCTTGCTTCCCCTGCCTCCCGTAAGGTAAAGTGATGTGAGCTGTTCCCATTCTACAAATGGGAAACCGAGCAAGAGAGTAAATGCTGGGTTCAAGCTTGGTTACAAAAGGAACATCTGCCCACATCAGATCACGGCATCAAACGTGATCACACAAGTCGCTACAGCTTCTTTTATGTCCTACCTTTGCTGCAGGCTTGCTATCACCCAATCTTTTCCCACTCTAAATTCAAGACATTTGCCCTGAGCACTCAAGGACTTAAGTGAATACGAACTGTTATCTTCTCCTTCGTGTGACACATTTGTTTGACAGGTGTCCAAGAGCACACTTCGGGAGGTGTCAGTGCTCAAGCACTATTTACAGCTCAGTATTAAAAAAAGATATAAATAAACAGAGACTTTGAAGTGGAACTTGCTAAACTCCTTGATATAGAAACCTGAGACAGGTAGCGGGCCAAGTAGTTGGAATGGAAGTTTTCCAAACTGGGAACTGTTTGAGTCCTATCAAATAGAACCTGAACTAAGTGACAGCTCCCAAGGCCAACTCAGGACTAGGTCTGTGCAGAGATAAATGGTGTGAAGCCTGGCACTCCTGAGCTGCATTGCATGGCCTGAAGAATCAGAAGGGGGACAGAGCAGGAAAAGCATTAGGCCTATTTTCTCCTACATCATTGCTTTGTATGATTTCAGGGAGACCTTGCTCACCCCAGTATAAAATGTGAGTAACCCCACAGCTTATTTGTATTTAAGCAGAGCAGGAATAATGTAAAGAGTGTGAGACTAAGTGTGGAAAACTGATCCAACCTCTTAATTTATGCCAAGCCATCCTTGATCTTTACAGAACTAAACAGAAGCAATTACGATTCTCCCTGACATGGTAAAGCTGCATCTATTTATGAAAGAACCCAAGTCTTCCTTCAAAACTGGTGTAAGGCAAGCAAGATCTCTGGAGCTGAAGGGAGGTATTCAGGATTATTTTTAAAGCTACCTATCCACAGCTTTGATATACCAAATGTCAGTAGCAATAAAATGCCAGTAGCGTTAACAATTATTCCGACAGGAACTTCTTGCTGCTTCATCATGCCAAACAATATATGCCGTCTCCAAATAAGGCCTTTGTAATATTCCAGGAAGTTCAAATTCGAGCTATTTTTGTCCTCAAAATATTGTGTTAATAGTCTTCCAGCAGCGTTATGTGCAGTTTCCAAGAGGCATGAAAACTGTTTAACTTTCTTCTTTAATAAGGAAAAAAACCCCACTTATGTCTGTTCCTATGTGATTTGTGTGGGCAAGATAAGACCTGAAATGGCAAACACACAGAATGATTTCAGACAACTCACCATGCTGCCAATTCAAACTCTGGGTTGTGCAGAAAACTAATGGGGAACAGAAATGCAGCAAACACATTTGGCTATAGAGCCTGTGGCCAGTCAGCCTAGGGAAGAATATGAGGTTAGAAAAATCGAAACACACCTGAGGCATGGCTTAGATTTACAAAAGAGGAGTGGGGTGCTGCCCGCGCAGCTGTAGCTTTAAAGACTTCAACAAGATGGGAAGATGAGGGCTAGGAGGGGACATAAAGCAATATGAAAGGCACTTAGCACGTAAAGGTTTAGGTCACCTTCCTTGCTACTGTTGTGTGCACGCATGCTTTTCAGTGCCATCATGAAACGGGAGTGCTGCTGCAGAGACCAGGGAGAACACTCGCCTTCCAGGAAGGGAACCGTGCTTCCCATGCCTTGAAAGCAGGCCACCAGGTAAACTGAAGTGACAGGTGTCAAAAGTCCATGGAGTGGATGGCTGTCACAGAGGCACCCCAAAACTCAATTTTGGCGACCATAAGTTCCAAAACAGACTTTATTTTAGCCGGAAAAGTATAGCCAATAAACCAACTAGAAAGAGGGTTTATACAAATTGTTTAGCACTCTGACAACAATAAAACACAGATTTGGGTACTAGTTCAGTAGATTGTTGGGGTATGACCACATAGAAGTAATGAGGATCCACAGTGTGCATGCATTCACTCACAAGAAACAAAACCGGAGGCCTCTCACTCAAGGGCACCCAGAAGAGAAATAATCACTTGCCTGGGTTAGGCAAGGACTCACTCAGGGATATATCCAACAGAGAAAAACCACTCGCCAAACGAGGAGGTGAGGACACTCAATCCTGGGAAGTCTCCTTAGATGACATTCCAGTCTAAAGGGAGGGCTCCAGTTCACAGTCCCACTGCTCCAAGAAGACCACTCAAAGGGGGTCTTCAGCAGGAACCGTTTTACAGCCTGGTGAGATCTGGCTGTGGTCATTACGACACGGTCCAGAAGCTTCTCAGCTACTCTGGGCACCTCCTTTGTTGAGGACCCTGTCAACTGACTGAGAGTCCCACCCCTCCTGCCCGCTCCAGCTGGATGGAGGTGAAGCCACCCTGCCCTGGGGTGAGGACGTGACTGTCAGCACCTTGGCACCACCCTAGGTGTGTACATGGGGACAGGCACAGTGGGGCACAAAAGGTGCTAAAGAGCCATCAGCTGCCCTATCAAAAGCTCAGGATCTCATCAGTGGATGTGCAACTGCCACAATGGCACAGGATGTAGTCACTGGCCAGACTTCCTCACTAGATACTATATCTAGTGGGATTTCTATAGGAAAGGGACATCTTTGTGCTCACACCTTGGGCTCCTCCAGGCTAGAAATCTTCCCAAAGCGTCTGGGAGGTGATGGGAGAGTGAACCTGCACTGCTGGTTCTTGGCACCGCTGCGCCTGAAGGCAAGCTCTTTTCCCTGTGTGCAGCTACAGAGCATGTGGAAATTGCTGTGCTTCCACTGAGGCTTTCCAAACGCTTCTGTAGGAGTTGGGCTTCAAGAGCACAGCCGAGCAGAAGAATGCCATCAGCCCTATTTTACAGATAGGAGTTGAATAATTTGTGTAGGGTCAAATGAAGAGCTTAACCTGGACGTCTGGACCATCTCTTGATCAGTCATTCCTTCCAGAGGCTTGTATTAGCTGCTGGCGTCTCCCTCTTCACTGCACTCAGATACGTGTCAGTCAGGATGTTCTGCCACCCATCCACCTCTCTCTCCAGGTATGCAGACACAGATGTAGATAGCAGAAGTCAGATTACGCAGCCCTTCTCAACTGACCTCAGGAATTGGATCGATAGCCACAGCAAGGCAGAAAAAGGGTCAGTCAGCATCCAAAGGCAGCAAAGATTCTGCTGTCTTCCTAATGGCTAGAAGTAAATCGTTGGGACTACCTGTGAATTACCTTCAAACAAAGTAGGTGGACCTTATGAGTTCGTCCGTTTGCCACACAAGCATTCAGAAAAACCCCACAGCTTTCCCTGTCTCACTCCCACACCTTGCTGCATGTTGGAATAGTGAAGCAAGACACCAGGAAGCCAGAACAAGGACTGGCTCCTAGGGCAGTGAAAGAAAACACATTGTTTTGGGGACGATTCCAGGCTGAAGCAAGGTGGCTCACTGCTCTCCAGCTAACTGACACACGGCAATGCCGTGCCAAAAGCTGAGGGCAATGGCTGAGTTTGGCGGCACACTTTACCATTTGCCAGCAAAGCAACCTATGATGAATAGTTTCAATTCTTCGTTCCAGTAAAGTGTTCAGAAATAGCTCTGTTTCTCTCATTTTCTCTGGCTCTAGACCGCCTTCCCATTTAGAACAACTCCATGCAAACTGTTCCACATAACCATTCTGTCCTTTGTAAAAAGCTCTTTGGGTGGCTAAACGCAGGCAAAGGACTGGCTTCTGTTTGCCTAGCTTCACAATTAATTTGCCATGTTTACCCAGGGAGTGAATGGCTTCACTAGTTATCTGTAAAGTGAATCTTGGCTGGAAGCTACAAAGAACAGCCTTTGCACTATGCCTGTGCAGGACTGATTGAGGTACATGTAATCAATCAGGTGGCAAGAGGAGAGGGCAAAGCACTCACCAAACTATGCAAACAAATGCAATTTACAATAAGCAGAAACAACTGATCTGTCTTGCCTAGAGATAAAGAAGAATTACAGAATGAATAATGTTTAACTGAGTCTCACAGATTTGGGGAGAAACAGAAATACCATATTCTCGAGGCACACAGCTGCTAATGAGGCTGCTGCACTCTTCCTCTCATCCAAAATGGTTTTCCTCAATACCTGTAAGAAGTGCTATTGTGCAAGAGGATTTTAACATGCAAGTGATATTGTGAATTACTTACTGCATTAATTGCTAAGGTGGCAGGGGCAAGGTGCCTATCCTTGCCCTACACTGTCCCACACACTATCCAAAGACAAGAACTGGTATCACTTTCTTCCATTTAGTGCTTCTATCTGCAGCCTCTCCACCTGGCACTGTCCTTCTCTCAACGTACTCCACCCCCATCGGCATGTCTCCAACTTTCCAAAGCAGCCGGTACCCACTTGGCACCCACGTGGCCAAGTCTGGAGGCAGCCGAGTGTGGTGTGGTGGTGTATGCATGGTGAGCTGCACAACTTTTTCCATCTGTCAGTGACGAACGTGTTTTTAGCTTGGGCTTGTTGTGGCTAGAGAGAAGGAGAATAACACCTAGTTTTGTTTTCTTTCATAATCTAAAAAGAGAAAAAAAATCCATGTACCTATGTGTAAATTTCCTGTTTGTGAGACTGCACTTGGAATGCTTATTTTTCCCCAGTGGGAGAGAAAATCACGTTATCCAGCCTGCTGGGCATGTGTGTGTGGAGGGGACTGGTAAACCCTGGTGAAAGATAATGAGGCTGTGATCTGCCTCACAGCCCTAAGAAGAGGAATCTAGGCAGGTACCCTCTAAAATGTCTGAAGAGTAGACTTGCTACTTTTTCCCCAAGTAGTTATTAGAGATAACACCAGCACTCATGGGCCTGTGCCCACCTCCCATGAAGACTTCAGTCCTGTATAGTCAATGTCCTGGAGCTGTACAGCACAAGCCACAAATACCCTGTCAAGAGCCACTGCAGTCTCTTCTGGATAGATAATAGCAGGAGACAAGAAATACTCGAGTTTTGAGCTTTGCTGCCAGTGCTGGCCTGCCAGGCCTGTGTTGCTCTGCTCCCTGCAGACCCATGGAGATAAGAAATCACCTTTGTGATTTAACAACCTTCAGCTTTCCTTCCTCAAAGCAGCCCCTCTCTGGCTGACATGGAACAGGCACCTATGAAGGTAGCTTTCTCAGCAAGGCAAAACCTAGAGGGCAAAGGGAAGGTTTTTGTGTCTTCTTCCCCCTCCTTTTTTTCCACTAGGGGACAAGGCAGTCCTTCAGCAGTCCTCTCCCCTCCACAGAACCTGATGGCTACCCCTGCCCACCTGCCCCCAGCCAGAGGGCTTGGGGCCCTCCTGCAGCCCCACTGGTGTCCCCTGCCCTCTCTAGCTGTGTGGAGTGAGGCTGCTCATGGAGTGCCCTGGAAAGAAAATGGGAGGGGAAATCGTGAAATACCCATCCTGCTCCCTGCACTGTGTCTTCCTCTTGAAGAGAAAATGTTTGTCTCGAGAACTGCCACACTGCCTCCTTCTGACAGCACTCAATCATCTTAAAAATAAAGTGCTCACTAACCAAAATGGAGCCTTGTCTCTATCCCTTCGCAGTGAGGGGAGAGAAAAAGGAAGGACAAATGCAAAGAATGCCTGAGTGCTTTGGGATGAAAATACACAGTTCAGGAATCAGAGCAGTCCTAAGCATTACAAAAATAGCTCATCATTTGGATCCTATGATGATATTGGACGTGCATCTACCCCAGACTGAGTCAGAGAGATCTCATTTCTTTACAAGGCTGTTGCTCTCATTCTTGGCCATAAAGCCACGTAAATAACATATGGTACAACCAGCGTCACTGAAACCTGCCAAAGTTTTGAAATACCTACAAGTTAACTACTAACACCAAGCCACCTGTCCAGTGACTTCTCCTTGAGCTGTTCCAGTTCATCATTCCCTATATTACTATAATAAGTTGATGGAACACCATAAATTTACGTAGTCAGATAAGACATTCCTCCTGTCCCGAAAAAATAAACCTCTGAGGAAGATGAGTGAACACAAGGCAAAACCCCTCAAGAGGTAGCTTATCTGAGCCCCAGTGGCTGCCTGGAGAAAAAGGACTGAGGGAAACCTTTCCAGAGCAGCTTTTGTTTTGTGGTTTACTGTGTGAACACAGGAGAAGGATGGTGACGTATATTTCATTGTGGTCAGAGAAACAGCTTGGGCCTGTCCTATGCAAGAGGATTTCTGAGTGTTCTCTGAATAGCCTGGATACTTGTCAACCTAATGACATGACCAACAGCTGCTTAATTGAGACTCTATTAACTCTTTTTTTCTGCAGGTTAGTTGTCTGCCTACTAATTTCCTGTTGCAAAGGTGCCGTTCTTACTGCAGGGCCCAAAGATCCTTCCAGGCTCTGGTTCTCTAACTCCTTTGGTTTGTCAAAGCTGAGCCACTCTGGCCTGTTCCCCTCTGGGAACTTGGCCCACTTTGTACAAGGCTTTACAGAAGCCAGCTTTCACCGAGTTCTTCAAAGCAGTCAGCATCAGAACTGGCAGAGCTTTTTTTGGGTGTTCCCTGGCACCCAGTACGTGGTGAGCTGCTTGGTGGTGAGCGAACAGACGCCTCTCAGAAAACAGCAAACAGGAGGAGGGAAGCAACCCCACCCGAAGGCTGACAGCGACCCTGCAAAAGTCACAGTCAGAGAGCCTTGGGCTCACTCTTCCCAGTGCCCTTTGTGCTGCTTCTACCCCAGACCTGCAGCAGAGCTGCTCATGCACCTCATGAAATTGCATCATTAAAGTCCTTCGTTACATAAATATCAACAGGCAATGTGAGTGAAGATATGATGGCATGGCTAAAGCATCTGTGATGGGGTCGGACTTCTAGCTGCTACATAAAGGTTTTCCACTGACCTTGGGTAAGGTACTAACTGCTCCCCGACTTGCAAAATCAGGATATTTAGAGAATTAAATAATCATCAGTAGAGAGAAGGTTCTGGGGAAGTGTGACTCATTGTTAGTTATAATTTAAATTGATTATAATTTCCATTATATTTATATAGTATGACGACAGCTATACAATTATAGTATATCTATATTGCAATTTATATTATTATATTTTTTATCATACTTTTATTATAATTTAATACAAGATCGACTTACATAATCCTCATAGGTGTAAGACTCTTGCTAGAAATGCTCATGTTTCCAGCTAAGTCAGCAAGTATGTTGAAATTTGACTGAATACAACACTACTGGAATAGATGTGAGAAGCAAATGACAGCTGCAGTGCCAAAAATACATTGTGGCTGATTTCTTAACAGTGTTCACTTCTTGTTCTTATAGGTAATCAAGAGACTCCCCAAAATCCGGGAACTTGCTTTTTCACAGGACTGCTCTGGCTTGCTTTGTAAATTCAGATCTGCATTGCACAGATCTGCCAAAAACTGCAGGCATATAGCACAAAAATTATATCAGATTTAGATGCTGAAGTAAAAAGTTTTAACATGCAACAACCTCATTCTGCTGCCACATCACACTGGAGGCCCTAAGGCATCAAGGGATGCCAACGTTCAGGTTTTTATGTACAAGTTTCCTAAGTTCCTTCTCTCTACCCTGCTTGGAAGGGCTTTATCTGGCAAGCGTTTGCATATCACTTTTAGCAGATCAACTCCTACACAAACTCTGACAGTTGATCCAAAGCAGGGATGAAGCAGGTGCCTCTGCTGTTTTACCTACAACCCTTTGGTGGAAGGCACAAAACCAGAATGGAGTAGCCTGGTCTGATCTCCACAGGATTCACGTCCACGTCTCCTGACACTGAACAAGGCAGAGTTTGCACAAGGCCCGACTGGAAATTTGGCTGGCATTTGGAAGGGATGGAGGAGTGCTGCATTCCCATTTCCTCTTGCTGAGCTTTCCCATTGTGCAGAGCATGATAACAATAAAACAAGTAAGGCTGGAGAGCAGAGAAGACAAGAGCATGCATGACGGTTAGGGTCCTGATGTGAGGGTGGAGCGCTCTAAGTCTTCATAAGCAGAGAGGGAACCTGAATTGGGACCTCCCAAAGCCCACAGGAGTTGTGAACCGTGAGGCTGTTCCAGAAACCACTGAGAGCCCTTCCAAAGAAAAGGATGACTCCCTGGACTATTTTTGAAGTACAGCACTCTGCCCCTTCTTTTTTTCCAGGGCTCAGGGCTGTAAATCTCGTAACTGGTAGCACTAAACCAATGCCCAACACTGACAGTATTTTTTTTTCTTTTACCAGTTTTCTCCAGTTTACAGGGAGATCTTGCATGGCTTCTGCCATGGAACAATTCTTCCAGTGCTTTAGACACACCGCGTTTGACTTTTTATTTAGGATTGTGGGTGCAGTTAGGCAACCATCCCCACGAAAGTAAGCCTCTGGATGAAGAGTGTCATGTCCCTACTCCCCTCGAGAACTAAAAAGTAACAAAAAAGGACATAAGATATCTGCTCTCAGCAGCTTCAGTTCATATTTCAATTCTACCTCTTTGCATTCCAAATCAAGTGGGAAAACAGACACTTCTCTCTTCTTTAGTCTAAGTTTAGAAAGAGCTAGCCTTGCACTCAAGTTCAAGGGGTCTTTTAAGGCTGCAGAAAGCCTGGCAACAGAAGGTGTGATGCAAATTGAACAGCAGCAGCAGAAATACCCAATGGTTTACCACGGGGGAATGAAGGGAACCAGCCAGGCCTGTCTTTGAAAGATGGAGAGAGCTTTATCCTGTGCTTGTTCTGCCTCAAACTACGACAGCGTGCTCATGCAGAAATCCATGCAGTTCTCCGTGCTCAGCACACTGAGTAAGACATATTTCACAATTAATGCTGAGCTGACGCAAGCAAAGTGATGTCACACAGAAACTTAGAACTGACACCCAAATTCAGTACAGGAGTAGATAAAAGAGTGTGCTTAGAAAAGACATCTGAGACACATCGCTTTCAAGATGAGGGTAGAGATTATCTTTCCTTTAAAGAAAATAGTATGGAATTAACCAAAAAACATAACAGTTCATTTGTATGCATTTCTGGAGGTGTAGCATTGAAATTAAGAAAACTTAGCATTTTTTGACAAAACTTTTCAAGGCTGGTATAATATCTTATTGCAGCCATGTTTTTGCATCATCTAAGCTATCCAGTCTCCATCCCATTCTCAAACATCCAAGTGTCAAGTTTGGCCTTTCCATTTCAGATATATTGTGTCTACACACACCCTGTGTGTAGCGAAATAAGTCAACAGTGTGTCTTCCCTAGGCAATTTGTTTTTTAACCTTTCAAGTTCAAAACTGGGCTTTCTATTACTGACTGCGGCTTGCTTCCAATTCAGATAATGTCTAGGACGAGTTGTAATAAATTTATTTTTAGTTCTCTGTTCAGTGCTTAGCAGAGCCCTTCTCATCGCTTACCTGAGAAGCTAAATGGGACTTGTGTGAGAAGTCTATTTTTATGTAAAAATCCCCAAACTCTAACAAAAAAACAACCAAACATGAAGGAATATATGCAATATTTGAACAATATTTTGTGTGTTCATAAATACCAGCCATTAAATCTTTGGTATGTGCATCTGGAGATAAGGGATATAATTATTCCCCCCTACAGAGGGGGGGAAGTTTGGCACTAGCAGGTTGGCAGGAATATTCACCAATAGGCTGCACAGAGCTAAACACCTAAACACACTTACAGAGAAACACATCTATCTTATGGATAAACACATTTATCCAGTTTCCTTCATCACAAATCCACAGCACCCACAATTCCTACTAACTTTGATATAGGTCCTTCAGTGTGGATTTAGGTGCTCAATTCAAGCTACTGCTTAGCTGAAAAGGTTGGCCAAAGAAAGCAAATGACAATGCTGAAATTAAAGCTTGGGGCTGTTGGTTGGTCACTCCTGTAAGTTATGCTATGACTAGAGGAGAATTATAAATGCTGTTTATTTTAAGAAAAAATGAACTATATTATCTCCAAACCTCATCCAAATATACTTCTGCAGTAATGCAGCCATGGGGCAAACGCACCATAGAGAATGTATTGTTATTTTTTGGACAAGAAAGTTGCTGACAGAGACAGGCGCTTACCAGAACATTTACAAAAGCACAGAGCTAGCTGTTCTTATCAGCCCCTTGCAGCACTTGTGAGACATCACACAGCTGGAATCAACCTGCAGGAAACACCGTATGATTTTTATTTCCAACGAGCGTACGAACACACGATTTCCAACACACGCGTGAGCAGCATCAATCGCGATTTTAAACCAATGCTTTGAAAAATCACACTGGCATCCACGTACAAAGGTTTCATGGCCATGGAGTGCTGCAAAATGGAGGTGCCCGTTTGGCTCAGCGTTTGCCTGGAGCCCGCCGGGCGGGGGGCTCCTCCGCATCTCCTCCTATCCATTAATAACCCCGCAGCGCCGGCGGACCTGCCCGAGCCATGACACCCCCTCCCCCGGCCCTCCCCAGGCGCGGGGTACGAGCGCTGCCTGCCCGCGTCCTCTCCCGCCGAGGGACCAACCTCTCCCCGCCGGGCCCTGACTGATCCCCCCGCCTCCAGCCGGTTCCCCTTGGCTACAGGCGCCCCCGGCCCGGAGGGGGCCTGCCCACCACTGACAGCAGGCGGCAGCGGCAGGGCAGCCAGGCCCCTCGCGATGCCGGCGGGTCCCCGAGCGCCGCCCGGCCCGCCCGCAGCACACGCACCTCACGCCTCGCCTCGCC
>VWYH01001940.1:873918-902310 GCA_013399365.1 Pampusana beccarii
CGCGGGCGCTGAGCAGCGGGACAGCGCCGACGCGGGGCTGGGAGCCGGTCAGCAGGGCCTCCGGGAGCCGCTCCGCCGGGCCTTGCGCTGCCCCGCGGGCTGACCGAGCGGTGCGGGGCGCGCTTGGGCGCTCGTCACCGTGCCCGGTTGCCCGGCGCGGGTCCGTGTGACCCGGCGGTGTGCAGGGGCAGAGTCCGGCCGGTCAGCTCGGGGTGTCCGTGTTCCCGCTGTCTGCGCCGTCCCCTCTCTGCTCGCCCAGGCAGGTGTGCAGAATATTCCAGAAAGTTAAACGTTTCTGCTGGGCTGTCTATTCAACCTAAAGTTGCTTAGGACGAAGGGTGGAATCTGCTTTTCCGTTCTGGGAGGTGCGTGTTGTGCCACGGACATCGCAGGGTCTTGTCCTGTGCCGTGTGTGTGCTGGCTTTCCAGGCTGCTCTGGTTCGGAACCTCGCTTCTGTCTGTCCCTGGGGCTCTTCCACGTGTCTGGTTGACGATGGATGGAAAACAAATCAGTTGGCTGTTTTCAGCTTGTTTGTTGCTGACATGAGGGGGGAAGAAACCATGAGACCCCTGGCTTTGGCAGGGCGCCCAAGGAAATAATCGTACTTTCCACAAACTAATGGGCTTGTAGAGTATTTTTAACAAAGCGATCAAGAATTCATGGAATAACAGAATGTCCTGTCGTTGTAAGAGACCCACAGGATCATCGAGTCCAACTCATTATTTAATTTAATTAATGGGGGGGATACTTAGTTTAAAACAGGTGCTGAACAAACTACCTGAAAGTAACTACAGATATAAAAGTCTGGCTTGCATAGTGTTGCTCTCATAGTTACTGACCATCCTAATTTCTGCAGAATGTATCTTGTGTAGTAACACTTTCTGATACCCCAACACACTCATGTCCCACCCAGCAGGAATGTAGGTGGGGAACTTCTCTGCATTCTCTTCATACAATTGAAATCCTAATTTTGTGGTCAGTGTTTGAAAAATACAGAACTTATAAAGCTACTCTCAATAAAAATGAAGCAGACTTTTTTTACTTAATGTTTAAGCAAAGAAAAATGTCAGAGGAAATAAAAGATTCTTCTTTCAGTAAGCTGAAGTGGTTTTTTTCTAAAAAGAATTAACAACTTCTAAGCTTTAATTGCTGCATTGCTTATCTTTTAAATTAGATTGCTTCACTGAACTGGGGTGTATTCTTTGAGCGTGTGCAAAATAATTACTAGCACCGGGTGCAGAAGGAGACTGGCCAAAGTCAATAATAGCTCAATAAAAGACTTCTGAAAGGATTCAGAAAATGCTCTGAGTGAAAAGGCTCAAAGCAGGTTGGCGTGTAAACAGAATTAGTGGGTTTACATTTCTCTGCCATGCAGTAAGAACTTGCCTCTCTTTCGTGTATCATCAGAAGGAAAAGTTTAGCTGCAGTTCATGTGCTTACCAGTCTGCTTGGTTAGCAGGAGACTTAGGAGTCTTAGACCAGGAGACTTATTTCTGTGTTTTGTAAATGCTTTTTCTTTGCTGTTCGTTAGCAATGACCTTGGTGGCCTTCAATAAGATATGCTCAGAATAAACAGTTGCCTGTAGTCCAATCTTACTCAAGAGGGGTGGGGGAAATAGGTGACTTGCTGTGCTTTGACAGTGTCTCCTTTTTAAAAATAAAGTGGTGTGATAAGTAGAAGAAAAGGTCAGAAGATGTGGAGAATTCCCTTACATGTTTACCAACTGAGTGTTGATCACCTTGTTTCATTGCTGTCAAGGAGAATTCTGTGCTATGCAATGCCATGCAGCTCTGGTTATTTCATTTGTGATATTTAGAGCAGGTTAATAATAGCTCGTATTGCATCCATGCAGCAAGAACAGAACTGTTTTTGGCTTCTAGTCCTGCAGTAGTCCTTTTACAGGCAAGTGGTGGTCTGTTCTTGCACACTCTGTTTGTCAGGCTGCATTTTTTTTTTATTTTCCAGAAGCTGAGAGGGAAGAGGGACAGCAGCTGAATTCCTGCTTTCTAACTTCCCTCATGTTAGACTAGTTGGTTGGTGACAGAGCTTTATTTTGTAGGTAAACATTGGTTTGGTTTTGCTGCTTGTTGTTTAATTGTTCTAACAAGGATGATGCGAGGGATAGCACGTGTCTCGTGGTCTTTAATCTTGTGCATCAGTGTGCATGGTATAGCCCACTTGATCCAGGTGGCTTGTGAAACCCATCTCAGGACTCAGGCTTTTGATGCATGAATAAGCATTTCTTTTGTTCCTTAAATGTGTCTGTACTGACGGGTGAACAGTTCAGCTTAGGATGGAGGTAGTGAGTCTGCAGCAGTATTTAGGTATCCTACTTCCTGTGTGTATGTAGGTCTTCTGGCTTTCTCCCTCTGAAACTGTTTAAGAAGGGGGTCTGGAAGAGGCTTTTTGACTTGCTGAGCTGTGTGTTCTGGGGCAGAGCATCTGTACAAGAGCAGCTTCTCTCTCCGCTTGTTTTACGGAAGTGCTTGAAGTGCTGCCTGTTCTATGAGAATGTGCTTTCCTTCAGTACCTAAGGAAGAAAATAAGTTATTCGCATATGGAGCCAAAATGCAAGCTAACAGTAAACTCTGAGGGAGGGGGTTTGATCAGTGTCTGCTTTCTCACCCAGCACTGAAAGCTCATATTGACACGTGCCTATCTTTAGATTCAAAAATGCTCTCCATTTTTTAGATGCCACCTCCCATTACAGTAGATGGCAAAGTTAAACTAAGCTGGTGAGAAAGACCAGGAAATAACAAGATACACAAGTTTTACCCTTTCTTTGCACTGTTGTGTTTCTGCACCTTATTTTAATGGCTTTTGTGTGGGATTTTTGTTTGTTTTTGTGGTGTTTTTTTGTTTGGTTGGTTTGGGTTTTTTTGCCTTTTTTTTTTTTCTTTTTCCAGTCAGTAGCGGTATAAAACAAAGTGAAGCATCTTACATTCGCAGTTATTCAGTGCCTGAAGTGTTCTATATGCTTCTGACAGCAAAGAAAATAAACCTAGTTGCTCTGAAAAACTCAGCTGCCAATCTATGGAGTTGGCTTTACAGATTTGTATGCCTGCTTAAACAAGTCTACATACATACACAGAGTTTAAAAAAAATATATATATATTTTGTAGGTTTTGGTGGTGGTTATTTTTTTTTAATCTGCATAGGCTATGTCTTTTTCTTAAGGACTACATAGATTCTGTGTGTGGAGACACCACCAGAGGTGGTCTGCTTGTGGTGTAGGTAGTCCTAGAGCTGTTTTGTGTTGTGCAGGTGATAGCTTCCACTTACAAGTTCTTTTACTGTGTTTTGCCCCTACCAATTGTCCTGGTTTTGTGTGTAGATTAGATCTTTGCATTGCCTTTTTTTTGCTATTTGTGTCTTCCTTTTAACCACCTGCACACATTGGTTTTTCTGGGTGTCCTGAACAAATGTACTCTAGAAGGGCTTGACGTAGTAGTCTGAAATGTCACAGCTCTTCTGCTGTTTGAGTTGTGCCATTTGGGAATATTAAATCCTCATTTTAGTTTGGTATGGTCAAAGTGCTCATCAAGAGAACAATCAGGACTAGGAAAGAGATGGAAGGCAGAAGGACTGGGCAGTGAGCTGCAAGTGGATCCAGTGTTTCTTTCAGAGAACTCTTCTAAAATCAGTACGCCTATAATTTTACATTTCATGGTCATTCAGAAGTTGCTCTGGGAGGTTTGGGATTTTCCAATGTGCCTATATGTGTTGCTTAAAACTTTGACTTTTCTAGTTTGGAAAAGCAATATGTTCTATAGAATATAGTGTCATAAAATCTATACACAGAGAGAGCGTAAATGATTGTAGATTATAGATTTTGTATCAGGTGTGAGATCTTGCAGATTGGGTTTTGTAGTAAGTTATGAGAAATATAGAACTCGTTACTCTTATTTATCCTAGTGTCAAAAGCACCTACCTGTGGTAAGTAGGAACTGGCACAAATAACTTGACTGAGGACTGTCAGAGCCGTCATCAGGGAGCTGCATGTTCTGGTAGACTATGTTCCCCTTCAGCACAGAGATCAATTTATGTCTTCTCGAAGTAGTCTTTTTTTTTTGCTTCTGGTCCTCTTCTTGCATCCTGTTTTTACTCTTCTTACAGGGGGGTTTTGGCACAGCCTGAAAAAAGAAAGCTCCCATAGCTAGGATGCCAGTATGCAAGGGGGCTATGAATAGACTAGGATGTGTTGTAAGTTACTAAATTTGAACTTAACCTGAGCTGCCAGGGCAAGGGATCTATATCAGTGTGTATGCCTGCAGGATCGATAGCGGGAGGCTGTGGTGTTTGACCTGCTGTTCACGGTGATAACGAGAGGGTTAAGTTTGCTGTATGAGCAGTGGGTGTTTGTGTGCCACCCAGAGGGACACCCATGGGGTACCTCCTGCTGACCTTACAGAGTAGTGACTGCGTGTAGCGTGCGTGGTTCTGTCCTGGTGAATAAAAAGGATAATAAGGAAAATATCCTTTTACACCTGAGCATGGGAGGTGTATAGTACAGTTACAGGGTGTGTCTAGTTTTCCAGAGGTTATAATTAGAAGGGTTCTGACTAGAAACCTATAATTATTAAGATATGACTGTTAATAGTACATTGTTAAGAGGGTCAGCAAACTGGCTATAAGTCCTTGTTTCTTTCTTCTCTATAGGAGTGGATATTTAAAGGACTTGTGTATAGGCTGTGTGCTGTAAGGACATGCTGCATAACGACTTGTGAATGACTTGTTCTCTCGCCTCTTAAGTAGAGAACTTTGTTATCAGCTCTGTTTCTTTAGCTGTTTGAGATCTACAAGTTAAGATTGATGTTTGTTTTAAGTGCAGGAGGAAGAGCTGCTATTTTTCTCAAGAATTTTATCTTAAGTAATGGTGTATTTCAGTCTAAAAGAATCTGCACTTGTTTGTGAGGCATAGCTTTTTATGGGTTTCCAGTTCCCAAATTGGACTTGGTGCACTTTCAGAAACTTAAAACTTCCAATAAAAACAATTACAACATAACGGTGTATGCCAAAAAAAAAAAAAAAATCAAATGCAAACTGATCATCTCCCTCTTTTACACTTTATCTTTTAGTTCAGAGCATGAGATCGGCTGGGAGCTCTGTTGGTTCCCCACACAGCTTAGTGCTGCAGAGCTGGGCATTGGGCAGGGACTGGCTCCTGGTGCATGGGGGAGCTGGGCTGAGTGATCGCTTCTGCTCTAACTGGTGAAGTGATTCTGAGAGTGTTGAGCTGCTTTGCAAAGCTGGGGGGAGATGTTTGTAACCTTTAGTTTTTGTTTGAAGCACAACGTTTGAATTTGATCAGCACAGCTTTAGTGTAACGAACGGTTTTATAAATGCTGCTGGTCAGACTTGCTCCACCTGGATGTGGCAATTTGTCTTTTAAAGTGATATGGTATGTTAACAGTGACAGAGGGATGACTGGGAACTAGTGAACTGTGCTTTCCTGTCAGCTTGCCATAAAACCGAATAAAGGTGTAAATTTAACTTGTAGTAGTTCTGTTTAAGTCCATGTTTCAAACATGGCATCTGCCTGTATCTTATATTAATATATGTGCTTTGTGGTCATACTCCATTTGGTTTTAATATACTGTTGTCGTTGTTGCTGGGATCCACATGTATGAGAAGTGACTTTATCAGAATTACTTAAAACTTTTCAGTCGCACAGAGGAGGCAATGAAGTGGCTTGTTCTAAGCCCTGCCCAATGCATAAACAGAAGAAAACCCTTGGGTTTTCTTTGTCTTCTTTTGGTCTTCCTCCCTTTCTTCTTGGTAACATCGATAACACAGAGGTAGGATGTTAGATAGAAATACAACTCCAGATTGTAATGCTGGCCCAATGGCCCACATCTTTGTTGCCCAAATAGTACATTTTAAAGGCCTGCAGATGAGGTAAAATGGAACGTGGTTGTGTTTGGGTTTTTTTTTTGTGGTTGGTTTGTTTGTTCTCAGACTGCAAATATTTATTTGCCATGAAAAGGCACAGAAATCATTCAGGGGGCGAAAGGGCATAGGCAGTAGCCCGAAAATTGCAGTAACTGAGTTGGATCTACCTCGGTGTAATGGGAAACAATGTACACCCAGGACAGAATTTATTAGTGTATTGTGTCAAGATGTATCAGTAGAGGAAATAGCCTGTAATGAGGGAACGAGCTTTCGCACTAGGATCTTAATTGTGAGTTAATTATTTCTAGATCCACGGCCAGGGTTGAAAGAGGCTCTATTAATTCCAGGCACATGGGCTGTGACTACGCTTTTGCAGGTCCCAAGACATTTTCCAGAAAGAAGTAAATAGATTTGTCAGTCCAGGGCATTCACTTTGCATTGATGTATCTCTGCCTAAAATAAAGCAGACTCTGCTTACTTTTAAAGTGTCCAAGCATTCTTTTCACTCTTGTGTGTCAAGCCATCTATGGGGAAAATTGTCTGTACTGAGTTTTGAACTCGCTGTCATTTGCCAAAAATGACCGCTAAGCCTTCTGAATTTTGGTGAAAAGATACATTTGTCTGCCAAGCAGCCCAATTTTATTAGTGCATGTACTGCTATTATAACGATAAGAGAGTAAACGAGTTCCGCCTGCCCTTCAAAGGTGTTTGTTTTAAATGGCATTGGCAAGCTGTTTTGTGCCAGGGTAGTTTTAAAGCAGCTTTCAGAGAGTTGATGAATTCAGTTTAAGGAGGCTTGAGTCAAAGCCACGGGGCAGGACTCACACATAGGAGTCCTTAGTTCGGTTGTAGGTCAGATCTTTGAAGAAGTTTCTTTTGGAGCTGCAATGTGTGGGAGATGTGGGGAGGGGGAAGAATGAAGGATAAGCAAGGTAGGTGTTCAGTTCAAAGGACGAGGACAACTTTCTCCTTTTAAAATGCAGTTTGTTCTGTGCTCTGCATGGTTGAAATTTGGGTCAGCTGCAACCCAAGGAATCCAGCTAATGAAAATAGGTCTAGGCAGGGGCCTGGAAATCTGGTATAAAAGGAACTGGTGGGGAGGTGTGTGATGGAACTGAAAAAGGCTATGAATGAAAGGACCACGTGAAAGGGTTGGTATGGCAACACACATAAAAAGAAATGGAAAAAATCTCAAAAAGATCAGTTACAGAACAGTTAAATGAAAGATACTTATTTTGAAGTTAGTCTACTGCTGGCTTATAGCCACGGAACAAATATGCTGCATACCTGGTCAACTATATCTTGCTTGTGGTGTTTATTTTTATTTCATACTGTTGCCACACTCGCTCTGGTGGTGTGGGTGGCTATAATGCTGATTCCAGGGTTGTAGTCCTTGTTTACATAGAACTAAGATAACAGTGGTTATGATAACGGCTAATAGAAAGGGAGAGAAGGCATACAGGCTGTTTGCCTTTCCTTCAGAAGTGTGATATTTAGTTATCTGCCTTACTACCTGTCTAACCTAATATTTTTCATTTTTTGTCTCATTTATCTAAAAGAAAAGTTAGGGATAAAGATGGCAGCTAAAACTTTAACAGACCTGAGGGTGGGAATGTGGGTGACTGTGAAACTGCTGGGGTTTTTTTTTGTTTGGTTTTTTTTTGTGTGTGTGTGTTTTTTGTGTGTGTGTGTTGTTTTGGGTTTTTTTGTTTTGTGTTTTTTTGTTTGTTTGTTTTGTTTGTGTTTTTGTTCTTGTGGTTTTTATTATTATTATTATTGTTATTATTATTAATACTTTTCAACAGTAAATGAGCTTTTGTCTTGTGTACTTTCTAGCTTCCTCCTACTAGAAGGTATGGGTGTTTTCCAGAGATTCATTCGACTGAAAATTTCACTGAGCAAAAACTGTGACCCTGTCTATTTTTGAAAAATATATCATGATTGACACTCGTCAGCCCCCTTCAATCCAGGTTAGCAGGCCCTCTGGCAGCTCCTGTAGACACGACTGTCTTGTCCTTACTGTCTGCAGGGAGCACCCTGCTTTGCTGTTGCTAGATAACGAGCCCTCGGGGGCACATCAAGTGTGATACAGACTTTGTACAATCTGTTTGAAACCACTCCTTAAATCTGTTTTTGATAGAGCTTGCTTATGCGATTTATTTATTGAGTTAGTCGTGGCATGAATAGAACTTGATGTAGGCCCAGGGGAAATCCAGTGTCTGCTGTCTGCACTAGGCATTAGTGCGAGTGTATTGTTGGGGGTAAGTACCAGCCTTCTCCTTGGATGTACATGTTTCTTCTGTGTTTCAGTTTTTCTCTCTTGTACTTGCTTGTGCTTATTGCTTTTTCATTGAAGAAGAAAGGTAATTTTCCTAATTCTTGTGGGGTTTTTGGAGCGTAGTCTTTTCCCTTTCTGATTATCTAGCACTTACTTTCTTTCATGCTTTTCTCTTCTGGTTGTGCCAACCTCACTAGTCTCTGCTTTCTGTGTCCTTTGCAGGATAACTAGCCAATGTGTCCTGCTAAATGTAGGATCTACAAAACTAGATAACCTGGGAAGATGCCTCCAGTATGAGTTCAGTTCTCATTGCACTTATTCACTCCCACTTTCATATTGCTTGATGATGGGTACAGACATTACCTGAATGTTTTCTTGTGCCTGATGCCTATTGCCAAAGGATTAATCATTGTAATATATTTTTATTTCCTCTGATTTTTCCCTGACCATGCTTTGCTAAATATGAGGCCTTGGTGTACAAAAGATGAGGAACTAGAAGGAGATGGCTTACAGACACAATTCTGTTGAAAAGCATGAATGTGAATATGAAAATATGTTCCTCCTTCTCAGCCTTTATTTGTTGGTGACTCTCCTCTGAAGTCCTTACTGAGCCATGCCTTGGTGCTTGTACTGTGCTTTCCGTTTGGGTCCGTGAGCTCCCCGCAGAGAATCTGAAAGATCATTGCAAACAGCAAGTCAGTTGTCTGTAGGCTTGTGTTTGCTGCAGAGAGGGCTGTGGCTCAGCAAGGTGCTGGGGTAAATGGCCTGTTAGAATAGCCTGTCCTTCAGCAGCGCTGCACAGGAGCATGTTACTGATGCTTCTGAGCTCACAAACCATTTGCATGGTACCTCAGTGGTTATAGCTGCTGTGCAGAGGAAAGTGGGGACGATAGCATGGAAGGGGGGGAAGGTTATCAGCAGCCGTGTGCCCAGTGCTGTTGTTTATGGCCAAAGCTGTAAAGGGCAATTGGTCCTCTTTGCTTGTTGATATATTTAGCAACGGGGGGTTGAGCATGCATTATGCAATGTGTTTTTTCCATTTGTGGTTGCATTAGTGTCCCTGCGATTTTGTTGGAAGATTTATATATTTTTTTGAGTGCACATTTAGTGTATAGCAACTGTCACTTCAAGATAAATCCTTCAGCTGCTTTTGGGTGAAAGGAGGATATGGTTTTAGTATTGCTGGTTAGAAAGAATCTATGTAAAAAGTGGATGTTTTTGTGTGTTGTCCACGTGTAAACAAATCTATACTGCATTACCTTTGGTTGCCCTTCTTGGGAGGGAGGGTATGAACTTTTGCATTCAAGCTTTCCTGTGCTTCTAATACTTGTGACTACAAAAGCACTTGTTGCTTAGTAGTGGCAACCTTTGAAGCGTCTCAGTTCGGCTAGGGCAGTACTGTGGTGTTGGTTTCAGGGACTGCGGGCAAATGCTTTGAGTGAGATCCATGTGGAAATTTCCAGAGTGAAGATGTGGGAGGGCAATAAACACCTCCTGTTGACAGAGTATATTTCCCTACCTGACAGGCAGCTTTCAAGTTTAACAGCGTGTTACCCAATGTTAAAATCAACCCTAGTCATTAAACTCCGGAGAGATTCAGAAATAACACAGGTTACAGGTCTGGAACATATGGATAGGTCTTGTAAAGATAACCACAGAATAATGACTGGGCTAGGCTTGATTTTTATTTTTACAGCTAACCCATTAATCCCAGATTTGTTGCCAACACTTAACTGTCTTTATAACAACCATACTTAAAGCATGTGATGTATAATACTCTCCTCCTGGCTACAGCAGTTGTTCCTGATTTTAATAATTGATTAACAGCTGTTGAACAAATACTCCAGTAACCGGGCTTTACCCTGTATTATATGATAATGTGTTTCTGAAGTTCAGCTGTAGTAATCCACGTGTCTCCTGTGTGATGGCACAAAATTGTGTACTTATTCCGGAATTTGGCTGCAGCAGTCCATACTTCTCCTGTGTGACTGATACAGCAGACGTGTTTGAGACAGGCTTTGCGTTTCCCAAGGAGGTAACTGGATCCAGTTGCTTGTGGTCTGCAGCAGGATGTAGTGCCACTTGTATCGATGTATTGTATCAGTGTATTAATGTTTATAGCTGTTGTGCGTATGTGGGTGTTGAGAGGTTACCTTCTAAAAATGAATTGTGCCTGTGTACCTACCTAGGAAATAACTGTATCAGGCCTTAGAGTAGTGCTTGGTACCTATCACAGCCAGAATATTTATTTTCTCCAGATCAGGACAGAGAATGTTCTGTGGTTAAGGTTGAACCTTAGGCAGCATCTTGTGTCAACTGGGCATCTCCATCTCCTGTGTCAGTAAAGCTGGGAGGATGTGCAACCGGGCCAGCCCAGGAACTGTTACCCTGACTGTGCTTTAAAGATGAGAGACATGAGTGAAATAAGGTGAAGATCTCTGCAAAATGGTTTGGACATCCCAACCATTCCTGATTTCCTTTTACATGAACTACAGGGATTGTAGGGGAGCTGGTGTTCTGAGCCTGAGCTTGGTTCTAGGCTGAGACAAAGGAGTTGGTGAAACTTGCTCTTCTCAGACACTGGCCTGTGTACTACAGTGCCCAGTTTGTATTTGAGGACACTGAAATTGCACAGACTGTTATGACTCTGACATGGAGTGCCTCTTGGACAGGAAGGGGGACTGAGTAAAAAATTTTGCAAAGTAGTGCAGTACTTTGCAAATGCTGTGGTAGGTGCGTGTTCTGAGAGTACTTAAATTTCTAATTAAAAGTAGCAGAGTGAGCTAGAAGTGGAGGGCTGAGCAGACTGCCCTTGGAGGACAGACAAAGCTTCCTGACTGGTGTGGGGATGAAGAAATTTGGCTATGTAAAATGAGCAGGCATAGCTCCAGGGCAGGAATGGGATGTGACAGTTGTCAGTGTGCTTCATCCATGCTATTGGGCACTGAGAATATGTTCCAGGGCCTGATAATAATTAAAGGTCAAATACTAATGCTTTTAATCGTTTTTAAACATTTGGAAGAAATCAAGACCATTTTTGCAGCGTTACTGACATTTAAGTGTCTTTGCTTCCCCTGGGCAATGGTAACTTGAATATTTGTGTGGAGTCCTGGAACACTATCTTAACTCCTGAGCAGGCGTAAGGAGCGTTCTGGCTTTCCCTGGTAAGGTCAGCTAACGAGCTGTCATTCAGGCTGGCCTGTGTGCTATCTGACCTGCAAACAAGTTCCCATGGTGGCTGGTTGCCAAAGTGGAAAGAGGTTGGGATATGCCACTGGCTCTTAGGTGACTTGAAACTGGTTCTAAACTTGTTCATTGACCTCTTGCCTTTTTTTTTTTTTTTTTTTTTTTTTTTTTTTTTTNCTCGTCTTTCAGCACGGAAGGAAATCAGTCATGGCGGGTGATGCCATCATGGTGGTGAAGGGCTTGACAAAGCTTAGTAAGGCAGTCCTAGAAACCCAAGCAGGGCAGCTTCGGCAGGTGCTCATGGGGGGCGATGCAGTTACCATTGCAAAGACTCTCCAGGCCACTGCTGAAGAACAGTTCAGTTCTGCCTTGGGGAAAATGCAGGTAAGCAAAGCTCTTTGTGCACAGTCTAGTCTGATGTTTTGCTTTTCCTCCAGGTACGTCTTGGTTTTGTTGTGAGAGTGGCCAGGAACATGAATGGTGAACTAGAACCTAGCGCTGAAGTGCTGGATTGATAACACGGATGTTGCAATACTTTGGGATTTCTCCAAGATTTCTGTGGTGTGCTGTAGGTGCTTGGACAGGAGGGGGAGGGGAATGTTACTGTGGAGTGTTTGTTTCCATTCCTGAGTGTTTAGGACATGCTGAAAATGAAAAGCACTTGCTCACCTTATCTTGTCAAAGATCAAGCTCTTGCTAAGATTGGCCAGCAGCTTTGTTATTTAAACTCTCCTTCAAACTTAAGTCATTGATTACCTCTCCTTTGCCTAAGTGAATGAGCTCTTACAGAATGAACTGGATTTATCTCAGTGCTTCTTCCTTTCTTTAAAGAATTGATGCATGAGATATTTTTCAGAATGGTTAGGGTTGGGTGTTTGCGTGTTCATCACTTGCAGCCCAGGCTGGATTTTCAGAACTGATTTTCATTAGAGCAACATAAGGAAAGCCAGACTCTTTTTAAAGCAGCAGCTTCTGATAGCAGACATGGGCATGGATTTAGAAAAGCTTCACCTTTGCAATGTTGCTGTCTCTTGCAAACATGGGGCTTGTAGAAGGAAAAGAACTTCTCTACATCAAAACCAATCATCCTTTAGAAGACAATGCAGTTCAGGTCATGATTTTGAAGCAGAAACTAATGAGTGAGGTTTTGACTTTTTTTTGTTGTTGTTAGTGCAGTAAGCTTGGATTATCACAGCAGCCTCCTATAGCTTCAGTCCTAGACTCTGGGCCTGTGTTCCCTTAGTTCTATGCAAGCCTGCAATAGAAATACCCTAAGTGAGTTTATGGAGACAGTGCTTTGTCTTGCCTTTTTCTTCCTTTTGCATCTAAGAACAGACAGTTCTTCTGTTTCTGTGCATGTTCCTCTGCACAAGAGAGGCCCCACAAACACACCTGCAGAACATTTGCCTGGTGTTGTACATGAGTTGCATGAGAAGTTGCTGCTGAAGCAAAGCTCAGTAAGAAATCTGTGGTCTGAGGGTGCCATGCTTTTCTGTTTTGAAGAAAGCAAAGCTTTTATGTTAAGTGACTATATTTCACTTTTCTTGATCTGTGGCAGGGTTTTGGCTGTCTGACATGCTTTTTAAAATTTAAGTATGTAAGTAGAGAGGCATTCTTTCTTCAAATCATCAGTCAGTACTGTGGCCTCAGTCCCCATTTGTAAACAGATTTCTCCTTCATCCCCTGGCCATGATGTTGAGGTTCAGAATAGCACAAGACCTGCTGAATAACAGGAAAGACCATGTTCTCGTTTTTTCTGTAAGGAGCGGAAATGTAATTAGTGTTTAGGAAAGAGCCTAAAATATGCTGCCCGCTTGCCTGACCACAGAAGGATTTTAAATCCTGTTGGTTTGCTGTAATAGTTATTAGTTCTTCCACGGTATTGCCGTTGCTGGGATAGATGAACACAATATGATAAGTAGCAAGTAGATATGAGATAGTGCTCTGCTGCTGGCCGATTTTATTTTTATTTTTTTTAAATTTTTTTTTTTTCCTTTACATCAAAAAGTGGTGAGAAATGTCTGGACTTAGTGAGGCAACTCTTGCAGGTCATGACAGAACAGAAAAGACTGTCAGGATGGGCTTTCTTTGAGTGTTGCTGTGTCTGATGCTGCTATCTTTGCTTCAAGCACAGAATTTTATTTACTTTGGGATGCCAACATACCCTGCCATAGTTTAGTGCTTGAATAGTGAAATGTGCTTTGCAGTGCGTAATGTCATGGAAGGCTGAGCTTACTTTGTCTATAATCTGATATTGCTTCGGGTAGCTTTGGGCTTGAAAGTGCTGATATTTCATGATTAAGGACAGCATGAGAGGAAGGGTAGGGGTAAGAACAGAATATTATGAGGTTTAGCTTTTTGTTGTCCCTCCTAAGTATATCTTATGTGATATTGTAGCTCCCATCACCTGTTGTTTCTGAGGACTGTATTGTTTCTAGTGAACTCCACAATCCGTGACCCTTCCTGGCAGTGAATGCAGAACAAGGCATCTCCAGTTACGGGTATTTGAGAAGCTGTTAATGAATTTGTCCTATCAGTGGGGTTAAAAGACTGGCAGTGTTCCAGTGTGTCCTCAGTGTCTTCCTTTTTCCCATCTCTTACTGTGAATGTCTGCAGTACCAGAGTCTCTAAAAATGACATATTGTGCAGACAGGACAGCCTATCTGCATGCCCATCTCTGAGGACCATGGATGGGTAGGGAGCAGGTTTTAAGTTTTTTTCCTAAAGTGTTTCTATTATCGTTTGCAGGAACTAGGCAAACGGCAGGAGAATTTAACTGATCTTAATGAGGATTTTGGAAAAGACTATGACTTCTCAGCCAGAGAGCCCTCAGATGCGTCAATGGACTTCTCCACTGCCCCCGGGCAGCCTCATCATGAACACAGCAGTGAAGGCCCTGCTCACTCCTACGCTACGAATGGACCTTTTAGAAGTGTTGGTGAGACTGGAGATTCTGGCATGAGTCAGAAGCCTTTCCCTCCCAAAGTGGATGCAAGGTTATTTGGAGGCTTTAGGGACTTTGGAAATCCTTTTGCTGCTGCCTTGGGACAAAATAGGGCTTTTCACCAAGACCATTCCTCTGTTGGTGGATTAACAGCTGAAGATATTGATAAAGCCAGACAGGCCAAAACAGGTTCAGAGCAGAAACCCTACAAACAGATGGTATGTTGTGGGTGGTTTTTTTTGTTTGGTTATGGGTTGGTGTGGTTTTGTTTGTTTGTTTTTGTTTTGTTGTTCTAGTTTTGTTTTTTAGTTAAAGATTCTCAGGACTATGGTTTCTATACTGGATTGTCCTTACCTTCTCCTGTGTTCCTCTCATTTCTTCCTCTTCAGCTGTTCCTTTTTGTGGAGGCAAAAGAGGGAAGTGTCAGTGCCCCTTAACTGTCAGTAGCTTTTCAGGCTCTGCTTTCACACCTGTCTCTTCTATATCAGATATTCTGGAATGAGAGCATGTTTAACAAGCATACACAGGGTTAGACTTCAGTTTTATATTAACAGCAGCTCTCCTTTCATTCATTGTATTATGCGGACTCAATGTACTTATTGATGCATGTTACAGTGATGATGGGTCTGTATTTCACCCCAGTTTTTGGGGTGAAATGTTGAATAGGTGGGGCAGCTGTCAGATACAAAGGTCTGAAGAGTGACCTAGAGTCTGTCTTCTCCTTGAAGGGCACAGTTCCGTTTTGGTAGTTGTTTTGCTGTGGCTGTGAAGAATGCATTGAATCCAAGTTCCTCTCAGTGAAGGCTGTGGCTTGCTGTACTGTGCATTGCAGTCCTTTGAGTGGTGGAAGGAATGTTGTCCTGTAGACTGGAGAGGAGAACAGCTCACAGTTGTTACTGTAGGGCTTCATGCCCTTGTGTAAGACAGTACAGAAAGCCCACAGCAGAATTCACAACGGAGACACTTACCATCTGCTCTGACCTTCTGCCTCCTTCCCTAAACCCAGTATCAGATGCTGCTGTGGGTTCCTTCACTCAGGATATTGCTTTGATGAAACTGTTAATGTTTCTGCTGCTCCAGCTGCTGTGTGTGGTGGGATTATCTACAGTACTCTGATCCCGATAACCTTTTATGAGTTTTAGTTCCACGTGCGGAATGGAGTTTGGGTTGGCTTTGTGCTGGTCCTCCATGTTCAAAATACAAGGGCTGCTAAGGTGAAAATAAAAATGGGATTTCTAAACATGGTTGTCAGCTCTTCTGTCTTTCCAACCCTCTTATCTAATCCTCTGCCTAGTGTATATTTCAGTTCATGGTGTATCTGTTCTGCAGTATGTCCACTTGAAAATCTCCCCACATCCGTAAGGCTCAGTGTTCAAGAAAAGCTTTCTGTAACAGAGTTGTTCTTCAAGTGCTTTTGAAGTTGTGCTCTGAATTTGCAGGTATCTGACCATATGCCCAGTTAATTTCTGGATTTCTTGTTTTCCTTTCCTCCTTTCTGCTACAGCTCAGTGAGCGGGCCCGGGAGAGGAAGGTTCCTGTCACAAGGATCGGACGGCTTGCCAACTTTGGAGGTCAGTTTGCACCCACCCACACTTGCAAAGTCAATACGCTTGCACGTACTGATTACTGGCTATGACAGTGCTCCTGCTGAAGCATTACTTGGTTCTATTTTCCGGTTAAGCTTGCTAATAGGAAGATGCTTTCCCACAAACAGCTGGTTAGCCCAGAGCTTGATTTGGGCTGTTTCATTACAATTATGGATATTGGCCTTGCGTCAGAATGAAATTATACTTTGAATTCTGTCTTCTGTCATTCTGTCATGTCTGCTACTGTGATATGGCAAAGAAAAAAAGCTCTCCACCTAAACAGACCTTTCAGATGCATCCAGCAAGCTGCCTGTAAGTACAGAATTTGCATGTTTTCATTTCTCTTAAAATGGCAGGCTGATGTATTCCCAGATCTTAGTTTTCATGTACCTGTTCTGAAATGGAAAAAAAAGTTGCTCTTAAGAGCATAGGGCAGATGATTTGGGAGTGCAGAGCAGAACTGCACATCTTCATGATAACACATCCTGGGCTGTGCTGTTTTAATGAGAGGGAGAGAGTGAGGTGCAGGTTGTTCTCCAGTCTGTACAAATACCCTGGTCCTGCTTATGGTATTTCACTCTCCTAATCCTTACAGTATGGTGTTACTGTCAAGCACAGACAGCTGGAGCAGCTGTTATTTAAAATAATTTTTTCCCTAACTTATCCTTGCTGCTTTTCTGAACAGTGGTTAAATATAAAATATATCCTTTTGGTATTGATTTTTGAGGTCAGGGAAATTATAATAGTCAAGGTTTGATTTAATTAGCCATTGCTTATAAACCATTTTCTCTGGGGATGTAAAGTCTGAGCTTATAAGATCAAGCTAGCTGAAACCTATGTGAATTTTATTTGCAGAATGGGACTTACTGCATTAAAAAGCAGCTAAATATATTCAGTAGTATTAACAGATGATGCTTACCTGATGTCTTATATCAAAGCCATCAAAGGATGTAACATGTTCCTGAGAAAAAGGGAACTATCACAGTATTGCAGGTGGAAAAGATGATCACAGGTAGTTGTACTTAACAACAGAGACTACCCATTGAATGATTAACTTTTTTGTTACCATAGTGTTTTGAGATGATAGTAGCCTGTCTAGGTTGTGAACGGTCTCTCTCAAGTAGCATGTTAGGCCTTTGTGGCTCTGATGTTTCTTTTCCACAAAATTCAATAGAGAAGCACATGTTCAATGGAGACATCCTTGTGTTACGGATCCCAGAAGAAAGAAAAATAGCCTGTCAAATGTAATTCAGATCAACTGTTAAATAAAAACCCAATTATTCTTCCCCTGTGTGTCTCTTTGCCAGAGTAAAATGCACACTAGGAGGAGCTGAGGGCAGAGACTGATTCTCTGCAGTGGAGAAATAAACAGCAAGTGACTTGTGATAACATAAGGTTTAAATGCTGGTCAAACCTCTCTAACCCTGAAGTTCATTGCAGGTGCTCTGGCTTCTCAGCATGCTTGGTATTTCTTAAAGGGAAGCAGAATTAATGATCTGCTTTTGGGAGTAAAAAACTCACTTGACTTTGTTTTTAAGCTCTAGTAGAATACAGGTCTCTGTTCTAATCCAGCCTTGATTTTTATGGGAAGTATCACAACACTTTTAGCTGTCATCTTCTGAATTTATCTGTGGCTGCTCACTGACAGCGATGTGAAGTGGCAGACGACCAAGTTTTCTGTGCACTTTGAGTTCCAGTGCTGTTGCTGTACGTTCCAGCTCTTGGCACCCAAGACCTGAGGGAAGGCTGACTCATGCTTCAAGGGGAAATAAAACTACCTACCTGTCTTCTCCTAACCTCAGGTTAAAAAACAAAACAAAACAACCCCACCAAACCAAAACCACGAAGGGAGAGTAAGAAAGAGAGAGATTGTTTATAAGCAGTGTGTGTCACCTGTTTTTTGGTCTTGCCCTTCTGCTCAGGATGTCTGTTTTATGTGATTGAAATTGCTGGCAAGGCAGAGCTCTTGCTTTCAGCCTGCTTTTTGGGGCATGTTGTGTTGCAGAAATGGTGTTCAGATTCTCCAGTCTCTGCAATCTCGTGTTAGCATTCATTGCTTATCTTTCTTTCTGAATTTTTCTTTGCAACAGCAAGGAGAAATATGATTGTCAGTACACTGGCTAACAAACAACAGATGTGGCCTGTAGGTAGTGGTTGTGGGTGGTTTTTTTTTGGTTTGTTTTTTTTTTTTGTTTGTTTGGTTTGTTTTTCCTAGTTTAGGAAATCCCTTGGTAATATATTGGTAGGCTGGATAATGCTTGAAGGTGGTTTCTGGAGGTGTGATGTGTCTGAAGTAGTGTGGGCAGCCCCACATGGGAAGGACTACATGTGAGGAATGCTTTGTAATGGTCAGGTCTTGCTCCAGACTGATAGGAACCTCTAGAACTGCCTGGAAAGAGGGACCCTTTTATAGCAAGGAGCAGCTCCCGCTTTTTGTTTGCTCCAAGTTTGGAGTGCTTTTTCCAACCTGCACATGGCCTTGAGAGAACCAGTGCAATTATGAACCTCCATCAGACAGTTCTAGTATGGCTTTTCCTGACTGGCTTGTGTCTGGTGAGAAATGTTCTTTTCAAATTGCATCGATATGAAGCATTTAAAATGCTTAAACTCAGGAGCATTATCTGATGGCAAGAGCTGTGGTGCACCATTCACTTGTACTCATTTTTCAATTGCTCCAAAGTTGTTGCTGAGCTTTATGGTTGACTGTTTCCCTCTCAGACTGTGAGCAGGGGAAGGCAGTACTTGTGTGCCTCTCCCAGCTGCTTACCGTCCTCACTGCCAGTCCTTTCTGGGAACTAATCTCAGGAGTGATGCAAGAGGTAACGTGTATACATTTAAAAAAAAAAACAAACTCCAAGCTGAGGAGTGAGGCTGATTAAGGGAGTCTCATGAGGCCATAGGAGGCAGTTTTCAACTGAGGTGAGAATTGATTTTTGCTTTTCTAAGATCAGCCCAATTTTAATTTATTGGTTTAGAGAAAGCAAGATAAGCTTAAAGTAAATGAAGTGTTTCAAAGCTCAGTGACAGGTGAGTTTGAGGTTCCCTGTGTTCTCTCTTATGTGCATTTTCTCATGTCTTGCCTTTTCAACAGAAGTCAGCAACAAGGTGTAGGATGATTTAATGGGAGTCTCCAGTTACATTATTGGTTTTTGAGAGCACCTGCTGCTGCTGCTGAGGGATGATGGTTAACAGCTGGAAGGAGCCCTTTTGCAGGGGATATCACTGTTAACCTGTGGAATAGGAGTGACTTGGCTCTGTCCTTGCTTCCTTGGACATCCAAGTGATCAGGATTAAATGGTGGGTAGCAGGTTTGAGGGGTGATTATTTCCAGCTCTACCACCTGCCTTTTTGCATTGCCTTGAAAATAACTACGGGCAGGAAGCTGCTCCCTATCTGTGAGGGAGTGTGGCTTAGAGCAAGTAAGCTTTTTGTGCGCAGTTTGTTTCTTTAGTGCTCTGGGGTGCCATCTTCCTTTGAAGACCTTGGGAAGTCATTGTGGGAAATTTAATGATTGAGGTGGATTATTCCACTGCCACCTCCACACCAGTCAAACTAGAATGTGACCCTGGCTTTTCTTTGTGGGATAAAACCCACTTAAAACAAAACAAAACAAAACAACAGGCTTATTTTTTTTATTTCCATATTGTAACGTGATTTTAGACTTGGAGAACATGGGAAGATGTTGAGTAGGTCAAAAGCAGATTTCTCCTAACCATTCCTGGGGTTCAGAGAGCTGAATTTCCATGGTATTGGCATGATCACGTTCACACTTGAACCATTCCTCCTCTTGTTTTGTGTTTTTTTTTTTTTTGTTTTCTCCCAGTGTTATACGGAATTTAAATCTTTCAGCTGTGGTGACAGGACACTGATGGGTGATGGACAAATTAGTAACAGGAGGCAGAAATACTTGGACTGCAGAGTTTGCCTGGTTTCTCACCTCTTCTGTGAGCAAAGAACACCTTGAAGATCATTTTCTCCAAAGCTTCCATGTAATGCTGAGCTAATGTTTCTCTGTAATTAGCACAAGATCCTCATACTGAACTTCTTTGTCCTTTATACGTATTTTTGTATGCTTCTTGCAGCAGCTGGAGTGACTTCTGGTAGTTGTATTTATAGTACTAAATATCATATTTGATTTTTGTGTGTGTGTTGTGTGTTTTTGGTTTGCTTTTTTCTTTTTTTCTTTTTTCTTTTTCTCCCCCAGGATTGGAATTGGTAAAACAGATCTTTCTGCAGGCTTTTTTTCCATGCTTGTTTTGTAGCTTGATGGGTCATCCATTCCACCCGCACAGTTCCTGATGTTTTCTTTTTTCCATTCTCACTTCCTTGCATCATTTGTCTTTTCTAAGCAGTTTCTGTCTCCCTTAATCATATTCCTGGTTTGTGAGTTTATTATTTTAATGATATAATAAGATCTGTTTGCAATAAAGAAAATTCAGGAAGCTTGCAGTGAAGTCTAGATCTAATGTGATTGTAGCCGTTTTGGAAGAAAAAAGAAGCTAGCCTCTTGAGGTATCCTATTATAAAGTATATACAGGACTGACAACAGGATTCAGATTGTCCCACGAGTGACAAGCAAGTGTGGCCTTATTCTGGTGAGCATTTAATGCTCAGAAAGCAAGTGGAAATCTATGCACAACTGCCTGCAGCTTGCACTGTGTCCTGTGTGGTGCTTGCAGTGTTTGACCTGACCAAAACCAGAGCAGAGGCTGCTCCACGGGACAGTGTCACCTACCCTGCACCTGGCAGGCACAGCAGAGTGATAACAGCCCCTTCAGTCTCCTCTTTGTTTTGTTGTGTCAGTTGCTGAGCAAGAGGATTCTTCCTGAGCCAAACTGATTCCAGATCATCTCTTGATGGGCTTGGTTTGAGGTGTAACAAGTGCTGAAGATGCCTGGAAAATTTCTGAAGGGGCACTTAGTGTAAAAACCAAGTGGCATTTTTCAGACCTGAAATAACCCGCTTAAAGAGCAAAATGTAGGAGTGTGACTTACTAGAGGTGCTCGGGGATGTTATTTTCCAAGGTGCTCAACCGTGGCTGTTCAGTGATGCTGAGAATTGTCCTAAAGTGATTACTCTTGGAGGAAATACCTTGCAGACAAGGAAGATGAAAGACGTCAGGAGTGGCTTGTGCAAGGTCAGTAAACTAGAGGCCCAGAGGAGGAGCAGGCTCTTCTACCCCCGTGCAGGCTCTTTGGAGGGATGACCTGGTTCCAGTAAGAGGTGAGCAGCTGGCAGCCTGTGGTGCGTTGACCTTGGCTGGCAGCTGAGCCCCATGCAGCTGCTCACTCCTTTCCTCCCACGGCAGGACAGAATAGGAAGAGCAGAAGTGAGAAAACTTGGGAATTGAGATAAAGACAGCTTGATAGGTGAAGCAAAGCTCCACACACAAGCAAAGCAGCAGGAGGAATTCATTCACTGCTCCCTGTCAGCAGGCAGATGTCCAGCTGCATCCTGGGAAGTGGGGCCTCAACATCTGTAGCAGTTCCTCAGGAAGGCAAACACCATAACCCCAACCATCTCCCCCTTTCATCCTCCTTTCTCCAAGCTTTTGCTGCTGGGCATGATATTATGTGGTATGGATATCCCTTTGATTGGTTTTGGTCACCTGTCTTGGCCGTGTCCCTTCCCAGCCTCCTGCCCATCCCCAGCCGACTTGTTGGGGGCAGAGCGGGAAAAAGATAAAGCCTTGATGCTGTGCAAACACACAGCTAAAACATCGGTGTGTTATCAACACTGTAGTCACAAATCCAACACGCAGCATGGTACAGGCTGCTATGAAGAAGAGCCAGTATGCCGCATTATTTGTGTTCAAATAATATGTGCCTAGACCACAGCTTTTCCGATGGGTGTGTGTGTAAAAGAGGCCTGGAAAACAAATCAGGTGCCATTTCAGGAAATGAGTGTTGCGGTTCTGAACCCTCCTGTCTAGTACTTGCTTTCTGAAGCCTCCAGTATTAATCTGGTTTGTAAGATGAGGAAGGGTGAAGTTTTCCATGTGTTTTTTGGTTGTGTGAGCTGTGTGTGCTCCAAATGCCATGGGGAATGAAATTCAAGCTAATAAAGGACAAAGCAATGTGTTCTTGAAGACTTATCCCTAGTAGTGATGTTAGTGGATGGAGTTATAGCCATCAGGAATTTAGGCCGTTATTTAATTCCCTAATTTCATAGTACTTCTGATAATAACTTGGTAAGAACAAAGGAATAAAGTGAGCCACTGAGACTTCTGAGAAGTGGCAGCTGTTTCTAAGCCCTGCATGTTCAGGGAAAACACCAACTTTTGGTATTGCTTCAATGAGAAATACAACTTTGAATTGTTAACCTATTTCTCAGTGATAGAAGGTCACATATACAGCTGACTTCATTTCTTGCAGGCTTGGCTGCTAAGAAGCAGCAAACACCCAAGATGCACTTGACCCTGCACAGTCCCAAGAATATGATCTGCCTTCCTGTCACTGCTTTTAGAGCAGGGCTGTGTGTGCCTCGAGGTTTTTCCAGGTAGTTACTGAAGAGCTGAAGTAGGAATGTTGCATTGTATTTTTGTGTAATGCCTTGAGCTAAATGTCCTGCTGTGCGCTGTGATGATAGTTTGAAGATGCTTGAAGCCTTTGTTTAAACTTAAGGTCTTTAAACCTTAGCAACTGTTTAGCAGAAAGTGTATTTATGCCTGGCTTTAGTGTATTTGAAACAAGTAATTGACTGGTGATTGGAGTTCATTTTCTAGCAATTGGACAGGGTGGAGCAGTGAGCAAATTCCAAGAGTACCTATTGTAAGAGAAGCTCTTTTTCTAGTGCAGTCCACAATGCGGTTTAGTTCAGATGCTCAGCTGTGTGCCTCCAGGAGAGGGGAGGTGTGACACACTCTTGTTTGGAGTCTGATCTTGTCAGTACCTGTGTAAATCACGAGCTGCTTTGGAGCATGCTAGAACTTCTCCAGCTCTATTTGGGAAGGCAGAGTAGAATCTGGTTCCTGGTCTTTTGTTTGCCTTTGAAGTGGTTTGTGTCTTAACGATGAAGAGAGATTAGAAACTTCTGATGTGTTTTATTTTAGATGCAGGCAGTAAAACTCTGTAGTGCACACAGAGCTTTTAGAAGGAGAAGCAATGTATGTAATTTGGAATCAATGACTGCCAGCCCAGTTCAGTCCAGCTCTGATAATGACCAAGCAGATTCCTGATGGGTAGCATTGCTTTGGAGGTGGTGACAGTGGGATCAAGGCCAACAGAAATGCTTCCTGAGTGGTATTTAATCTACAAACCCACATTTTGTTGATGAGATATCTGTCTTCATTGGCTTCCCATATGACTCTTCTGCTCCAAGTTATTGCCTTGCATGTGGGATCTGATGGGAGATGACTGTGTATGAGCATTTTAATTGATACTCTTTATGCTTCGTTTGAGAAGTCTCTTCGCTTCTTGCCTGTGGAGTACAGGAATATTTTTCTCACTTTCAGTTCATTAAACCTCTTGTTTTCTGGTGCAAAAGACTCGCTCATGGCCATGCATGGCTTGGCACTATGGAAGGGTCTGCACGAGTTAGCTAGTGGCAGCAGACTTCCCTAGGCTTAAATTTGGCATTTCAGTGCTGCCACCTCCGTAGGAAAACTTGCAGAAAATATGGAAAACTTTTTTTAAACAAAAAAACCCACACCAAAAATACCCAATGAAATAACCCAAAAACCAAACCCAAAACAAAGAAGTCAGGACTTTCCAATCTAGCTATAATGATGTTAAAATTGTGGCATCCTGTGAAAGTTAAATTTTTCTCTGAATGCAGATTTCTGTGTTATGCCATATGCTCTTAAACATTTATGTGCCGTGGAGAATGAAAGGTCTGACGGTTAACTGGCCCGGGAGCCGCCCTGGAAGCAGTCCTGGTGAAGGCCTTGTCACGTCGCTGATGCCTCCTGTGCTTCACCTGACACCAGACTCTTTGGCCCAGTGCGTGTAGTCTGCAAGGTTGCAGATGGAGCCGTTTCTGAAGCAGGCATACTGTGCAAATTTGAAGTTTTGTTGGTAGAGGTGGGGTTGTAATTACCTGGTGGGAGAGAGGAAAAACTCAGTGCAAGATGGAGTTCAACTTGAGACTGCAAAATGTGTGAATGTGTTTCCTCCTGCACACGTGTGCAAAGTGCCGTGTGCTGGTCAGCTGTGCTGCCTGTGTTGTACCCGGTGTCCCCCAGTTGTTTGGCCTTGGAAGCTGCCCTGTGGTGCCTCAAGGAAGGCTTGGGGGTGCTTGGAAAACATGCACACCCAGTACTGCACCATTGCTGAGGAGATGTGAAGAAACACCAGCTGTTCCGGTTGCCCAAGTCACTTCTTATCCAGCAAAATAAATATTTTTAAATTGGGAAGGCAGTGAGACTTTTGGTAGTATGGATTACTGCATGAATAGATCTGTGTCTCAGTTAATCTTCAGTGGCTTTGGTCAGGGTAGCGGAGGCAGATAACACTTCTTTTATTGTAGCTTAATCTGTGGCTGTTGAACCAAACCCTGCAATTCCCTGCGTGTAGGTGTGAAAGAGCACAGGGAGTGCTGGTGTTTGGTTTTATGGGTTTGCTGTTGCTGTGTGGGGCTACTTACTGCTCCCCAGCACAGCTCTTTGGAACTGCAGATTACAACGCTGCTTGCGCAAGGTGGGACTCAGGAAAAATATGTTCATCATAGTCAACGAGCATGTGAAAATCAAAGACAGTTTATGAGCACAAATAAACCCGAATGCATAGACAGTAGGGTCATGGAGCCTTAACCCCTACTGGCAGTGGCTTCATCTAAATACAGGTTTGCTTCCCCCTGCTATGGTGGCACAGTTTGGGGGGGTGATGGGGATTCTGTTGTTTCCTGAGAATTGTACTTTGAGAACCATGTTTGTGAGCTTTTTTTTTTTCTCCTTCCTTTCTTTGAAACTCCACAATACGAGCTTACAGCAGGACCTCAGCCAGAGCACAGAGCTCTGAGTAGCACTTGTTGATGTACTTCATAAAAGCTGGACATCCCAGGCTGGCCGAGTCTATGATACCTGGCTGGTGTGCTGGGCTGAAGAAGTCCAGGAGAAAACTGGTCAGTGTCAAACCTGAAGATAACTCAATTGCAAGAGCCAGGATGTTCTAAACAAGCTGTTTTGCTGCTGTGCATTTGACTGTATGGCTGAAGGTTAATGACAAAAACGCCTCTGCTTGTGGCTCAGAAGGTCTTTCTCATTCTAACCTGGGTCTTTTTCTTCTTATTTTAAAGGACTAGCTGTTGGTCTTGGCATTGGGGCATTGGCAGAAGTTGCAAAGAAGAGCCTTAGACCCGAGGAACGCAATGGTAAGCCATTTTTATATATATATATTTCCCAGACACAGTTTACCTGCACTTGCAAAATTTTATTCTTTTGAATGTGGGATGGTGAGGCATTCAAAATAATAGGGGGATGTGGGTAGTTCTTTTATTTTTAACGTAATCCTTCTCTGTCTCCTGTCTTTTTTTCGATATGAGTACACCACAGCTCCCCTATGTAGACAGAGATCAGGGGTATATGCAAGTGAATGAGTATCTGCCAGCACAATTCCTACAGCTGACTTTTCCACAGCCACCCATGAATTTGATTATAATGCCTGTGCCTGCTGTTAGGTCGTCTTGGTGTTTTAAAATCTTTCCTCATTGAAACCATGTAGTTCTGTCCATATAGAGAATGTAGATGAGCCCTTATGTCTGAAAACTTTGTTGTTAGTGGTTGCACTCTGTTTGAAAATTAAGGGCGTTCTGTCTAGTAGGAACTCCAAGGATGGCTGCTCTCTTCGAAGAGAGACACAGCACTTTCTGTACATGTTAAATGGCAATTCTTTATTTCTAGTATCTTTCTTTTGCCACCATCTGAAGGATTTTTGTAACAGGTCAAAAGGCTGTGCTGTGCAAATTGACCTGGTCTTGTTTTCTTCCCACTTTGTTTGGAATGGGAGGTAAAATGTTCCTGAGGTGTACCTGGCCATGCCATGTTGGCTTTCTTGTAAGCTCACGTCGGTAAAATATAGCGGTACCGAATGGTTGTATTCATATGAATGATTTAGCGCACAGAAAGGACATGACATTCTTTCCTAGAAAACATGAGATTACAGCTTATGGCTCCATTCATTTGTTTCTTATCCACAAAAAGCCATTTGGTGGGATACTGCAAAATGTGAATTTTTTTTGTTACCCTTATTGGAGGTTATTCGGTCTTCAGCTGCTCTGTCTGGTTTGGCTGGCATCTTTGTGTGTTCAGATTATTTCCAGTGACTGGAGGGAACTGAGGAAAGGGCTAAGTTAGAGGTAAAAATCGTTCCTGGTTCAGAAGCATTACTTTGAGGTAATGACAGCTTTTGGATCCTTGTCATTTTACTCTGTGGCCAGTAGTATTTTACTAGGAGGCCAGTTTGTGTCTTTTCCCTGGTTGTCTTTCGGGGTAGGGAGGAGATGGAGACTGAGAAAGTGTGAACCTCTATTCCAGAAAGGACTGGAGTGGCTGAAAACTGAAGAAATTTGGAAGGGGAGGGGTCAAACAAACAAACAAAACAAAAAACAAACCCCACAAAACAAACAAAAAACCGAAACAAACCCCCCTACCCCCCAGCCAAAACCCAGCACCCCAGCAGATGGAACACATTCCCTGTGGTGGGGGCACAGGGGTAGGGGTAGGGCTTGTGTGCCAGCCAGGACACTCCTAGTTAATGCTTGCATCTTTGTGGTCCCTGTACAACTACACGATACAAAGCAGCCCAGTGGAGAAAAAGGATCCTTGGCTAAGAGTTGTTGTTTCTGTGTATGACCTGAGGTGTTTGAGGCTGGTTGAGTTTCTTTGCTTTGATTTAAAAGCATGCATTTGGGCAAACTTGGCCCATCCTGTAGAGAATCCTTGAAGGCTTTTGCTTTCAGTGCTTGTGATGTTTTACAGGTCGTTCATACCTGTTAGAAGTTGGCTTTGCTTTTAACAGATTGCACAACTGTTGGTATTTCTCTGCTTGCCAGATTATTTTCTAATTGGGCACACCCCAAAATACAAACATGAGCTTGCAGAGCTATGAAATTTGAGGGAATAACATGAGCTTTGTTTCTCTCCCTCACAGCATGATAAAGGATTCTTTAGAGGGTAACAGACACTTTTTCCTTGCAATAAAGCAATTGCACCTTCAGACTTTTTTTTTCTTGTGAGGGAAATTATTATTTTCCCCTATAGCTATAACTTGCTGCCAGAAGTCTGCTCTGCAGCCTGAGTTGTACTTGGGAAGGAGTAATTTTCTTGAACAAACCTTCTATAAAGAGTAAGGCCATGAGGGCTACTGCTAGGCAAGGGAGTTAGAAAATGATAGCAGCAAGTGCTGAGGTGGGGCAGAAGTAAGACTATTTCAACCCTCGGGCTCTCTTGGAGCTTCTCACACCAAGAACACAGCAGAGTCTCCATGTGATGCAGCTACAGCCTCCAGTTTGTGTCCTTGGATGTGTTTTCCGCAGGATTTCCAGTGGTGAGTAAGGCTCCATGGATGAGAACTCCCTCCATGGGCCCTGCTCCTCCAAAAATGCATGGCAGAGGATATGTACGCAGTTTTGAGTCCAAGATCTTATTTTCTTACTGTTCTTCTGGCAGCACCAGCCTTAGCTGTTCTTGGGGGAAATCTCTTGACATAGGTACCTCTATATTCCTTAAAAATACCTTTGCACCCCTTTCATGAATTCAGCTTGAGGCATTCGTGTCCATATTTTCTGGCTGCAGCACCAAAAGCTCGGGCTGAGACCTGTCTCTGCTGAGGATGACATACTGTCCTGTTCTCTGGAAGCTGGTAGATGACGTCTCTTCTCTCCCCACTGCTGCAATATTAATAGCAACTTCTTGGCGCTTCGAACTTAAACAAGTGGGGTGTGTATATGCCTGAAGGCGTGCCTAAGAATTTCACACTCTCAGTGGCAGCCAGGACGGGAAGGAGCCTTCTCTTGGTTACCATCCTCTTGTCCAGGCACTACAAATTAGTGTCTTCACTCCTTTAAAATGGTGCTAGAAACACTGGTCCTTCAGTGACAAAACTGCAAGCCAGAAACTCCTGAGCTAAAGTGATCTTAACAGCATGGCTTGTACTTCTTTCCATTGCTGTCATCAAATGGAGGGACCACAATGTCCTGCATGTTCCCTACCAACTGCCTTAGTGCTGATCTGTCTTTTTCCGCTCAATTTCCCCATCCTGGTTTAGTAGCCACAGGGTCCTTCCTCTCTCTCTGCTTTTAACTGTCTCTGTTTCCATAAACAAGTCACTTTTTAAGGGATTTATCCCAGAACAAAATCATCTGCTGCAAGAGTTTGTGAAGTTCTCCCTTCTTCATCCAAGCCTGATGTCCTGGACATAAATTCTTTCCATTGCTAACCAAATTTCTGTGAGTAGGTGCAGTGTGGTGTGTGTGTGTGTGTTTAAGGGCTTGAGGGCCTAATGCTGTCTTTTGTAAGTTCTTTATTAAGTGATTTCGCCCATCTTCTTTAAAAAAAAAAAAAAAGGC